>JAVGWX010000006.1:109351817-109846817 GCA_036924085.1 Ariolimax columbianus
GGACACAGCAGAAATTGGGGATCTCTGCACGACGTGCTAACTACAACACCTGCTACTTGGTTTACTAATATCTGGTTTAGCCTTGACTATATCGCCCCTCTTCCAGAGATCTCCAGACTATTGTATACGCATTATTTAACATCCATCAGGTTTTCTTTATATACTTCTACATTTAATCTGAAACGTCACACGTTTTGAATATCTCGCCGCCGTTGTTAGCAGCAAAAAGAAGTCAGACGATGAATGGTCACGCATAGGTTAAATAAAATGAGGAACGTTGTACTTGACACTAAAAACAAAAAAAAATATAAATCTAACGGACATATATATTTCCTGACACAACGTACGGACGAGAAATGTGGACCATCACACAAACACTAAGTAAGACAATTAATCCCTTCGATTTAAAAAAAAAAGGATTTTAAAGTTCTCAAAATACCATGGATAGCGAAATAGAAAAAAAAAACACAGACGTCCTTAATGAGCTGGGTACAGAAGAAAGTTGGATTGCAAACTACATCTTGGAAACTAAAATACTTTAGTCACATCAAACAAACGCTACTAGAGTGTGTGTGGCAGCTAGAGCACAACAAGACATAGACAAACCAAAAAGAAGATAGACACACGACACCAGAGATGTTCTGAAGGTGTCTATGAAGGAAGCGGGTGAACCTGTCCAAAGGTCGAGAGCCTTACAGAACACCTGTGATTAGAGAAACTTTGTGCAAAGGGTATATTTCATGATGATGATGAGGATATACTTGTAATGGAGTGTGTAAAAAAACACATGATTGACCTGTTGTGTCTCTGCATGACGGAGAGGCTGCCTCCTTTTGGCTTCCACGTAGATTACCTTTTCATTGTCATGCACGTCAGATGTTTGTGGAAGACAGTGTTATGTGTGCAACATATTATGGGACATGACACATATAAAGCATATGAGGTATAACTTACAACTTAGACACCGAAAGCTAAAGTTAACAGAGACACTAATATATATTTTAGCACATCTGGGAGAGGTCAGTTAGATGCCAGCCTCGGGGATAAATTCTTCGTTTTTGGACTGTCCTGGAACGAGGAAAGATAGATGGTCAGTTTTGATTTTAGTCTATTTTCCACGGCGATGGTCTACAAGATTTAATACGAATAAGGCGGTTGTTAAAAATAGGAGAGGGAGGGGTGGCTGGACATTAAGAGAGATAAGGGTCAGGTCATCCCGTAACCGGTAAGGTCGTTGGGGCACACATGAAGACATCCTCACAACACCACCCCACCCTTCTCTGTCAGCGGCAGCTACCTGCGTCTCTTCTGGTCGGAGATTGGTCCATTCTTTTATGTTGTCCTCCCATCTCTTTTTAGGACGGCCTCTTCGTCATCTGACTTGCACCTTTCCGTTGAGGATTGTATTTGCAAGACCATTTGATCTCGATATGTGACGTACCAAGCGAGTTTCCTTCTTTTGACAGTTGTCAAGAGGTCTTCAAAAGGCCCTATTGCTGTTGTAATTCTATATCGCATTTCCTCATTTGTAACTCGATCTTTGTACGTGACGTTTAAAAATCTTCGGAAACATTGGAAAAGGGTTGATCTAACGTATCGTCAATGTTGTTGTTGCTAGTTGTCGCCAGAATTTGGTAGGGGTGTTAGATACGTCCATTGCTGTAGTACTCTAGAAACACAAGCAAGTGTTTAGTGGATTTGAGCGACATATGATTTGATGACAAACTGTTATATAGAGATTGACAGGATGACACGATAGCTAGAAAAGTTAATGGTGGCTCCAAAAAGAAGGAACTTGAAAGGTTGACTGGCGGGGCAGACCGAACAGTGACTCGAGCGGGTTGCTGGTCAACAGAGTGGGGACATAAGTACCTCGTGACGGTCGGCCATGTTGGATAGGGAGAAGTATAATGGGTTAATAAAGGTGGATGTACAATTAATTTTAAATATAGCTGCGCGTGAGGCCCATTTCTTTCCTTTAGTAATCGCACTCTTGCCAAATGAAATGAATGGTGGTCCTTCCCTAGCGACATGAGATAGAAAACTGATCTCTCGAGTGACTCAGCTGGCGACAGTGTATCTATGGGTTTCATGAACATTAGTTTTTGATGATCTGCTGGAAAGAAAAGAAAACTGATCACTCGAGTGACTCAGAATTTGTCAGAAGGATTGACTATGACCCCCTGATCGAAAGTGAGGTGTACCATAAGACTCCTCATGGAGCACACTCACAAAGCCCCGGTGAGAAATGTTTGCTCCACAGCGCAATTCCGACGATTAGAAGTTTGTAGACTGTCAGAAGCCTGCCAGTCAAGCCACACCGCCAGAGGACGAAGACCACACGAGAGTCAGATACCCAATTATAAGAATGGTTGCATAGTGTTAGTTAGTGAGAGAACGGGAAAGTGCTAGACTAACGAACTGTGTACAGTTTCCTAGATTCCAGCAAGTTAGTTGATCACAAGTTTCCTAGATTCCAGCAAGTTAGTTGATCACAAGTTTCATAGATTCCAGCAAGTTAGTTGATCACAAGTTTCCTAGATTCCACCAAGTTAGTTGATCACAAGTTTCCTAGATTCCAGCAAGTTAGTTGATCACAAGTTTCCTAGATTCCAGCAAGTTAGTTGATCACAAGTTTTCTAGATTCCACCAAGTTAGTTGATCACAAGTTTCCTAGATTCCACCAAGTTAGTTGATCACAAGTTTCCTAGATTCCACCAAGTTAGTTGATCACAAGTTTCCTAGATTCCAGTAAGTTAGTTGATCACAAGTTTCCTAGATTCCATCAAGTTAGTTGATCACAAGTTTCCTAGATTCCAGCAAGTTAGTTGATCACAAGTTTCCTAGATTCCACCAAGTTAGTTGATCACAAGTTTCCTAGATTCCAGTAAGTTAGTTGATCACAAGTTTCCTAGATTCCATCAAGTTAGTTGATCACAAGTTTCCTAGATTCCAGCAAGTTAGTTGATCACAAGTTTCCTAGATTCCAGCAAGTTAGTTGATCACAAGTTTCCTAGATTCCACCAAGTTAGTTGATCACAAGTTTCCTAGATTCCACCAAGTTAGTTGATCACAAGTTTCCTAGATTCCACCAAGTTAGTTGATCACAAGTTTCCTAGATTCCAGTAAGTTAGTTGATCACAAGTTTCCTAGATTCCATCAAGTTAGTTGATCACAAGTTTCCTAGATTCCAGCAAGTTAGTTGATCACAAGTTTCCTAGATTCCAGCAAGTTAGTTGATCACAAGTTTCCTAGATTCCACCAAGTTAGTTGATCCCAAATCTCGATACATAAATATGATTAATATATAGATAAGTAATAATGTTATAAATGATTAGATATGAAATAAATTAATTACTTTGTGTTTTGCTGTACTAAATCAGTTTTAGTGTTGTCTATGTTGATATTGTGTGAAAAAGGATAATTTAGTTGAAAGGAAGTTAGGCCGATATACGACTTGGTAAGTTTAGTGTTAGATCGTGTTCTGCTAAAAAGGTATAAAAATCAGGACTGCTACATGACGAAATTGTTGCTTGTGACCGGTTTACGTATCTGGGAGACTTTTGCAACAAATAATTGGACATATCTGCCAGACAGTGTAGTGTATATGTGAAATATTTTCAAATTTCCATTGCAGAACTTTATATGAAACAGCCGAGTATCCTCTTACTGTTTTTGTTCGATTATAATACAAAATTATGGGATAGCATGAATATGGCTGGTCTCTCTGGGGTCTATTGTCTGCCGTTCGTCCTTCCATATACTTTCCTTTGGTCCCACCGCGCCTATGTTTAATCTTGGCATTGCCTATTTGATGTTCCCGATCATTTCCCGCCATTATTGTGTCGCTATTCAAGTCTGACTGAGCTCCATTGTGTGCCGTAACAAGCTCGAGACTGGGATAGTCCGCGATGTAGGACTGCACGTACAGAAACCAAGGTTAAGGCCAACATTCACATTGTCGTCGGTAATATCGTTAGGAGCTCTATTTTATGAACTAAGACACACCTTTCCAACAATACACCATGCGGAACGTTTGATACCCAGCAACAATTACGTCACGCAAGGGTTGCACACGTGTCATTTCAATTTACACGGGAACGGAATTGTGTTAAAGCGCCCGCCAGTCATAACTTCCCGTTCATAAGGTTGGGATAGGGGTCTCTATGTGAGAGATATTGTGCATGACATAACCTTTTTGGTGCTGCTTCACATTGGGTACGGGATCCAGATCAGCAGTGCATGAGATGCAGCGGTCAACGATCCATAGGAGACTCCTAGCGCCAGGATCAGCGAACCAGAGCTGACTGCTAGCGCCGGGGTCAGCGAACCAGAGCTGACTGCTAGCGCCGGGGTCAGCGAACCACAGCTGACAGCTAGAGTCAGGGTCAATGATTCATAACTGACTGCTAGCGCCGGGGTCAGCGAACCAGAGCTGACTGCTAGCGTCAGGGTCAGCGAACTAGAGCTGACTGTTAGAGTCAGGGTCAGTGAACTAGAGCTGACTGTTAGAGTCAGGGTCAGCGAACTAGAGCTGACTGCTAGCTGCAGTGCCAGTTACCCATATTTGACTGCTAGCGTTAGGGCCAGCGAACCATAGCTGACTGCTAGCGTCAGTGCCAGCGACCCATAGCTGACTGTTAGCGTCAGGGCCAGCGAACCATAGCTGACTGCTAGCGTCAGTGCCAGCGAACCATAGCTGACTTCTAGCTTCAGAGCCAGAGAACCAGAACTGTCAAGACGCTTCTGCACCTCCACGCAGTGTTCATGGATAACATGCTGCAACAGAGCAGACTGGCTAAGGGGAAAGGCTAACCCGGTACTCAAAAATGCCTCCTGAAGTCGAATGTATCGGAAATATCGCGGTCAAGCTGTAAACTTCGACACAACGCATACTGTTCTCCGGACAAAATCCTATTACTTGCAAAGGCTTTTTCATGGATTGGCAGGGAGGTTTAGAACGAAGAAGACGGAGAAGAAGAAGAACAAGAAAAAAGAAGAAGAAATTGAATACGATGTAATATCCTTTTTGAAAAAAAAATAATGAAAACTAATTTTCCCGGGCACAGAAAAAGTCAAGACGCCGTTTGGCGGCAGAGATTTCAATTGGGTAAAATTGAAATAAGCGGTTTGGACATAGCAGAAATTGTCGATCTCAATACGACCCTGTTCACTGTAAAATCTGATACTAGGACTGCTATTATCGGGTTTAGAATTTACTTAGTCACTCTTCTTTTATCATAAGATGTAGAGTCTTCTACCACGAGGAGTGAACGATCTTTCATTTCAATGTGGCTTGTAGTCTCCACAGGTTGAGGAAGCGGCTCACACGCCAAGCATTCTTTAGCCGTTACTCACGACATGCTTAACAGGTTACGGACTAATTTTTTGCTCCACTTTCAGGCCACGGTAACACAGTGAGACACAAAAAGAACATGGTATTTTAACAAGAGAAATGGAATAGCCTTATTGTAATACTTACTTTTACTTAGTCACCCATTCAACCCTGCTAGGCTGAAGAGCGTCTTACTTAGTCACCCATTCAACCCTGCTAGACTGAATAGCGTCTACCTTACTTAGTCAGCCCTTCAACCCTGCTAGGCTGAAGAGCGTCTTACTTAGTCACCCATTCAACCCTGCTAGACTGAATAGCGTCTACCTTACTTAGTCACCCATTCAATCCTGCTAGACTGAATAGCGTCTAACTTACTTAGTCACTCCTTCAACCCTGTCGTTTAGTCTTTTACCTAACTTACTTAGTGTATCAGAGCTGATCTATTTGATCTGTTCTATTCTATTTCACTCTGCACTCACTCTAATCAAATAACGTAACACTAAATCTAAACACAATACAACGTATTTATTCAAGTTACACTGTCAACTACAACCTCTCTAACAACTTAAATTATTTCTCTCACACGCTTATCTAAAACACTCCTACCGCTAAACCTAACCTTATCGATACTGTTATTTCGCGGTTCTTTCTCCTCTTCTAATCTGGTCTGCTGCGATCGAACTTTGCTGCTGTTTACCGCTGATGGTGAAGCTCGTAGGCTCTAAACTCATGTATGACTTCCGTGGTCTTGTTCCTCTTGTCGGCGGTAGATCAAAGTGGTTTCGACGTGGTCAGGATAGACTGTATCAAATGTGATCCATGGGATCACTGTAAAACTGCCTCTAGCTGCGACTGACGACTTACATTCAAGTGACCAAGGTGATGTCGAAATAATCAGTGGGACTGCGTCAATATGATGAATGGGATGACTTGAAATTACGACCACTACATAATATGAGGGTAGTTACCTTGCTTGCTAAGTGTCTATCTCAACTGCCTATCTCCATCGACCAAATCTCAACTCAAATCTGCCTCAACTGCCTCTCTCCATCGCCCAAATCTCAACTCAAATCTGCCTCAACTCCCTCTCTCCATCGCCCAAATCTCAACTCAAATCTGCCTCAACTGCCTCTCTCCATCGACCAAATCTCAACTCAGATCTGCCTCAACTGCCTCTCTCCATCGACCAAATCTCAACTCAAATCTGCCTCAACTGCCTCTCTCCATCGACCAAATCTCAACTCAAATCTGCCTCAACTGCCTCTCTTCATCGCCCAAATCTGCCTCAACTGCATATCTTTGTCGCCTGGCCTCCACTGAGAGTCTCTTTCCAAAGTACCTCTGAAGTGAGATGTTCTCCCTCTGTGTTTCTCATGTAATCTCTGAAGTCAAATGTTGTCTCTCTGTGGTTCTCTCGTAATGCTCTGTGAAGTGTTCTCTCTGTCTCTGAAGTCAAGTCTATTTTCTCCGCCACCTGCTCTAACTCACCGTCTCTCTGGAAAGTGTTCTCCGGTAATCATCGAAGTCGACCGCTGTGCACGGCCAGTCTCATGTCCTCTCCTCTCCTCTCAAGTAATGATCGAAGTGAAATGTTCTCTCTCTCTCTCTCTCTCTCTCTCTCTCTGTCTATCTCATGTCCTCCACTCACGTCCCTCTACATATCTCATGTCCTCTCCTCACAAGTAATCCTCCTCACGTCTTTCTGTCTGGCTTTTATATTCGATCAACCTCCCCAGATCGCGTGATTTCCAAAAATGGATTCGCGTTTTTGTCCGCCTATTTGCGCGGTCTCCAGACGACGTGGGTTGGTCGGCGGCAACAAGTCTACGCGTCTCCAAACACTGTCGTTCTAGGTGTTGACACATGGCCCGTAGCTTACGTCAAGTTACGAATGGTTCGTGTTGGTACTCAAATTCTGGAGGGACTGAGTTCAGCTGCACTGACTCAAATCCCACGAAGAAGCAAGAAATAAATGGTTGTCTAAGCTCCTACCTATTTATTGCCTCTACAGCTAAGATCTGTTACATTAGTCACTTCTCTTCTACCCTGCTAGGCTGAAGAGCTTCTACCTTACTATGTCACTCCTCTTCTATCCTAAATAGACATGCTCAGACAACCTTACAACCAGTTTCAGGACTGACCAATCAGAGGATAGGGTCAAATAGACATGCTCAGACAACCTTACAACCAGTTTCAGGACTGACCAACCAGAGGATAGGGTCAAATAGACATGCTCAGACAACCTTACAACCAGTTTCAGGACTGACCAACCAAAGGATAGGGTCAAATAGACATGCTCAGACAACCTTACATCCAGTTTAATACAACGTAGGAACCAGGTCAATTGGTAGCTAGGAGACGATCATTACAGCGCTACTTTTTCCTCACAGCCAACTAATCACAAATTATTCCGGCCTCTTCTGACTGAGAGCGGTATATTCCAAGCTATCAAGGTTTATTTCAAATGTTATTCAGTGTATTTTTTTTTAGTTTTGTGTTTGCGATTTAATCACCTGTTAAAGGAGAGGGTGATATACACGAGTATATTTTTTAGCTAGTAATGAAAGAAAGACGCGTAGAACTGATTTACAAAAAAACGTAGACAGCTGTGAAGAAGTACGTCAACAGCATGGGTTTCAGCTACCTCATTCAGCACAAACACCAAGTACTTAACATTTTTTTTCGACATCATTAAATGTGTCCATTTATGTTCATGACTCAACTTACCCTTATTATCATTACGCTTCGCTACTTGTCAATATATGTTTCTGCCAGTATTGTATGAGTATAGTAGCCATGTTACAGACAGGGAATGGTATTGAGGGATGGGAGAACTCATTAGAACAAAATATGTATTTCAGATGTTGGTTATCTTAAATAAAACTTCATTTCTCCTGTGTAATTCAAGGGTCTCTCGTGTGGTTTCGGAGTTAAAGAGAATATGGCAACTGTAACGTTTCAAACACTCTGTAAAAGGCGACTAAAGAAAGTTGTGTATGCGGCTTGCAACCTCATTATGTAAAACCAGTCGCATTGAGACCCCCGAATCAAATCAGGATACTGTTTGGTGCAAGGGCGCCAGCTGTAATGGTAGTTTCACTATGTTTCACTTAGAACGTTAAGGTGAACAGATGAGACAAACAAAAAATAGACCCACTTCTTCTTCATACATGTCGTGTATGGTGACTAGGAAAGGTTGTGGGTGTGTCTGGTAGTCTCATTATGAAAAACAAATTGCCACACAAACTACTTCGGAAAGTGCATGTACCTTGTATTAGGATTCACCGGGGAAAACAAAATGGAAATTTGTTAGAGACAAAGAAAATGTAGATTATTTATAGAGAGATACATTTAATTTAACACATGTTACACGATACATTAGAACAGGGAAGGGTTAACTGAATCTGGTGCTTTAAGCACAGCCAAGTGATGGTGCTCTCTCTTTCCCTTTCAACGCTCACTTCTACTCACAAACCAGGTTTTACTAGCAAAGTGACAAGCTACTACCCAAACACGGTACAGTTGACATGGACAGGCTATTACCCAAACATTGTACAGTTGACAGGGACAAACTGCTACCCAAACATTGTACAGTTGACAGGGACAAACTACTACCCAAACATTGTACAGTTGACAGGGACAAGCTACTACCCAAACATTGTACAGTTGACAGGGACAAGCTACTTCCCAAACATTGTACAGTTGACAAGGACAAACTACTACCTAAACACAGTAGTTGACAGGGACAAGCTACTACCTAAACACAGTACATTTGACAGAGACAAGACAACGAATTTCAAGACCAGATGTTTGTGAATGGGCCAATCAGAGGTGTGGACGCCTAAGCTTTGCAGTTACAGGATGTAAATAGAGTTGTAAGTAAGTAAGTAAGTAAGTAAGTAAGTAAGTAAGTAAGTAAGTAAGTAACATGTCATCTACAGAACGTTCCTTCTCACAACCGCCACCTACTTTGCTGTTATAAATTTCTTAGCAAGTGTGCAGCACAGTAGGTTGCCACTACATTCTTGGAGTCACAAAGAGCATTGCTTATCAAGTGGCACTTGGGTCCTATACTTGTGTCCTTGATGGCAAGATTAAAGCTTTTTAATATTGAATGCGTGTAAACGTGCAATTTTGTAAACAATGTTACTGTTATTTGTTGTTGTTGGTGTTATGTGTCCCGTTTCTATCGGTGACCCAAGCACGTGCCTATTTTGCTTAATACTTAATCCATGCTTGCATTGAAGACTTGATTCAACAGTGTGCTTTCTTTGGTTAGACATGATAGCAGAATTAAGTCAAACATATGTACAATAACAAATACTGTTGAGGCAGGGAGTGTTGTACATTATTTTACTGTGGGATGGAAATGTTGCGAGTCATTATTGTACTGTGGGATGGGAGTGTTGCGAGTCATTGATATACTGTCAGATGGGAGTGTTGCGAGTCATTAATATACTGTCAGATGGGAGTGTTGCGAGTCATTAATATACTGTCAGATGGGAGTGTTGCGAGTCATTAATATACTGTCAGATGGGAGTGTTGCGAGTCATTAATATACTGTCAGATGGGAGTGTTGCGAGTCATTAATATACTGTCAGATGGGAGTGTTGCGAGTCATTAATATACTGTCAGATGGGAGTGTTGCGAGACATTAATGTACTGTCAGATGGAAAGTGTTGCTATTTATTATGTCTACAATAAGAACTACTGTTGAGTTAGTGAGTGTTGAAAAACCCAATTATGTCATGTAAGAAATACAGAAAACAACCACAATCATGTTCTTGAACTTTATTATCCGAATCAAAAGTTAATTATTTTTATGAAGCAAGGACAGTATATAACTAAATGTGTACATAATCTTAAAATGTCACAAATATGTCACATTTTCCAAATTCGTTGTAGGTGCAAGTAGTATAGCATGTTCTCAAACAACAGTTCTCAAATGGACCTAACACAAAAGGGTCCGTAAAATAAACTTAAATCTATTATTTTACAGAAAGGTGTAACAAAGTCACCTTAATGATCATATTATGTTAATCAAATATATGATGGTTACTTTTTAACTGCACATCGTATTATAAATGTGGAAGAAACATCTTTTAGCTCGCATGTTTGTTTATAAACCAGTTATGTGATGTAACTGCTCTTTCTGGGACACGTGACATGTGTTATGAACAGGACAATATGGTCTTGCGCTTTCATAAAACAAATTATCACATTAATGTAATACATTCTAACATATTACAACTATTTCTGGTAATAAACTACAGCAAATTTTCATAAATATCTAGGGAAAACATCTCTTTAGTTTAAAACAAGCTCCGAACATCGCTTGCGTGTTAAATAGATCTATAATCATGCATGACAAACAAGCACACTATACAGTGACAGCGGCACCAGACAATGACACTTCATCTGTGTGTAATTTCTAACAGGGATGGGTTCTTTTCCAGTATCGTTGTAATCATTCTGTCTACATACTGCTTGAGACTGAAGTTGATGTCCCTCTCCATTCTGAGCTGCTCCAGCAACTGGAAGTGGAAACAAAACGTTGTTCTTTGAGGGCATCATATGGGAATGAGTGGGGGGTGGCGGTGTCAATATGCGAATTCATAGGAGATTGGGGAGTAAACGTGAGGATATCATAAGAAAATATGGAGTAAATATGAGGACATTAGAGGAGATTGGGGAGTAAATATGAGGACATTAGAGGACATTGGGAGTAAATATGAGAACATTAGAGGAGATTGGGGAGTAAACGTGAGGATATCATAAGAAAATATGGAGTAAATATGAGGACATTAGAGGAGATTGGGGAGTAAACGTGAGGATATCATAAGAAAATATAGAGTAAATATGAGGACATTAGAGGAGATTGGGGAGTAAACGTGAGGATATCATAAGAAAATATAGAGTAAATATGAGGACATTAGAGGAGATTGGGGAGTAAATATGAGGGCATTAGAGGCAGGGTAGTAAATATGAGGACATTAGAGGAGATTGGGGAGTAAATATGAGGGCATTAGAGGCAGGGTTGTAAATATGATTATATTAGATGAGATTGTGGAGTAAATATGAGGGCATTAGAGGAGATTGGGGAGTAAATATGAGGACATTAGAGGAGATTGACCTTTCAATGTGAGACAGGTAGATGGGAAAATATGAAGGCCTCAGAATGACGCTGTTAACATGTTATGTTGAGCAGAACTGGCGTCACATCACTACAGAAAGACCCATAGGTACTCAATCATTGTCAGCAGACGTGAAGGATATAGAAACTTATGGTTCACGCAAGATGGTGGCTGCAGACATTCCTAATCCGCCCTCCTCTCAGGTGCACCTCCCGTATCAACTTAAGTTTTACTCGAAACTAATACAATCTGTGGATTTCTGATTCCTGTTTTGCAAAGTCATCATCTAACAGGTGGACTCATTGTGATGTTAGTTCGTCCTGTCTCATATCTTATCTCTCAACTATGAGTGTTCTGTACGCAGTACATTAACCTATCTATGAACCCCAACATTGTGAGAACATAATTATGTGTTTCAAAATGAACTGAACTGTCTTATACCAGGTGTTCCAGACTTGTTGGTTAAGATGTCTCTTTGAGTGCTCCTAGACATTAATGATCAACAGTAAAAGATGAGATGATATGGGTGTTAATAAGGCTCTATCTATTTGTTAGTGCTAGCACATTTCTATACTAACTTAATACAATATACACTAACAACGCTGCATACAGGCAAACAACTACTGAAGATTGTGAACAAAGAGGTTTGGCTGAATAGATGGGCAATGGATAATCCTGGGAAAGAAATCTATAAACATATGGTCATCCCAAATCATAAAGACAACATCATCTTCCCGAAAAGGAGAAATCAAAGTACCATTTTTCGACTTCGCACTTAATACATACAACTTAACAGTCACTTGAACAGAATACAACCACCACAATACTCCAGCGTACCGGCTGTGCACACATCCCTATGAAACTGTTGAACACCATCTTTTTGAATGTTCGACGCGTGCCGGTGTTAGGAAAGAGCTTCTTACGCCAAGGCCAGAGAAATGGTACACTCTGTACAGAACTATACAACAGCTCACAAACACTTGCACATGCCTCTATATGGCACTGGGTCAAAGGGCAAGAGCCCACAGGCTGCTGAATCAATAACCAACCATCCTAACTTGGAGAATATTGATACGAGGCGTATTCAATTGAAACCTGACATCACTTATGGTGTAAACAGCACATACCAACCGTCAAGTTTGCAACATTTCATTATCTTCTAACTTATAGTTTCCTCAGCAGACCGTTGAAAACAAGGCGGATGTGATACGAAATCCGTGCAGAGTTGATCATCGAGTGGTGATTCTGTTTCTAACAGCTGAAGGACGTCGACCAGTTGATATTCATCATGGGCCAATGCAAATGCGTGAGCTGGAGCAATGAGTTGGACATAGTAATGAGTGGGTCGGAGTTTTGTTGTGATGTGTCTTCCGGATCATTGTCGGGGTGGATCCTTCAGAGCACTGTCGTGGCGGATGTTTCGGTCGACGCATCGCACCTCATCTAGGATTTCTCTGTTTGAGCACGGCATTGGGCAAGTTCGGCACTCCCCTACTACGACAACTCGACACTTCCCCTACTACGACAATCTCGGCACTCCCCTACTACGACAATTTCGACACTCCCCTACTACGACAATCTCGACACTTCCCCTACTACGACAATCTCGACACTTCTCCTACTACGACAATTTCGACACTCCCCTATTACGACAATTTAGGCATTTCCCCTACTACCCAGACATGGCGTCCTGCGACATGCTGGCTTTTTCCAAGACATTTCAGAACGACATTTCAGAACATTAGACAACATTCAGACTAATGCGATGAAGCGCCTTATGGAAATCTAAAAAAAAAACTCAGCAATGCTTCCAGTAATGGGAGCACTACTGGAGGAAGTTCTCAGCATGAAGTGGCATATGTAGAAGGGGATTAGGCTATGAACTAAATAGGTCAGTTAGTTTTTGTGTATTTGTGTCCAGGTTGAATTAGGATACTTTTTGATCATTCCTCGTAGGTAGGAAAAAGGTGGCAAGATGAAGAACACATATCATGTGACTTCGAATAACAAATATTTACAGCATAATCCCGGAAATGGGCTTGCCTTAAGCGGACAGAACGTGGCCAGTTTGACGGCTCGTATTGGAACTTAATTAAAACACATCACGTTTGTGCCAAAACAAACATTCCTATCCATATCCGAGGCTTAGGTGAGCCACGCAGGCTTCATTCATGTCTGTTTACGTTGGTATACCAGGTTGTGACCTGACAATGATAACACACTGACCCGACCTTGAGATATACGCCTTCTCCCTACCACTTCTCAAATAATATTACACATTTGTGCTACAGAAAACTGGGAATCCCAAAACACTTGGCTCCAACTCACACTAAATAAAAGTACATTTAATAAAAAATAAAACAGCTTTTAATTCAAAATGCACTACAAGGTATGCAATGATTCATTTATATTAACTTAGTTCGCTTCACTTATGCGCCTTACGCCAATCATTCATTATGTTTTATCACAAATATAAGGTCAAAACGTGGGTCGCTGATTAGTATTTATTAGTATTTACGGGTAGTTGTGTAGAAGTATTCACCAGTACCTAGTTTTGTAGAAGTATTCACCAGTTCCTAGTTGTGTAGAAGTATTCACTGGTACCTAGTTGTGTATACGTATTCATCAGTACCTAGTTGTGTAGAAGTATTCACTGGTATCTAGTTGTGTATAAGTATTCACCCGTACCTAGTTGTGTATAAGTATTCACCAGTGCTTAATTGTGCATAAGTATTCGCCCGTACCTAGTTGTGTATAAGTATTCACTGTACTTAGTTGTGTATAAGTATTCACCAGTAATTAGTTGTGTATACGTATTTACCAGTACCTAGTTATGTATACGTATTCACCAGTACCTAGTTATGTATAAATGTGCAGCGCCCACGCTTATATTTCATATTTGTGATTAACCAAAATTATTATTTGGTGTGACGTAAGAGTGAAATGAACTAAATTAATATAACTTAACTATTCTCTACCTTTTATTGCATTAAAAAACAAAAACGTTTAAAAAAATTCCGTTACTCAGTTTATCATTTTTGTCTTTCGAAATTGTGAAATATTTGTTTAAGTTGAAGTATAATCATCATCATCATCATCGTCATCATCATCATCATCATCATCATCATCATCATCATCATCATCAGTCAAGTAACCTGGAAGGTTATTGGGGCACCAATGCTGCAGATTGTTGGATCAGTTCCCGCCACTCCATTGGGGCACCAATGCTGCAGATTGTTGGATCAGTTCCCGCCACTCCATTGGGGCACCAATGCTGCAGATTGTTGGATCAGTTCCCGCCACTCCATTCGGTTTTGTGCCAGGATATTGAATCTTCCGTCTGGACGAGGATAACCTCAGTGGTAAGATTGTCCTTGTTGTGTATTGAGACGGCTGGCGCATTTCTGATTTTTCTCAATGCTTTTTGGAAAATCGGTGTGTCTTGGGCTTGTTTTGCACATGGCGGAGCAAGGCAACGTGTCCCCCCACATTGTGAATGTTTCTATGATCTCCCTATCTACTCAACTATAGCGTCACATGTACTCTTTGATGGTTATGCATTTCTGTATTATTTTTCCGGCCTCATTTTCATCTTCACCGTTTGCCCTTAACCGCTCTTGTGTTCGACTTTATCATATAATATGTCGATTGAAACACAACTCAGCGCTTTGATGGGCACATCCCATTTGGAAAAACATAAACACGTTATCCAAGAGGAATATGTACCTGTAATATTATAATATACTACTATTTTATATGACTCACTCACGCGCTTACGTGCATTTGTAATATAAAACAAACATACTTACGCACGTACATATACAAACATGCACGCACATATACTGAATGTTATTCTAAAATGACGCTAATTTAAATAGAATGTTTTGATGAAAGTTTCAATCAGATTTAAACAGAACATTCTAAGACATGTCATAGGATCTGTCTAGGATTTTAACCACGGACCTCTAGCACCAAAAACGGGGATCACATCCGAAGACACCATAAACGGGGAATTAATCCGTAGACACCATAAACGGGGATCACATCCGAAGACACCATAAACGGGGATCACATCCGAAGACACCATAAACGGGGATCACATCCGTAGACACCATAAACGGGGATCACATCCGTAGACACCATAAACGTGGATCACATCCGTAGACACCATAAACGTGGATCACATCCGTAGACACCATAAACGGGGATCACATCCGTAGACACCATAAACGGGGATCACATCCGTAGACACCACAAACGGGGATCACATCCGTAGACTATCATGTTGATTGAAAATGAAGTTTCGCCACGGAAGTATGTAGTATTAGTTTGTGTTGACTACGGAGGTAGACAGAATCAATGGGGATCAAGACGCAGAGCAGCTGCAGCGGTCAGCGACCCATAACTAACTGCTAGCCTTAGAGCTTGAAAACCAGAGCTGCCAAGACCCGTTTACACCTCCACGTGGTGATCCTGCAATACGGAAGACTGGCTAAAGAAGAAAGATCGAAGAGGGAAGGTTAATCCTGTACTCAAAAATGTTTGCTGAAGTCACATGTGTCGGACCGAAAAGTGCAAATATCGCACTGAAGCTGTAAACGTACAACTTTGTTCCCATTGCTGGGGTAGTCGAGCGGTTTGTATGCTGCAGATTACATACTGCTTCGCCACTGCTGTTTCTTCGTGTGCTGGCTATGTTTGGTTATTTCACCCCAGCATATGCGTTACCGGGGTCTCGATCCTATGCCCTCCTAGTCAGCAGGCAGGCATTGAGAACCATTCGGTCCTAACTTACAAGTGAAGTTAAATAAAAGCGTTGAAAAGAACCCGGATCTAACCCAAACTGACAAACACAGTTGTTATTGTCAATAGTCTATGTTGCACAGATGCGGTCTGTGTCTTTGTCTCACATGATCTATTTATTACTTGCATCTTATTTCATTTACTCCATCATTTGTCACCAGTGTAGAATGACATACATTGATGAGCCTCTAGAACTGCGTGCGCGTTTCCGGCAGCACCTTAATGACATCTATAATAACACTGGTTTCCTAATCGCCAACCACTTAAATGGTCCTGGGAAATTGAGCAAATCTGATGTCAGGGTCACAGGCATAGTTTCTAGTTTCTCTGACGATCGTCATCGATTCGCACTTGAGAATTATCTCATCTCCCTCATGGACTACATCCAGCCGCATGGCATCAATATCTCCCATACCTTTTCCTACTCCTAATCTCATCCCTTCCTCCATCTGTCTGTCTTCCTCTTTCTATCAATCCAAATGACCATTCGGTCTTTCCGTATCTGACTGCCATCGACTTATCCGGCCTATTCCCACTTCTTACGCCGCCCTGACCACTTCATCCGGTATTTGTCCGTCATTTGGTATTCTGCCTCTGCCCCGTGAGGAACAATATGACATTTCTCAGATAAGTACAGTATTTAAGCCTTTATATATTGATATATCCCCCATTTATATATTCGTTCCTTCTTCTTTGATTTGCTAGTTTATTATTGTTGTTCCTTTCCCTGATGAAGGTATATTGGTCATAACGTAGGTTTCGTTTATGCTTTCGCCTCAGTGAGGTATCTGACGATACCTATTTATACATTTTCCTACACTTCATCTTATTTCAAGAGGTGTTTCTGTCGGCTTTGCCTTACCTGGCGCTTGGATGGCACACACACATTCTTCATGGGGTGGGATTGTGCCTACTTGGTCTGACCGGTAGTTCTCCACCTACCCATCTTAGAGGATTCTTCTAGTGGCTATACTACCACCAACATAGCTCTTTGGATTGTATATCTGGGACGAAGTGAATGAGTTGACACAGCCAGCGACTCACAGCTGTTTGTTTCCATCAGCAAACGGTTACAAACCTTTACTCTATTTCGCCTCCAAGTTACGGCCTTGTAAGCAGACCGCAACCACATAGCCTAGTTAAGAGAATAGGCTTCGGAAAGGGAAGGTCTACTCTACCGGTTAAAACCGTATGTTTCCGGTGGAAAGACGCAGTTTCGTTTTAAACTACGACACAACGTCCTTTTTCAGGAAGACCGCCGTAGTGGAAGAAGAAGAAGACAAAGAAGAAGAAGGAGAACAAGAAGAAAAAGGATCGAAGATCGGGATTTACCACTTACTTCCTCTTTAGTAAGGTGTTCCAACTCCTCAGCCAGAGATTGGCCTTCTGTAGGCCGTATCAACGACTTGCCCTCGCCTATACATTGGTTCAGCAGCTGAGCGTTCAGCTCTTCGTTGGAGTCATGCAGGTGCTTATTCTCCTGTGGAAAATACAAGAATACAGACATCACATCATTGTTGACACTCTTCGTCCTTCTCTTCTTCTTCTTCTTTTTTCTATTCTTCTTCTAATACCACTTTTAACACCCTGATCAAACAAAACGAGTTATTTTTTTCCATAACGCCTTAAACATGTATTTCTAATAACAAATAAGGCGAGGCTAAGACGGTGGATTAAATAAATTAGTGGAAACATAATAGACAGACATCGTTAAAATACCTGGCCAAAACAAATACAAGGATAAAACATGCACAACCAAAAGGTCTTCATCGGGGACAAACGACATGAGACCAACTAACATGTCATAGAGGATAAAGGTGGAAGGTTAGGCGAGGGCTCGATTTCGAAGCGCGGATTTCCCTATATGGCTCGGTCTGTCTCCGCAGAACGGTATGCCGCCTGCCGAGAGAGTCGCACAAAGCACGAACTCCGAAGCTCCAGCAATAAACCCAGGGGTCCATCCAGCAATAAACCCAGGGATCCCTCCATCAATAAACCCAGGGATCTCGGAAAAGAAAATGCCATCATGAACCGACAGAGCAGAGCGATTTCGAACCCCGACCACCTGAACACAAGACAAATGAATTATTAAGAAATCTGAATGGGCGACGAGAACAACAGGTCGCGGTATATTTAGCGAAATGTCACAGCCGAAAGTTAACGATGACATAAATAAACTACACAGAAGAGATCAAAGTCTCATCTTTCAGTTCCTAACAGGACATATCAGAGTCAATAGCCACTTGAACCGCATCAATTCCCAGCACCTGCCCTTGTGCAGACATTGCTCTCATCCTGATGAAACTGTTGGAGACCTACTCATTGATTGCAAGATTTGCGGACATGAGGACAAGATTTTTATAAGCACTGCCGACAATTGCCAACACACTGTACGGAGCAGTGACACAACTGAAGAAGACCTGTATCTATATAAGAATGGCATTGGGCTGCCAAGAGCAGGCTTGCTCAGCGACTGTGGGATGAGAACAACAATGTACAAGGTTATCATTATGGTTTAAGCTAGACTTAAGATTATGATTATGGTTAAAGGTAGGGTCAAGGTTATAATTATGGTTAAAGCTAGGGTTAAGGTGATGATTATGATTAAAGCTAGGGTCAAGGTTATAATTATGGTTAAAGCTAGGGTCAATGTTATGATTATAATTAAAGCTAGGGTCAAGGTTATAATTATGGTTAAAGCTAGGGTCAAGGTTATGGTTATGGTTAAAGCTAGGGTCAAGGTTATGATTATGGTTAAAGCTAGGGTCAAGGTTATGATTATGGTTAAAGCTAGGGTCAAGGTTATGATTATGGTTAAAGCTAGGGTCAAGGTTATAATTATGGTTAAAGCTAGGGTTAAGGTGATGATTATGGTTAAAGCTAGGGTCAAGGTTATAATTATGGTTAAAGCTAGGGTCAAGGTTATGATTATGGTTAAAGCTAGGGTCAAGGTTATAATTATGGTTAAAGCTAGGGTTAAGATCATATTTATGGTTAAAGCTAGGGTCAAGGTTATGATTATGGTTAAAGCTAGGGTCAAGGTTATGATTATGGTTATAGCTAGGGTCAAGGTTATGATTATGGTTAAAGCTAAGGAAGACAAATGTCCAGTTCACAGAATGAACAATGAGACCAGTTCACGAAATGAACCGAAATTATGAAATGGCAAACTTCCCTATTGGGTTTCAACACTAGCCTCCAAAGCTTTGCGTGAGTCGTGATCTCAGATTGCAGCAACAAACATTCAGAGTATCCATTTGACACATTTCCCCTCACTCATCGTTCTCTCCTCTTCAAATACATCATCAATTTATACATGTTAGACCACTCATCAATTTATACATGTTAGCCCACTCATCAATTTATACATGTTAGCCCACTCATCAATTTATACATGTTAGGCCACTCATAAATTTATACATGTTAGCCCACTCATCAATTTATACATGTTAGGCCACTCATAAATTTATACATGTTAGACCACTCATCAATTTATACATGTTAGCCCACTCATCAATTTATATATGTTAGCCCACTCATCAATTTATACATGTTAGCCCACTCATCAATTTATACATGTTAGCCCACTCATCAATTTATACATGTTAGGCCACTCATAAATTTATACATGTTAGACCACTCATCAATTTATACATGTTAGCCCACTCATAAATTTATACATGTTAGACCACTCATCAATTTATACATGTTAGCCCACTCATCAATTTATACATGTTAGCCCACTCATAAATTTATATATGTTAGCCCACTCATCAATTTATACATGTTAGACCACTCATTCTCATTAGCAAACAATCCTATTCTCATTTCAAACCAACCAACAAAAGCAGACAAACAAACAACAACAAAAAAGTCACAACAATACAGATAAACACACGCACACACATTCAAGAGCGTACACCACTCAATCAGTTAGCCCCTACAAGCAATGCGATAAGGATTGAACATACTGTTTGCAGGTCGATAACTTCAACATCAAAGTCATGTTATCAAGAAATCAGTGCACGTAATAAACTAGCTTAATATCAAACAACGCAACTGATCTAGTTAACTTTAAACTAAAGCATTTTGTGTGAAGTCAGTCCTCAGTCTCAACGGTTCCTAAAACCTAGGCTCTGGGTTGTTGCCGGGGATGCAAGAATTCAAATATTTGCAAGTGTATACAAGACTGCTGCATTTCCAGATATAAATATTTATACAGTGCTTGAACAATTTTAGGGTTGCTCACCAGTCAGTCAACAATTTCACCAGTCAGCATGATCGGACTACAGTCATGCAATTTATGTTAACAAATTTAAACTTGGCACGAATTACCCTTTTATTTTTACATAACAATGCGTACCAAACCAAAATATATTGTATTACTTACACAATATTACCATATTTCTTCTTAAGAAAAAATGCGCCACTGTCAGAGGCATGGCGTGTGTGTGTTTGAACATTCCTGGTAGTTTTAGCACTGTAGTACCATTTATCGATGGCTGGTAAGTTTATATTGTGGCAGTGGAGATCCATATAAATTCACCACCATAAGCTGGCTTATGTACAATCTATTCGAACCGTTATATCATTAACAATCGGGCGAGAGTCGTTATGTAGTTACGATTAAAAACGTAATTACCAATTAAACACGGATTACTAACCTCGTCAAGTAACAATTGTTACTAGGACACGGACGAGCAGACGAGCGCTTTTTTCAAGCCATATATATATATAGGGGACAGCGTGGGCTATTAGTTAAGTGGCACAGCTCTCAACCCGAATATGCTGGGATCGCTCCCCATCACAGCACCGGTCTTTACCCCGTGGAAGCAAACCCTTAGAAAAGGCAGGAGAAAGCAGACCCTTACATAAAATGCACGCCGAAGTCGGACGCACTGGGGTGACTGCGCAAAAAATTAATAAACAAAATGAATATATATATATATACAAACAGCTTCCACATGCAAGTACTCTGCACAGATTCAAGTCGGCCGAGAGCCAACAAACAGGCTCGTCATTGTGCAAATGAATATTGGCTACGGCTCAGTGAAAACATCCAGACTGCAGCACATACAGGGAACCTCAGACAATGTACGATAGTTTAAAGAAAGTTATTGCTTCTGCAAGTAGGAAAACTGCACCATTACATAATACATCACTGACGAGAAAATAACATAAAGGAAAGCAGACGGAGCGATGGTCGAGTACTATTCTGAGCTCTACACGTGTGACAATATAGTCATTCCCACATTAACGCTGGCAAAAGCTATCTCAGTATGGATTAGCTGGACGTCGAACCATCATCCCATCTGAGCTGATCAAGTACTCTAAGGCTACACGCAAGCTTAAAGATGGACGTGCCGCGGGCCCCGATCTCACCCCGCCGGAACTGCTGAAATATGCATTTGACCCTATCAGGTCTGCTCTACACCACCTCTCCCTTCAGGTCTGGAGGACGGGAAGTGTTCCAGCCGATTGGCGTGATAGGATAGTTGTCCCTCTTTACAAAGGAAAGGGTACCCGCAAGGACTGCAACAATTATAGGCCAATAACGCTGCGTTCAGTTTCAGGCAAGGTATTCGTTCACGTGCTCTTGGCCCGACTGAAACCGCTGTCTCAAAACGTCACCCACACCAATCGGATTTCACGGCAGGTCGATCAACAGTGGATGACATCCTCGCGCTGCGTCTCCTGTCAGAGTTACACCTCGCATTTACTCGCCCTCTTTGCGCTGCATACGTGGACTCGGTAGACAGATCGGCGCTGTGGAACGCCATGCAAGAAATCGGAACTCATGTTCTGCTTCTAGACTGATTAAAGCGTTTCATACGAATACCGGTGCCAGAATCCGTCTCAGGAGTACTCTCTCTGAAAGATTCCAAACATCTACGGGGGTCAGACAGGGCTGCTCCCGATATGTGCTGTCGTGCTGTCGATTGCCCGGATAGCACAGCTCTGCAACAGCCCCTTGAGTATCTGGATAGTACAGCTCAAAATATGGAACTATCAATCTCTTGGACGTAGACCAAAATTCAGTATCTTGGCTCTGATACAAGGTCCCAAAACATGGTAGTTCGCGGTCACACAGCGGAGAGCGTAAGTGAACCATCTTATCTTGGAAGAACAATGTCATCTAACGGACGCAGTAGCTCAGACATGTCAAGACGGATTGGCTTCGCTGCTTCGGTGACGAACCAACTCCGCCGCGTGTGGAACAATAGTATATTATACCTGAGTTCAAAGCTGCGAATCTACCAGGCGTGTGTGATTTCAGTGCTAATGTATGGGGCCGAAACCTGCACTCTTCTGAAAAAGGACATCTCAAGACTCGAGTCCTTTCAAATGCGCAACCAGCTGGGTATTCTTGGTATCCGTTGGTATGATATTGTACGGAATGTCGAGGTCTCTACTATGACTAGCCTCCCAACTGTATCAGAAGTCCTGGACCGTCCTCGCCTTTCCCTGTTTGGACATGTTGCCCGGCTGGATCAGGAAGTTCCAGCTCACCAGATCCTTCTCAAGGCAGTTCAAAGTGCTAAGGGCATCCAACCAGCTGGCTGGAAGCGCAGGAGAGGCCATCTACGAAACACGTGGCTTAAACAGATAGACCCCCCCCCCCTCCTCCCCCCCCCCCAGCTGTAGACGAGGTCTGGCAGAGATCCGTTTCCACTGGTCATGGTGGCGTTCGACAAACGCAAAGGGCCTCAGATGCCTAGGCGAATATTATTATAGGCAAGACAGCAATAACTATTAGCAGATAAACAAAAAAGGGTCTGGGTGAACAAGAAGCTCACTTTCAAAACAAAAACACTTGTTTACCAGGCCTGTGCCCTCAGCACCCTTCTTTATGGCAGTGAGGCATGGTCTACCTACATGCACCAGGAGAGGCTAACCAGCTATCACATTAGGCACAGACACCTGAAGGTTGGGTGGAAGGACAAGATCAGCAACGCAGAGGTGTTGGAAAGAGCAGGCACTGTCACAATCTTTTCCATGCTTAGTCTTCCAAGGCTGAGATGGCTGGGACACACTCGGAGGATGGATGATGGCAGAATACCAAAATATCTTCTCTACGGGGAATTACAGTTGGGGAGAAGGTCTCGGGGTTGGCCACTACTTCGGTACAAGGATGTATGCAAGCGGGATATGAATGATGCAGGCATCGATTTGGAATCATAGGAACAGGACGCCATAGATCGTGTTACATGGAGGGGCAGGATTAAGCATGGAATACAGACAAAGAAATTACTGATTACGGATAAATTAAGGACTCAGTGTTCGTGAAGGCACGCCACCCCATGCGGTGCCGCAATTGGTCCTGACTATCATTGCACAACACACTGTGGAAGACGCTTCTCTGCTCGGATTTGTCTTATGAGTCACATTCGTTATCGCCATGGACTGTAGTTACATCCCTTTTTCCAAAGCTCAATTACTATCGTCTGACAAGGTGGTGAGATCCAATTTTGAGATTGTAAAATTATAAAAAAAACAAAAGGAATAGAAATGACTAAATCACGAGGTGTCTCTCTACTTAGTGTAGGCAAAGTCTTCGCCAGAGTAATCTTAATACGGCTACACAAATTGGCTGAGAGTATCCCCGGTGTGGATTCAGGTGTGGAAGATCAACGATCGACTTGAAATCATGTGAGCAGAATCAGCCCTTTTATATCGTCTTCATATTTATATATACCAAAAAAAAATCACATACAAAAAATAGAAGTGAAATATTTCCGGGACCGTTTGCGACTGTGAAACCAGTAAAGGCCAGACAGTGATAGGGCGTAAATGTCAGAACAATTCATGTAACGTCAATGTGTGAGGTTCTGAGAGCCGGAAGCCAGTACTGCGACAACTAATTGTCTGTAGTGCTGACAATTGTTCGCATTATCTGATTAAGCGCTGACAGCCAGGACACTCGGGTGCATTCACAATACATTATCAGCATTCCGGCAGTTTTGTGGTGTTTGAAACAAACCAACCTGAAATGAAAGGATTTATCATGACCACTACCAAATACATTTGCCCGAGGGGTGTCCTGGGGGAACATAATATGACAACAGTCACCTTCGATGCATGCGATAAAAGATGAGTAAAGAGGGTTGTACTTGGGGCTAGCAACATCATCGTGTAAAAAACAAACATTGGACATCGGTGCTTTTTCAATAGGATTCGACTACAGCGATCTGCGGAAGGGAACAGTTAAACTGAATACAATCGAAACGACTTTACAAATCATTCATGATTGCAGATACATCATCAAACAACTATACAAAACAATCATGATTGCAGATGCATCATCAAACAACTATACAAAACAATCGTGATTGCAGATGCATCATCAAACAACTATACAAAACAATCATGATTGCAGATTCATCATCAACCAACTATACAAAACAATCATGATTGCAGATTCATCATCAACCAACTATACAAAACAATCGTGATTGTACATGCATCATCAAACGCAATTAATATCCATGAAATGAGTGCCACTAGTGCCACACACGATGATCCGGCTACCGACACCTCAAAAGATATCATGGATGCAACCTCATTCTGAGCAGTGACACCATAACGACTCTGACATCACTAGAAGAAGCATCGCACGTGATGTGCGGGTAACAAAGGCTATTGTGGTACTGAATAGGAGACACTGGCTAAGGGTTGACGGTGTCCAACGTTATCCTCCACACAGAGCCAATGAGATGTCGACGTGAAGAGGATTGCCATTCAGAACTGGGAGGTCACTACCCGCAGATAGCCGTTCAAGTGCTTTGGTCATTCCGTTAAAGGATTTTCCGTGTTGTCAGTCTAATGTGGACAAGAAATGGGCCACTCCGAAGGATGCAGTGTACAATGCCGCTTCAGACATTCTGAGCGCAAAAACTCCCGACCAGTTTGGGGTAAACGACGAAAGCATAGACGCTACTGGGTGAAAAACATCGCATTTACCGTTGCCACCAAGATGATTCCACCTCAACATAAAAAAAGCAGCCTTCACTAATATGCAAAGAATAGTCCAGAAGCAGTGCAGAAAGATACAAGACGTATGGTTCAGCAACAGAGAAGATGAGATTAAGAAATATGCAGATAAAAATGTCTAAAAGCATTATTTAATGCAATAAATACAGTCTATAGTCCGCAATCCGGCCCACAATATTGATGGCACGGTATTATTGATGGGCATGGTCTAGATTCTTGAGCGCTGGACGGCGCATGTGAGAGATTAAACCAATCTCTGTGCTGCTAGAGCCGATGGCTATAACCACTTGCTGCTGAAAAGTAAGTCAATCTTTGAGCAAAAAGAAATCGAAAATAATCTGGCATAACACTAGCAAGCAGAATCTATGATATAGAGGAACAAAGAGCACCTTGTACCCGACCCAAGGTCCAAGGGGCGGGGAGGGGGGGGGGGCCTTCACTGCAGCCAATATTATTCATGTTCTAAACTTATTTATAGAACTTATGCGACCTACTGGTGTGACCTGGCAGTCATCCGCATGGCTAAGAGCGTTCAAAAGACCAGCCATCACGTGTTGCCCGTTAGGATAAGCCAATGATTAAGTAGATATGCAATTTGTACGTGAATCATGAAATAGTCAAGTGCATAATAATATACAATATGAACAATTGGACGACAACTGGGTGTTGACATTGCGTGAATCTAGCTTTTGTAGCATGTTCTCTTCAATGTACATAGGTTAATTGTAGCACTACTACTACTACTACTACTACAACTACTACTACTACTACTACAGCTACTACTACAACTACTACTACTACTACAACTACTAATACTACTACAACTACTACTACTACAACTACTACTACTACTACACTTACTACTACTACTACTACTACAGCTACTACTACAACTACTACTACTACTACAACTACTAATACTACTACAACTACTACTACTACTACTACTACTACTACTACAACTACTACTACTACTACTACTACAGCTACTACTACAACTACTACTACTACTACAACTACTAATACTACTACAACTACTACTACTACAACTACTACTACTACTACACTTACTACTACTACTACTACTACTACTACAACAACAACAACAACAACTACTACTACTACTATTACAACAACTACTACTACTACTACTACTACTACAACTACTACTACTACTACTACTACAGCTACTACTACAACTACTACTACTACAACTACTACTACTACTACTACTACAGCTACTACTACAACTACTACTACTACTACTACTACAGCTACTACTACAACTACTACTACTACTACACTTACTACTACTACAACAACAACAACAACAACTACTACTACTACTATTACAACAACTACTACTACTACTACTACTACTACAACTACTACTACTACTACTACTACAGCTACTACTACAACTACTACTACTACAACTACTACTACTACTACTACTACAGCTACTACTACAACTACTACTACTACTACTACTACAGCTACTACTACAACTACTACTACTACTACAACTACTAATACTACTACAACTACTACTACTACTACACTTACTACTACTACTACTACAACAACAACAACAACAACAACTACTACTACTACTACTATTACAACAACTACTACTACAACTACTACTACTACTACACTTACTACTACTACTACTACTACAACAACAACAACAACAACAACTACTACTACTACTACTATTACAACAACTACTACTACAACTACTACTACTACTACACTTACTACTACTACTACTACTACAACAACAACAACAACAACTACTACTACTACTACTATTACAACAACTACTACTACAACTACTACTACTACTACACTTACTACTACTACTACTACAACAACAACAACAACAACAACTACTACTACTACTACTATTACAACAACTACTACTATTGCTACTACTACTACTTCTCCTACTAGTAGTACTACTACTATTACTACTACCCGAAATTTATTAGCGTATATTTGTTTGGTCTTACTATCCGTTCCCCCTGATTTGCAGATATAAAAGTATAAATCTTCCCCACAAAATGTATTCTGACAAATCAGGAGCCCAACAAATAATATAGAAAGAGAGGAACATTGTAAAAGGTGTTGACAAAAGCTCTCTAAAATTGGATTACGTGCTACATGAAATAATTTGCTTGAACATACCTTTAGAAAAGAAGCAAGACGACAGTATTGGAATCATTCTTCTCCAACAAGGACCATTTGATTTGGGTAATCTACAGGATTTGGGTGGAGGGACAGACGATTTGGGTAATCATTTACAGGATTTGGGTGGAGGGACAGACGATTTGGGTAATCATTTACAGGATTTGGGTGGAGGGACAGACGATTTGGGTAATCATTTACAGGATTTGGGTGGAGGGACAGACGATTTGGTAATCATTTACAGGATTTGGGTGGAGGGACAGACGATTTGGGTAATCATTTACAGGATTTGGGTGGAGGGACAGACGATTTGGGTAATCATTTACAGGATTTGGGTGGAGGGACAGACGATTAGTGTAATCATTTACAGGATTTGGGTGGAGGGACAGACGATTTGGGTAATCATTTACAGGATTTGGGTGGAGGGACAGACGATTTGGGTAATCATTTACAGGATTTGGGTGGAGGGAAGGACGATTTGGGTAATCATTCTCAGGATTTGGGTGGAGGGACAGACGATTTGGGTAATCATTTACAGGATTTGGGTGGAGGGACAGACGATTTGGGTAATCATTTACAGGATTTGGGTGGAGGGAAGGACGATTTGGGTAATCATTCTCAGGATTTGGGTGGAGGGACAGACGATTTGGGTAATCATTTACAGGATTTGGGTGGAGGGACAGACGATTTGGGTAATCATTTACAGGATTTGGGTGGAGGGACAGACGATTTGGGTAATCATTTACAGGATTTGGGTGGAGGGACATACGATTTGGGTAATCTACAGGATTTGGCTGGAGGGACAGACGATTTGGGTAATCTACAGGATTTGGGTGGAGGGACAGACGATTTTAGTAATCTACAGGATTTGGGTGAAGGGACAGACGATTTGGGTAATCATTTACAGGATTTGGGTGGAGGGACAGACGATTTGGGTAATCATTCTCAGGATTTGAGTGGAGGGACAGACGATTTGGGTAATCATTTACAGGATTTGAGTGGAGGGATAGGCGCAGTTAATGAAAAAAGAAAAAAGAAAACAACAGACATACAAGCGCACGTGGAAGTAAATGTGGGCATTGCCATTGGATGTATCACAGACGAGTTTCCATCACAAAAGGAAATATAAATATATCTTAGACATGTCACATCCCACCATCTAAAACAGTGCTCTTCAATCTGGGAGCTAACTCCCACTAGCAGGCGATATTAACGTTCATGTTGGTGGTAGCAGATTCATTGCATTATGTATTTAAAATATGTTTTTATTCTTATTATGGCAATGCAGAGGTTACACAGCCTGAGGAAATTACGACAGCATACTAATAAACCAACAAAAGTGAACATTTTGAGAACCGGTGTTTTTCACGTGGCAGTATACGGCTGCGGAACATGGACAGTTACTCAAAACTCAAGGAGGAGAATCGAGTCCTTTTATTCGAAATGGTATAGAAAGGTTCTCAGAATGCGATAAACCGAAAACAAAATAAGAATGCAGATGTTCGACTAGAGTTGATCATACATGAGAACTGTTTCATAAATCCCATCATAGACCAAATATTGAAATACTTTGGCCACATCAAAAGACACAACAGTTTCTAGAGAACGGTAATGGGATATAAGGTCCCGGGGAAGAGAGGTACGGGCATATGCCATGCTTCATGATGATGATGATGATATATTAAAAAATTCGAATCATACAGACCCAGTGGACAATCGCAATATTTTCTTAAATTTAGATTTTAGTGGGCGGTAAGGAAAATTTAGTCTTACGAAAGTTATAAAAGTGGGCGGTAAGGAAAATTTAGCCTCACGAAAGTTATATAAAGTGGGCGGTAAGAACAATTTAGCCTCGCGAATGTTATAAAAGTAGGCGGTAAGGACAATTTAGCCTCACGAATGTTATACAAGTGGGCGGTAAAAACAATTTAGCCTCACGAAAGTTATACAAGTGGGCGGTAAGGACAATTTAGCCTCACGAAAGTTATTGAAGTGGGCGGTAAGGACAATTTAGCCTCACGAAAGTTATAAAAGTGGGCGCCAGGTATCAAAAGGTTGACGAGCAATGGTCTAAAACATTCCCAAAAGGTACATGCTGGCAAGTCTGACCAGAACACACTGAAATCTCAACGCGCCGAAGATGAACTAGGTGTAAGAGACTGACTTGTCTAAGATCAACAGAAACAAACATAATATTTCTCTTCTATGTCGATAATTTATGTTCAACCAGTTTATCGTCGCAAGAAAGCACTTCTGCATCTAAATCCACAATGTTATCTGCTGACGGCCCTGGTCATAAAAGGTAAGCGGCAGAAACTTTCATACGTGATTACAAAACACAAGGCAATAGTCAAAGATAATGTGATTCAGATTGTCAGGAACTACAATGACGTCTGGTGTTTATGACATGAATTTACAACGTCTTAAAAGCGTCAATCAAAACTCAAGCTGTGAAATGATATAATATTATAAAATGCCTTATCGATGTTGTACATTTCTTGGGAGAAAGTCTTCTGGAATTTACTAGTTCATCTAATCGAATTGGTCAGTCAATCAATGAACATTTTTAAAGATTCATTGAACTGTTCTCCAGTTGGGGTCCCATCCTTCGGGAATATGTGTTATTTCATCATCAGGTGGGATCGCACACATCCTCCAGAAACATGTTCTAAGTCATCTTCAGGTGGGATCACATCCTCCAGAAACATGTTCTAAGTCATCTTCAGGTGGGATCACATCCTCCAGAAACATGTTCTAAGTCATCTTCAGGTGGGATCACGTCCTCTATGAACATGTGCTAAGTCATCTTCAGGTGGGATCACATCCTCCAGAAACATGTTCTAAGTCATCTTCAGGTGGAATCACATCCTCCAGAAACATGTTCTAAGCCATCTTCAGGTGGGATTACATCCTCTATGAACATGTGCTAAGTCATCTCCAGATAAGGTTCCATCCTCCAGAAACGTTTTCTAAGTTTCCGAAGAAGACCACATTGTCATCTGTCAACCCTGGAGTGAGTTCGTAGAGGACAGAGGAGCACTGCCTGACCATCAGACGAAGGCAACTCGTCTCTTGTCTTTCGTGTCGCTCGTCTCCGTGCAGCTTCCTTGATTCTCGTCTGCTCCATATGTGTCGTACCAGAAGAAAAACTGTGTACCACCTACATAGTTCCGGTCCCAGCGGTGCTAATTACCATTCCAATCGTATTGCTTGTATCTGCATCGTATGTCTGAAAAAAGATGGCCAGATGGTGATGAATGTGCATAGCCGTTTGCGACTCATTTCTTTGGAATTATATTGGCAAGTATCGGGTACGGACAATAGCCTCGGAGGTGCCGGTGTACGTGCTGTGCACGTAACAACACATTTGGCAGCTGAAAATCATAAAGTGCAGCATGTCTGGGCACACATTCTAAAATTAACGAAATTCATATCCAATAGTGGTGTGTATGTAGACAAAAAAGAAGGCGTCTCCTTCACACAGAAAAGGTACAATACCTGTGTATCTGTAACTTAACTTAACGTCTTTAAAATGGTTTAGAAGACTCTGATCTGCAGAGTATGTATACAACTAGTTTCTTGGAGGGTGGTTAACAGATGTGCGAGTCCATAGACTCAAACACTAGAGCAAAGAAGACCCGCAGCCTATTAGACGCCATTAATGCTGCTCTTTTCAAACCATCTAACCATGGCCGGTGTTATGCCATGCCAAACAGTTAGTCGCCTCTAACGACATGCTCTCTGTGGGGCAGTGGTGCTATTCTTGTCTTTGTCATTCACAAAGCCACCCCCGTCCCGCAGACCACTCTGTACACTCGATTGTAATTATAAAAAAAAGACCTCTACACACCCTTTGGGACAGAAGAGTGACTAAGTGAAGAGAGTGAATAGATGTTATTTGCATGTATGCTAATGCTAGCTGTGTGGTACACACCTGTTAGCTGGCCCATGAACAGAGTACAAACCGGGTTACCTGCCTCTATATGTGAGTGTTAGCTTCAGAATACTATTAATAATTCTAGCAACAGTAGCTTCTGCAGAGAGGACATTAACAAGTTCAAGATGAAATATAATTATCCAAGATCTGTAATGTCTCAGAAACGTCTTGTGGATTAGGCCCAATTAAGTTTTGAATCAAATTTTGAACCTTCATCTTTGTCCAATATTGTCATAAAAATTGAATTTCCATAATAAAGAACATGAACACTTATTTGTGAAAGTCAATACTAAACTTATCTACTTACAACAAAATATACTTTCTACAAATAATTATGTTTTCAAATAATCGATCTGCACGTCAATATAAAATGATTTTCAGTGTGAATTCTTTCTCCTTATCTGTTTTGTAACATAAACATACACATGACACAAAAAAGGGTCGTACGACTTTATTACTTTTGCTGGGGCAGTCAAGGGGTTCCACAAACACACAAATATAACTTCAGATCAACTGTGCTTTCTTCTCTGTGACTCATTTTTATTGTATTTCATTGATATTTATCACGGAGAGAGTAAAGGAGCATAAGACATCAAATACAGAAATCAACAGAGAACTCACATTCACCTTTCTCCTCTCCCATATTCTATTTTCCTTACAAGCTACAGCACATGGCATAACACATTAGTGGATACAAACAGGATAACTAATGGGGAAAGAAAGTGGCCCGAAAGAAACTGTACCACTTGATCAAACGACTGTCGGAGGCAATCCACCAGAGTGAGAATCAGAAAATGAAGACCCGCTGAACTCATCATTCGACTTGGAGAAGCCGCTAGACATTATCTGATAACTTGGAGAAGCCGTTAGACATTATCTGATAACTTGGAGAAGCCATTAGACATTATCTGATAACTTGGAGAAGCCGTTAGACATTATATTATCTAATAGCTTGGAGAAGCCGCAAGACATTGTCTAATAACTTGGAGAATCCGTTAGACATTATCTGATAACATGGAGAAGCCGTTAGACATTATCTGATAACTTGGAGAAGCCGTTAGACATTATCTGATAACTTGGAGAAGCCGCCAGACATTACCTGACACATATTGACGTGTTTGAAACACGAATCGGTTACACACAGGTATTTATTGCACCTTATCTTTTTGTCACATTCCTGTGAGACTATTAATTACTGTCACCATCAGTTTTCTTTAGTGACTCTTTTTTTGAAAAGAGATACCCGGTACTGATCTGAACATTTTCTCTGTGTTACCGGAGATTAACAAGTTTAATTAGAGTCGTAACAACGGGACCTGCTAGGCAGTCACAAGATGCGAATAAAGAAAGCTAGGAACGGAACCTGCTAGGCAGTCACAAGATGCGACTAAAGAAAGCTAGGAACGGGACCTGCTAGGCAGTCACAAGATGCGACTAAAGAAAGCTAGGAACGGGACCTGCTAGGCAGTCACAAGATGCGACTAAAGAAAGCTAGGAACGGGACCTGCTAGGCAGTCACAAGATGCGACTAAAGAAAGCTAGGAACGGAACCTGCTAGGCAGTCACAAGATGCGACTAAAGAAAGCTAGGAACGGGACCTGCTAGGCAGTCACAAGCTGCGACTAAAGAAAGCTAGGAACGGGACCTGCTACCACATCTTGTGCAATTAATAAGCCTAAAGAACTGCACCAGATATGGACAAGTCAACTGCTATGAAAATAATATAAGAGACAAACGGACAACGTAGAGAGAGTCGGAATTAATGGCACAGGACAAGAAGACTTGGGTGCTTCTGCTGAACGCCAGAGCTCCACGAGGATCTGAAAGGCTGTTACTTGAGTATGGATAAACATCCTCCGCTAAACAGATCAACATAATATCTAACAAAAATGCCAAGCTATGGCTAAAATTGTGCCAAAGAATGTTAAATTATCTGGCAACTAACAATTTGAGCACTTAATAAGGGTGGAACTATGGCACAGGTTAGGAACGTTTGGCTGTGTGGTGTCTAGTCCCATTACATTACAATACGGTTAGGAACGTTTGGTTGTGTGGCGTCTACTCCAATTACATTACAATACGGTTGGGAACGTTTGGTTGTGTGGCGTCTACTCCCATTATATTACAATACGGTTGGGAACGTTTGGTTGTGTGGCGTCTACTCCCATTACATTACAATACGGTTGGGAACGTTTGACTGTGTGGCGTCTACTCCCATTACATTACAATACGGTTTCTTCTGTTGTCATTGTCCATGTTATTTAACCTTGTTGCTTTTGACTAGGGTGTTATCGTGCGCTGTTGTTTATTCGTGATGAGCTTTCTTTATGTCCGTCGCGATCATGTGCAGTTGTCATGATGATACAGTTGTGGGGATGGTACAGTTATCGTGATGGTACAGTTGTCGTGATGGTACAGTTATCGTGATGGTACAGTTGTCGTAATGGTACGGTTGTGGTGATGGTACAGTTGTGGTGATGGTACAGTTGTGGGGATGGTACAGTTGTGGTGATGGTACAGTTGTGGTGATGGTACAGTTGTGGGGATGGTACAGATGTGGTGATGGTACAGTTGTGGGGATGGTACAGTTGTGGTGATGGTACAGTTGTGGTGATGATACAGTTGTGGGGATGGTACAGATGTGGTGATGGTACAGTTGTCGTGATGATATAATTGTCGTGGCACTACATAATTGTGACTGATTGTCTTGCCACTGGTCCAAGTAGCTCGGGACCAGAGAGTGAGGTCGATAACCACCTTAGTTACTCCATCACTATAATCGAAATACAACTCAAGTTACATCATCAAGACCAGAGAGTGAGGTTGATGACCAGCGCAGTGTCTCCCTCACTATACCCGAAGTACAGGTCAAGTGACGTCATCAAGACAAAATAGTACGATGACGTCGCCATCATTGCTTGCAGTGGACAAGAAACCTTTTTTTTTAAACGGACATTTGAACAGTTTGTTAAATTATTTGTTGTAATCTAATTCACTTAGCTTATTAAGGTATTCTCATGTGTCTTATATTATCCCTTGTTAAAGACGTCTTGATAGAAATGTATGTTTTTTATGTTTGTGTAAATATCAAACCTTCGCTTATTTGTGTTATATGCCTCTTTGCATCCAGTTTCACTGCATCCTCTCCGATGCGAAAATAATGTCGATCAAAGCCAATTGCTGACTGATCTCCCCTCATAGTTCATGCAGCATTAACCTTCAGAATTTCTGGTACACGCCCTGCAAATTAGCATCAACCCTGGCCATCCGGTGGGAAAATTGCCAACATTCATCTTCTCCCATGAACCGTTGAACTGCACAACAAGAGATGCGCTATTGCTGTCGTTAGTTCTCTTTATTTTTTTTCCACTAGTCAGCCACAACGATACGAGGTTAAATGAGGACTGGATAAGAACTGATCTGGCTTGTCGTTATGTCCTCAGAATACAGGAAGGAGCTGATAGATAAGCGTAATGTAAATCTTAAATCAAAGACATTATGTGGACTTGCTTTATCGCGAGCTGAGTACTGTTCTGTGCATTATGTGGACTTGCTTTATCGCGAGCTGAGTACTGTTCTGTGCATTACGTAGACTTGCTTTATCGCGAGCTGAGTACTGTTCTGTGCATTACGTATACTTGCTTTATCGCGAGCTGAGTACTGTTCTGTGCATTACGTAGAATTGCTTTATCGCGAGCTGAGTACTGTTCTGTGCATTACGTAGACTTGCTTTATCGCGAGCTGAGTACTGTTCTGTAGCTTTCCTTTCGAGCTAGCTAACTGTCTTTTATATTTACATTTCCCTTCTCCCAAAGTGGTGGCCAAGCCTTACATAGAACCATATTACACAGCGCCGATCCTACATAGAACCACACTATACGGGACAACCCTAACACATAACCACTTTACGTAGCACGACCCTTACATCGGTCCAAATTACATAGAGCGAACTTTACATAGGACCATCTCTACATACAACTACCTTACATCAGATCGGCTTACATAAAACCAACTTACATACTACCACTGTACACAGGATCACGCCTTACATCCACTTTAAATATAACTCCTTTACATAGGACCACCTTACATAAGACCACCTTTACATACCGCTCTTCATAGGACCACTTTACATTGGGCCACTTTGCAAAAGACTTCCTTACATAGTACTCCGTTACCTAGGACCACCCTTACAAATGATCATCTTACATAGGACCACCTTTACAACGAACCACCCTTACATAATAGAACCACCCTTACAAAGGACCAAATCCCTACAAATGACCACACTTACATAGAACCACCTTTACAAAGGACCAAATCCCTACAAATGACCACACTTACAAAGAACCATCATTACAAAGGACCAAATCCCTACAAATGACCACACTTACATAGAACCACCCTTAAAAAGGACCAAATCCCTACAAATGACCACAATTACATAGAACCACACTTACAAAGGACTAAATCCCTACAAATAACCACACTTACATAGAACCACACTTACAAAGGACCAAATCCCTACAAATGACCACACTTACATAGAACCACACTTACATAGAACCAAACTTACAAAGGACCAAATCCCTACAAATGACCACACTTAAAAAAGGCCAAATCACTACAAATGACCACAGTTACATAGAACCACACTTACAAAGGACCAAATCCCTACAAATGACCACACTTACATAGAACCACACTTACAAAGGACCAAATCCCTACAAATGACCACACTTACATAGAACCACACTTACAATGGACCAAATCCCTACAAATGACCCCACTTACATAGAACCACCCTTACAAAGGACCAAATCCCTACAAATGACCACACTTACATAGAACCACCCTTACAAAGGACCAAATCCCTACAAATGACCACACTTACATAGAACCACCTTTACAAAGGACCAAATCCCTACAAATGACCACACTTACATAGAACCACACTTAAAAAGGACCAAATCCATACAAATAACCACACTTACAAAGAACCACACTTACAAAGGACCAAATCCCTACAAAAGACCACAATTACATAGAACCACACTTACATAGAACCACACTTACAAAGGACCAAATCCCTTCAAGTGACCACACTTACATAGAACCACACTTAAAAAGGACCAACTCCCTACAAATGACCAAACTTACATAGAACCACACTTACAAAGGACCAAATCCCTACAAATGACCACTCTTACATAGAACCACCCTTACAAAGGATCAAATCCCTACAAATGACCACACTAACATAGAACCACCCTTACAAAGGACCAAATCTTTACAAATGACCACTCTTACATAGAACCACCCTTACAAAGGACCAAATCCCTACAAATGACCACACTTACATAGAACCACACTTACAAAGGACCAAATCCCTACAAATGACCACTCTTACATAGAACCACCCTTACAAAGGATCAAATCCCTACAAATGACCACACTAACATAGAACCACCCTTACAAAGGACCAAATCTTTACAAATGACCACTCTTACATAGAACCACCCTTACAAAGGACCAAATCCCTACAAATGACCACTCTTACATAGAACCACCCTTACAAAGGACCAAATCCCTACAAATGACCACACTTACATAGAACCACACTTACAAAGGACCAAATCCCTACAAATGACCACTCTTACATAGAACCACCCTTACAAAGGACCAAATCCCTACAAATGACCACACTTACATAGAACCACACTTACAAAGGGACGTCCTCATTCGTGATCTTAGAGACAGGCTGTGTCACAACAATCTGGTGAACGAGGTGGTGATCAACATTGTAATCCATTTAATCCATTTTAGTGCCAGCCAATCTTACTGATGAACCTTACATTGCACTGCAGCCAGGAGGTCCCCGGTCCACCTTCTCAAGAACATCTCGGGATGTAGGAAGGGCAACTGCAACTGGCTACCAAACAGACCTTGTCGAAAGTTAACTCAACTGAGCTTATTTAGTCTGGTGCAAGAACAACGGAAACACCTAAGAAAATGGGTATCAAATAGGAAAGGCAAGCCGTCCTCAAAATTCCTTGCTGACACAAGATGTGTCGGGTCAAAATGAGCAGATGTCGCAGTACCGCTGTAAATTACGACGTTACGCCCCAATTTCCTTTTAAGGAAGAATGCCGAAGAAGAAGAATACTTTTCAACGCATTAGTTATATACTCTATCATTCACACAAGTCAAATAGCCTATATAGCTTGATGTTCTCTTCGGCATTTGCAACAGAGTTGTGGGAACAAAACCCCATACACGATACAGACATGACAGTGGGAATGCGAGGCGTATTCTAATGAAATCGGACCAAACTGCAACAAGTGAAGTTACGTATGATGAGCATGATGACGTCACTTCTGGTATAAACAGCTCATACCAGCTGTCAAGTTTGCAAAATTTCATTATCCTCTGACTCACAGATTTCTCAGCAGACCGTTGAAAACACGGCGGGTGTGATACGGAATTCGTCCAGAGTTGATCAGCGAACGGTGATTCGGTTTCTAACAGCTGCCCAGTTCTGCGCTGTTGTCTTCCACATACTTTTGTCACCATACACTGTCTGCATTCTGCGATGAATCTCAACTGGTCGACATCCCTCAGCTGTTAGAAACCGAATCACCGCTTGCTGATCAACTCTGGACGGATTCAGTAGAAGTAACGCCATCACGTGCATCGTACGTATGTTCACTTATCGCAGTTTGGTCTGGTTTCATTTGAACACGCCTCGTAGATCGTTTTCCCAGATATCTAAAGACAGAGTGGTGTCAGTGATATCTCTCTATCGTATCTGTAACTAATCTCTACAACTTTTGTTTATCACGTATGTAGGAAGCGAAGAGTAACATCCCAGGGTTAGTTGAAACACTAATCAAGACCATCCTCCTCTCCCCGCCGGGCTCTCTGGAAACAGGCTGTCTGGTCAACGAGGTGGTGATCAACTTCGTGATCCCCATAGTGGTAGGCTTACTTAAAAGGTTCGCATTGCACTACAGCCACAAGTTCCCGGATCACATTCTGGATTATTCCTCGTGATGTAAAAACAGCCACTGTAACTTGCTACAAATGAACGGTCGCCAAGAGAGAGCTCCACTCAGCTCAAGTAGCTTCGAACAGTAACTCCACTTTTCTATGTAGGTCAACACATTATTGCTTTCATTCTGTCTTGTAATCCAGTAATGTTTTCTTTCTTCAATTTGCCTTTCTGTTTTAGCACATGTATTTCGTCGGTATCTTGTTTGCATCTTTCTTAAACATTTACTCAACAACATTTTCTTTCCAATTTCATATTTTTACGCAACGAAGTTAGTGTGTGTGTGTGTGTGTGTACGTAATATATGTGTGTTTGTGTGTGTATGTACGCGTGTGTGTCTGTCTGTGTATGTGTGTGTGTCTGTCTTTGTGTGTCTGTGTGTGTGCATACATCTCGGCATGGATTCACAAGAGGTTCTGCGTGTTGCCAAAGACATAAAATAAACTCAATTTGACCAGTATTTACATTAGAGATAATTATTTTACTTAAATATCAAACGAATATCCTCATTCCATTTAACCATGTTAAACTGCAAAACAAACACATACACACGTGCGAACACAAACACAGTCATACATGCACATTCCAGAACCTCAGAACGAACATAGAGACACATACACACAAACACACATGCAGAACAAGAGGTCACGTGATGAAAGTGTGACAGGACGTGGCACGTTGACCTTAACGCCGGCTGCAATAAAATTGTTCCAGCAGCCGACATTATTTTTGGGCGTCCTCCGAAGAGAATGTCCGCCCAGATTTCTCTCTCATTCCCTCTCGACTCGTGCACATTCACTCCCCGCCTATCTTTCTCTCTCATCTGTGTTTGCTGGTATAACGAATGTACATCAACTATATCCTAACATAGTACTACTTCCATTTTGGTTTCTAAAGTCCAGTTTTTCTAAACAACGAAAACTTCATGGAATTTTCTTAGGCCGTGAATCGGTACTAGATTATTTGAAATTAACTTCAAAGAAAAGTTTGTGTATACAATAGCTTACTAAGCACTCTCATCACTAACACAAACACTCTCACTAACACTCTCATCACTAACACAAACACTCTGTCTAACACAAACACTCTCATCACCAACACAAACACTCTCACTAACACTCTCATCACTAACACAAACACTCTGTCTAACACAAACACTCTCATCACTAACACAAACACTCTCATCACCAACACAAACACTCTCACAAACACTCTCATCACTAACACAAACACTCTGTCTAACACAAACACTCTCATCACCAACACAAACACTCTGTCTAACACAAACACTCTCATCACCAACACAAACACTCTGTCTAACACAAACACTCTCATCACCAACACAAACACTCTGTCTAACACAAACACTCTCATCACCAACACAAACACTCTCATCACTAACACAAACACTCTCACTAACACTCTCATCACCAACACAAACACTCTCATCACTAACACAAACGCTCTCACTAACACTCTCATCACCAACACAAACACTCTGTCTAACACAAACACTCTCATCACCAACACAAACACTCTCACTAACACTCTCATCACTAACACAAACACTCTCATCACCAACACAAACACTCTCATCACTAACACAAACACTCTCATCACCAACACAAACACTCTGTCTAACACAAACACTCTCATCACCAACACAAACACTCTCATCACTAACACAAACACTCTCATCACTAACACAAACACTCTCACTAACACTCTCATCACCAACACAAACACTCTGTCTAACACAAACACTCTCATCACCAACACAAACACTCTGTCTAACACAAACACTCTCATCACCAACACAAACACTCTCACTAACACTCTCATCACTAACACAAACACTCTGTCTAACACAAACACTCTCATCACTAACACAAACACTCTGTCTAACACAAACACTCTCATCACCAACACAAACACTCTGTCAAACACAAACACTCTCATCACCAACACAAAAACTCTCACTAACACTCTCATCACTAACACAAACACTCTGTCTAACACAAACACTCTCATCACCAACACAAACACTCTGTCTAACACAAACACTCTCATCACCAACACAAACACTCTCACTAACACTCTCAACACTAACACAAACACTCTCATCCCCAACACAAACACTCTGTCTAACACAAACACTCTCATCACCAACACAAACACTCTCATCACCAACACAAACACTCTGTCTAACACAAATACTCTCATCACCAACACAAACACTCTCACTAACACTCTCATCACTAACACAAACACTCTGTCTAACACAAACACTCTCATCACCAACACAAACACTCTGTCTAACACAAACACTCTCATCACCAACACAAACACTCTCACTAACACTCTCATCACTAACACAAACACTCTCATCACCAACACAAACACTCTCATCACTAACACAAACACTCTCACTAACACTCTCATCACCAACACAAACACTCTGTCTAACACAAACACTCTCATCACCAACACAAACACTCTCATCACTAACACAAACACTCTCATCACTAACACAAACACTCTCACAAACACTCTCATCACTAACACAAACACTCTGTCTAACACAAACACTCTCATCACTAACACAAACACTCTGTCTAACACAAACACTCTCATCACCAACACAAACACTCTGTCTAACACAAACACTCTCATCACCAACACAAACACTCTCACTAACACTCTCATCACCAACACAAACACTCTCATCACCAACACAAACACTCTGTCTAACACAAACACTCTCATCACCAACACAAACACTCTCACTAACACTCTCATCACCAACACAAACACTCTCACTAACACTCTCATCACTAACACAAACACTCTGTCTAACACAAACACTCTCACAAACACTCTCACTAACACAAACACTCTCACAAACACTCTCACTAACACTCTCATCACTAACACAAACACTCTGTCTAACAAACACTCTCATCACCAACACAAACACTCTCACTAACACTCTCATCACTAACACAAACACTCTGTCTAACACAAACACTCTCATCACTAACACAAACACTCTGTCTAACACAAACACTCTCATCACCAACACAAACACTCTGTCTAACACAAACACTCTCATCACCAACACAAACACTCTCACTAACACTCTCATCACCAACACAAACACTCTCATCACCAACACAAACACTCTCACTAACACTCTCATCACTAACACAAACACTCTGTCTAACACAAACACTCTCACAAACACTCTCACTAACACTCTCATCACTAACACAAACACTCTGTCTAACAAACACTCTCACAAACACTCTCACTAACACAAACACTCTCACAAACACTCTCACTAACACTCTCATCACTAACACAAACACTCTGTCTAACACAAACACTCTCACAAACACTCTCACTAACACAAACACTCTCACAAACACTCTCACTAACACTCTCATCACTAACACAAACACTCTGTCTAACAAACACTCTCATCACCAACACAAACACTCTCACTAACACTCTCATCACTAACACAAACACTCTGTCTAACACAAACACTCTCATCACCAACACAAACACTCTGTCTAACACAAACACTCTCACAAACACTCTCACTCTCACAAACACTAACACAAACACTCTCACTAACACAAACACTCTCACTAACACAAACACTCTCACTAACATAAACACACTCATTTACACTCTCACTCCCACAAACACTCTTATGTAACCAATGTGAACATTCCATATCACTAACTTCAACACCTCCAACATTCACAGATGGCGGACAGCAAGCGCCATTTATTTCCACTCTGAAAGTCGAGGTGTTGTGCGCTGCGTGAACTACAGATAACTATCACACTCTGGAAAGGGAGTTCATTAGTCAAGTTTACCATTGGCACTTAATTAGCAGGACGCGGGGAGTGATGCCATACCACGCTATGCCCTCAATACTGAGACCCCATTTCTTTGACTCGTTCCGGGTCTAACGATCAGATCAGGTTACCACTTACTCCACAATTTATAGACCAGAACTTGAACGTTGCCGAATGCATCAGGAATATTACTAGCGTAGTTTCGATGTTTTAAATACCAGGTAGCAGTAGGAAGGTGTTACAAAACTTACAATTAGAGAACAAGGAAGGAAACATAGAGAGAAGAATAAACACTTAATGGGAACGTATAAAAACCAGTATCCAAGTAGCAAATAAAGCATTACCAGATAAAAAAACTTATGAAAAACCAAGAATGGATGACAGATGACATCTTAACTAATATGGCAGATAGAAAGAAGGCTAAAATATTCCTGCATATTCATCCCTACACAAAGCGATAGGTACAATGTGCAGGCCAAATAACTGGTTGGGAGAAAAATGCAAGGTAGTAGAAGACATGTGACTAAAACGCAATACCAAAGAAATGCATATACACATAAAGAAAACAACAAACAAGGCACATGTAACCCAGAGTGAGGCATGCATCCGAGATAAGAATGGGGCCATTTTGATGGAGTAGAATGACATATCAAACAGATGGGCGGAATATACAAGGGAGCTTTTTGAGGACAGTCGTCGAGCCAAACCATCAATATCTGATAATGAAGGAGCCATCATCCTAAGATAAGAGGTGGTAAATGTGATAAACACTATGAGAAAATGGAAATCAACCGGAAAAGCCCTAAACATAGAACTGCTATAGGCTCTAGAGGAATTTGGTATAGATATACTTACTGATCTGTGTAATGACATATAGAATACTGGATGCATACCAACGGACCAGAAAACATCTACGTTTATAACTCTCCTGAAAAAATCTCAGGCAACAGAAAGTTCAGACTTTAGAACAATAAGTCTAATGAGTCACACAATTAAAATACTACTCAAGATCATACAAGAGATAATAAGAAATAAAATAGAGAGGCAAGTTTCAGAATAAGAAATTGGTTTTCGAAAGTTTAATGGAACAAGGGAAGCAATTTTCTGTTTGAGACAGAAAAATATATAGAAATATATAATGACATTTATATTTGCTTTATAGACTACCAGAGGGATTTTGACTAAGTCCCATTTGCATAATTAATTAAATGTCTCCATGAAATAGGTCTAGATGGTAAAGACATAAGACTACTCCGTAATCTGTACTGGGAAATGCAATAAAATCAGGAAAGTTATGCTCTCCAAGTATAGACGTAAGAGGAGTGAGGAGTAAGACAATAATGTGTATTATTCCCTTGTCTTTTTAATATCTACACAGAATAAATATTCAAACAGATAGAGGGGATGCCATGGCTTGTCATTGGAGGAGTGGCAATGAACAATCTAAGATATGCGGATGATACAGTTTTTATGGCAAAAAGTGAGCAAGAATTACAGGAGCTTATGACAAAAACGCAAAAGTCAAAAGTTTGGATTAGACATAAACATAAAGAAAACAAAGACTATGATAATTGAGAAAAGTGATACGACACCATGTAGAATAAAAATAATAATAAAAGATCAACTACTTGAACAGGTACAGAGTTTCTCTTATCTAGGTCATATAATAACGGAAGAAGGCTGTGCAAAAAAAATAAATCAGAAATAGAATAGGTATGACCAAGATGGTATTCGACAACATGCGACACATACTGACATCCAATTAGATCAATCAGAATTTGAAAATAAGAATTGTCAGGTGTTATGTATACTCGTCACTAAATTTACAGCGCAAAGAAACATGGGCAATGAATAACAAGTTGGAAAAGAGTATTGAAGCCTTCGAAATGGGGGTATTTAGAAGATTCGGTCTCATTTCTTGGAAAGAGAAGAAAACAAAATTGGAGGCATTGGAAAAGTTGAGGGTGAAAAGAGAAATAATGACCGAAATCAGGGTTAGACACGTTATTTTGATCATACAAAGAGGGACAGAATCAAGCTAAAAAGAAGTAAAGTTCGTGGGAAAATGTACAAATGGATCAGTCACTACCTCAAAAAACAGAACAGCCAGAGTTCAAGTACAAGGGCAGATGAGCAAAAAAGTTGACGCTTGAGCAGGGAGTACCCCAAGGGGGAGTACTGTCACCCACACTCTTCCTTGTGTATATAAATAACATAACAGAGAATATACAAAGAAGAGTCCATAGCTCAATGTTTGCAGACGATCTGGCTATGTAGACCTCTGAAAAGAAACTCACCATAGAAATAAATCGGATGCAGCAGGCCCTAACATCGCTGGAAGAGTGGGCGAACTCATGGCTGGTCAAAATAAACGAGGAAAAAACGACATGTACAATATTCTCGCTATCAAACAAACCTCAAAACACCAAAATAAGTCTTAACGGCAAATACCTGTGGCCAAACGACAACCCAAACTACCTGGGAGTCACATTTGATCGTCGCATGACATGGAAAAGTCAGATCGAGAGAAACCGAATGAGAACCAGAGAAAGAATGTCAATCATGAGGAAACTTGCTGGCACAAGCTGGGGAGCAGACGAAAGTATACTAAAGAAACTGTACACTGGAAGAGTGAGACCAGTTCTCGAGTATTGCATTGCGGCATGGACAACAGCAGCAAAGGCGAACTTCGATTAAATTAGCAAACTCCAAAACCAAGCCATGAGAGTTATAACAGGAGGCATGAAGTCAACGCCAATTGTAGAACTTGAAAAGATTACAAAACTGCAATCCATGACCGAAAGAAGAGACTGCAGAGCCCAGCAGCAAGCAGAGAAACTTAGAAGACTGACTGACCATCCAATGCACCAGCGACTTAACAATTTCGGAAATGGGAAACTAAAGCGGAGAAACTTTGCAGAAATAGCCAAAGCAAAGATGCACGAATACCCCATGAACGCACTAACAACACCAAAGCCCATCCCTACGGTACGAAAAGCTACCTGGAGGCAGCATATATTTCCAGAGATGGTAGAAAATATACCAGGTATTGGAAACAAAAACTGCCAGATTGAAAAAGAAAGAAGAGATTCTACCCTGAGCTACATAACGAAACACTACCCAAGCATGGACTGGACCCATGCATACACCGACGGCTCTATAACAAACACAATACAGAACGGAGGGACAGGAGCACTTCTGAACCTACCAAATGGCAGAAAAATAACACTGTCATTAGCTACTGGAAAATACACAAGCAATTTCAGAGCGGAGGCAGAGGCACTGAGGGCAGCAGTGGAAGAAATGGTGACAGGTAAAAGGAATGAAAGCCATATAGTCCTGCTTACAGATGCCCTGGCAGTAGTCACAGCACTAAAAAGCCAGAAAAATACTGAACTTAATGATTTAAGAGCAGTACTCTGTCAACTATGCCAGCAGTCCGCACCAAAAAGGGTATTACAGTGGGTTCCATCACACTGCAACATCCAAGGCAACGAGGAGGCAGACATACTGGCAAAAGAAGGTGCAAGACTACCACAAACAGATACTAGTATGACATACGAAGAGTCAAAACGGCTTATCAAAGCCAAATACATGACCAAATGGGAAACCGAACATACTGGCTACACAAAAAACGATGCCTATTACCAGTTGAACAGAAGAGAGCAGGTCGTGGTCTTCAGACTTCGCACTAGCTACAATAGACTGAGGTACCACCTATTCAACAAATTGAAGATAGGTGGCACTGACGACTGCCCGTGTGGTACCGGGAAAATGACCGCTAAACATTTGCTGCAAAACTGCCCCTCATACGAGGATCAGAGACTAATCCAGAGGCCATCACCAGTGGCAACACTAGACAAGCTCTATGGCAGTGTCGACAGCCTCAGGATGACCACTGCTTTTTTCGAAAAAATAAAGGTTGATGTCTGACTGCGTACGATGAAGAAGAAGAAGAAGAAGATCATATAACAAGCCTTACCTCCTTGTTTCAACAACCCGTACTGGAGGGTAGGATGGAAGGCAGTTGTTTAAGGGACAGATAACGCGTTATTGGATGGATAACATCAGGAGATGGACTGCAAGAAGCCTCTCAGATTTGCACAATTACGACAAGAGATAGAGTACACTGGAGATCCATTACAGCCGACCTTCGATGCGTATATGGCACCTGAACTGAACTGAGTTTAGATGTTCAGAAATGAAGCCGGAATAACATCATATTTGACTCAGCACGGGCGTAAACAAAAGCACACGCTGACCTCCATCAATGTTAGAGATCCCTGTAATTGTACAGTGCGTTTCATCTGCACGACAGATAGCTCACCTTAATTTTTCTTCTTATGGGCAAATTGGCTATAAAACATCTGCCGACCAGTCGTTATAACGAAGCCCAGTCATGTCTAAGCCATGGGGACTACCTAGTACTTTCTGTTTCAGCTCTTCCTGAAATCTTCCTTCACTAACTCAATCTTTATATTTCATACCTGGAGGATGGGGAACTGAAAACGCTAGTCAAGTTAGGCACAACACACTGGACCAGAACGTCGCGTCATTGTCAGGCATAATACACTGACCAAGACCCCAATCTGTCATCCATGTAGAGTTCCCCGGAAACAGGCTGTTTTCAAGGCAGCCTGGCTGACGAGATGTGGATTGATGTGATCATCGTAGTAGTGAGCGCCACGCAGAGATAGTAAACTTAGCAAAACCGTTTGGAGGACTCCTGTTCACCTTCATCATCATGCTTAGGATGTAAGGAAAGCTATTTCAACCCGCTACTAAACGTCCTTTTCAGGGCGCACAAAGAGTAAACTAACTCATTGTGGGCATTAAACAACAGCAGCAACCTCGAGGATGTCAACGACTACACCTAGCTTGTGCGCCTCCTCAATATGAAGTATAACCTGGAACCTGAACTGACTGACAAGACGTGGTCGCGCGGGCTGGGCACCCTTCTCGTCTATTACACAGTCCTGGAAGGTTGCCAAGACCAGAACCTACAAGTCTCTCTCTTCAATTCTACTCTGCTCCCTACGATGTGCTATGGTGCTGAGACGTGGACACTAACAAAATCACTAGAAAATAAACTGAGAGTGACCTAGGCCTCCCCTGAGAGACATTTGGTCGGAATCACTCTCCAGGACCAACGTGTGCAAGGTCTCCACAATTCTGACATACGACGATTGTCCTTAGTGAAAGATACGGTAACATATGCAAAGCTAAACATAGATGGGCAGGCCACCTGTTGCGATGAAACGATAGAACAGGGCGACATCAATATGGTATCCTCGAGGTAGAAAGAGACCGCCGGGAAATGCACAACAACATTCGAGACATCTCTGGAGGGCTTACACTGCATTGGACTTTCGTGACCTAAGACAAGGTCCGCTGGAGACGAAGTTGGGATTGCAGCTCCGCTGAGGAACGGGTCATCAAGATCAAGATCTCGTCCCATATTTCTCGATAAACTTCCAACATTATAAACAAATTTGTCGAGATGGTTTGAACATACGCAAAGGATGGATACTTAAGAAGACACGAAGTACACGAGGCAGATTAAGAAGACAGCATGATGGATAACAATGAGGAGGTTTGACGTACATGCAGGCAGACAGTGACACGAAAAAAAGAAAAAAAAAGGGATCATCATGTAACATGTCCTTTGCAGAATGTCATTCACATGACAGTCCGTCTAAACAAAACTCGATCTCTTGTGAAATTCCAGCCTGCTCCAGAGTCATGTCCAAGAATTTCCTGACATCCTGATTCCATCTCTTTCTTGGTCTGTCTCTGCTTCTCTTGCCGCCACCATTCCTTACATCACCGTTCTATCAAGACCGTTGTGTCTTTTGATACGGCTAAAGTATTTTAATTATATGTTCATGACATAATTTATGAAGCAGTTCTCTTCTATGCTCAACTCTTGTCGAATATCTACATTCTTCTTTTTTACGGTCTATCATATTCACAGGGCATTTCTAAATAACATTTCGACTCTAAGGAATCGATTCTCTTTCTTGAGTTTTGGGTAACTGTCCATATTTCGCAGCCGTATGCTGTCGCGGAAAAAACACAGGTTCTCAAAATAAAAAAAATTAAACAAAGCATTATCAGTATCATCAGCTCCGTAACCTGAAAGGTCATTGGGGCACCAATACAGCACATTGCTGGACCAGTTCCCGCCATTCCACTCGGTTTTGTGTCAGGATAATTGTTCTAGCTATGGACCTTCCCGAATATTCTCTGGTGTTGTCTTCTCATCTCGTTTTCTTCCTCTCTCTCTCTCTCTCTCTTACGCTTCCCAGACACAGTACCTTGCAGGACCGTCTTAGTCACCTCAGACGACCTTGATACATGCACATACCACGTGAGCTTGCGTACTTTTACCATTCTCAATAGGTCCTTATATTGGTCGACCTCTCTCTTAACCTTGTCCCGAGCTGCCTTATTTCTGACGTGGTCTAGATACGAAATGCCGAGGATTCGACCCAGACATCATCTCCGTTGTACCCATTCTACGCTCTAGAACTGATGTGTCTTAAAAGAAACCACCCCCAAAACCAATCCAGCATTACACACTATCATCTAGCATGCACAACATATACTATTATGATGTAACCAACATATTGTAACCAAGGTTACAGCAGCTTTTAGAAATGTACTCCATCTGAACAAACAGAAGCACATACATTATCTTGTTCGAATGCAAACATGTCTCCATCAATGCTGTGAATTGTTGGAATGCAAACATGTCTCCAGCAACCCTGTGGATTGCTCGAATGCAAACATGTCTCCAACAACCCTGTGGATTGCTGGAATGCAAACATGACTCCAGCAATGCTGTGGATTGCTGGAAACAGTCATAAGCAACACTTTTCCACAGTGCTGTCCATTGATTTATTGATTTTAACACCAGGTTAAGTGAAAATGAGGTTCGAACAGTCAAGTTTAGAGACCACAACTGGGGCCATTATGAACTTGTTGACGGTGGAACGAGTATGTATGTCAGCTTGGATATATGTTCCACTTCATAGTTGCTACATGAACATATACATGATTGTTTTGTGCGTTCATTTGGTTGAGCCACGGTAAACACTTTCTTGTGGGTGAAGAAAATAAGACAACGTTCCTGGTTTGATAATGTGTCCAGTATTTCCTGTAGTATTTCGATAACTGAACAAATTTCTGTTGTGGGCTGTTAGACGCGTTTTATTTTCCACACACTTCAATGTGTCGGTTATTGTGAATAATGTACTCACCTGAGGATCGGGGGATCCTTGTCTCTCTGGCATGCTCTGTGCTGAGCACTAGGAGCATGTTCATGACTGAGAATGAGTCCTGAACATCATTTATGTTCTCCTGTGTCCGCGCAGTTCGCAGTCTGGTATTTTCCACTGTACGATCAGTCGTATTAGTTTCATTTAGCTTCTTCAGAAGCTGTGACGCTCAGCGGACCTACTGTTTCTTCTAAGGAAACTCTTTAACTAACTTGTTAGCAACATGTCCTTTCAAATGATGAAGTTGTTCAATTAAAATACAACCTTCGTTTGAAAAACCCACAAAAACCACGATGCTAGACGCCAGAACCGACACACTACAATTTAATCACTGATCGTCTGTTACATAAACAAAACAGTATTTAGCCTTGACCTTGCCCACAATAAGCCAGAAAATAAGTAAAAATGTATTGTTTTTCAAATTTCCTAGCGGTGGTGTGTTTTAAGCCAGAGGACCCCCCCCACCCCGCCCCTTTTTCCCCCAGACTTTAATCCAGTCTCCATTAAAAGACGTTACAACCCCTGTATGCCCTCCCCCTCCCCAAACTCCCACACTAAGGATGCGTTCGCCACCAGCAATGAATGAACACACCGTTCAAGCCCAAGTATTAACCCCTTATCAACCAAAAGCTGCCGCTACCCGAACCCGTCCAGCAGACAAACACGTTTGGTCATCCATTTTACCTGGGATCGATTGCGTGGCGTTGCCTTACGCTGACAAAATGGACTGGCGTGTCGTCTATATGACTCACCGACCAGCAGACGTGGAAGCCTGATAACGCAGACGTGGAAGCCTGCTAACGCAGACGTGGAAGCCTGAAACGCAGACGTGGAAGCCTGCTAACGCAGACGTTATTTGCAGCATCCAGTAAAACAAGGACTCAACTCCTAAACAGCCAAGGCAACCACGATCACTACCTGCTCCACAACTATAACTGAGAGCTAAGGCGCTAGTCTCTCAAAGGTGTTTGTCCCTACAGCTGAGAGGTCAGGCGCTCGCTTCTCAACATGAGTAAGGGAAAGGGGGGTGGGGTGGGTTGGGGGCGCCGCTTTAGCTGAGATGTATGTCGCTCACGTGTCAAGAAATGAACGAACAAAAGTGTAAAAATGTGAGTGTTCAAATCTTGAATGTTTCTAGCGTCCTGTGGTCGAATGATAGTTGACATCGGGAGCCTAATCGTATAGGGATTGTCGATGCACTGCGCTTGTAAACAAACCCTTGTCAATGGGACGGAGTAGGCTAAGTGGTTAAGTGACACAACTCACAACCCCCATCACAGCACCGACCGTTACCCTGAGGAAGCAAACCTTTAGAAAATATGGAAGGAGGCAAACCCTTACACAAAATACATGCTGAAGTCAGATGCACTGGGCCGACAGGCGCAAAATAAAAGCCGCAGTGCAACGCACACCGCCTTGTGGAATAGAGAAATAAGGCGAACGCAAAAAAACAAAACAAACCATGACAGTTGAACATTGAAAAGGAGAGGTTAGTAGATCAAATTCAAACGTAACGATAATACTACCAAGTAGCCACCTGTCTGAAAGTCAAATATTGCAGCCCCTCCGCCATGCAAAGGCACAACAGTATAATATTATGTTTTTCTGCTTTTTTTTTTTTTTTGCTTAGATGTTTGCCTCACTAGTTTCTACTGGCGGAGGGGCGCCATTTTCCACCCCAGACCGTAGTCCATTGGGCGATATCAGGACGCATAAATCAGTGCTTGGATGCATGTGTGCGTCTGTATGTACCTATGCTAGGTTTGTGCGCCCTCAGAAGCTAGCCCAACCAAAGTGCAATGGAAGGGCCTCATCATGAGGGCGCGTGTGAAAGTTGTGCAATGGTGTGACTGTAGGACAGAGTAAAATGAAACAGAGTGAGGTGAGAGGAGAGAGAAGGGGAAGAGTCGCCCCCAGGGTGAGAATCAATGTTTCTCTGCACACTTCTCGATTACAAATATATACAAAACAACCTTTTTCACACCCAGTGGTAGAACAGGAGCGACTAGGTAGAGGACGAGAATAAATGACAAAAACATAAGTGTGACAAGGATGAATACTGTCCCACTGTCTGTTCCACATTTACACAGCACACATTGATCGACAGATAGATGAGAGGCCAGAACTCATTATCGGAGAAGTATCAATCAATGATCTCTCAAGTAAGCGGGTGATACAGTCAAGGGGAGAGCACAAACGTGGAAGCAGCGATCTAACAGGGAGGACAACTTTAAACATATTATCCGAGAAACGTATGGCGGATTGCATCAACACTGCAGGAGACATAGATCGCTGGAGATCAACTGTAGCCAATCTTGGATGTGGAGATGACACTTGAACTGAACTATCGGGCGGCCATGTTGTTGCTGTTGTTGCATGCCCACAATGAGTAGGATTACTTTTTTGTGCGCGCTAAAAAGGACGTTAAGTGGTGGGTAGTCGTGGCTTTCCTCACATCCCGATCGTATTGATGAAGGTGGACCGATGCCCTCCTTGACGTTGTGATATGCTTGGCGTCATCTGCGTGTCACTCACTACTACGGGAATTATGTCGATCCCCCGCCTCATTAGCCTGGCTGCCATGAAAACAGCATGTTTCCAGGGAGGGCTACGAGGAAGCCGGAGTGAGGGCCTTTACCAGTATATTTTACCAGACCCTGACTAACATGTCTGATCAATATGTTAGTCTTCCTCCCCTATTGGGTGGCCATATTTGTCTATATGTCAGGAATAACAGATGCGAAAGTTTTATAAAGAAATTAAGTAATGGATTAGTTAATTGCGCCAAATTGTCAAAACACTGACACTAAAGTAGCAGCATTATTATCTACATTAGCGACCACAACAAGCGTAATATCAGTAGCAGCAACAAAGGAAGATGAAAGAATACAAGCCTGTCACGTTTTGGTATTTTGACGGCCCAAGTCAGACCAAATGTCAATACCATCATGCATCTAACCGAGGTCTAAACTATCATCAGGAAGGGATGACTATCATCAGGAAGGAATGACTATCATCAGGAAGGGATCACTATCAACAGGAAGGAATGACTATCATCAGGAAGGGATGCCTATCATCAGGAAGGAATGACTATCATCAGGAAGGGATGACTATCATCGGGAAGGGATGACTATCATCAGGAAGGGATGCCTATCACCAGGAAGGGATTACTATCGACAGGAAGGGATGACTATTATCAGGAATGTATGACTATTACCAGGAAGGGATGACTATTATCAGGAAGGGATGACTATCATCAGGAAGGGATGACTATCATCAGAATGGGATGACTATCACCAGGAAGGGATAACTATCACCAGGAAGGGATGACTATCACCAGGAAGGGATAACTATCATCAGGAATGGATGAAACACATTGATTAAGAGCAAAATAGAGTCATCCTCAGACCGTAACACAGATTTGTAACTTAGAAAGTGACCGGAAGACAAACACGACTCAGTCCAAGACAACATAAACAAAGTTAGAACCGTACAACAAAGCAAACTCAGCAGCATCTAGGTGGTAATCAATAAATAACAGAATAAAGCCTACATGATCTAGATGGTAATCAATAAATAACAGAATCAAGTCTATATGATCTAGATGGTAATCAATAAATAACAGAATAAAGTCTATATGATCTAGATGGTAATCAATGCTCAACAGAATAAAGCCTACTTCCTCAAGGAAGACCAGAAAACATATTCTAGATCAGTAAAAGAGCCATCAAATGACAAGGGAATGAACTGACAAATTAAACAGCGAGCAAAACGAATTAAGCTAGTCTGCTGTGGGAAAAAGGCATTGTTAGGAAATAAACAGAACATGAAAGCAACTTGTCCAAGCACAACTTTGTATATTAGTAGCTAACAATTAGACCAATTTCAAAAATTAAGACGGTAAATAAATAGGTAAAAACTTAGATAAAAATAAAAGTGTAGAAAAGGTTGTGATATCCAGTTTTGTCAATGGTTAGGGTTAGATTTAGGGTTAGGTTTAGAGTTAGGATTAGGGTTATGGTTAGGTTCAGGGCTAGTGTAATGGTTAGCATTATATTACATTACTGTTATTACATCGTCTGACAGCACGGGTAATGCCACGCTACTGCAGAAACTGTATGCTACTCTCCTTATCATGAACCAACGCTAAAAAAATTAAGAAATTCATCGCTAAGACGGCAGGAAGAAATGGGGGCATAAATTCTCGTCCATTCTCGCAGAATGTTTGACACCCCCAACAGTTAAAAAATGAATTATTTTGTGATACCACTACCTCAAATTTTGTGCTAAAAATAGGTATTTCTTTTTCTTTGGGTGAATTAAGACCCAAGTGCCATGAAGACTTATTTGTATGTTTAGCCTAGTTGATTGTAGTGTGTCTTAACCCTTATTATGTCACATCTCCATTTTCTTGCTATTATATAGTTATCAACGACCGATATCACCTTCTTGTACACACACACAAACCGGACGAACACACCAATTAGTCTCGCATACGTGTTATGGTTTCATTTATGGTGTCATTTAACCAAACCATACACAGAAAGAACATTTTTGAATTCCAGCCTGTTTAAATCTGGCAGACACGTGCACATCATACGTTTATTTTGGGAATAAACATGCAATGTTATTTAGCCAAACTTATTGGACACGTGAACAATGTCAGGTCACGTGATGATGTGTGCCACCTGTCAGGACGACGGTAGATTCCTCATCTTCCAGCACGATCATATCACTGTTTTAATGATGTACATATTGAGTCAGAGGGATCAGGCTCTATCGATATGTAAATTGGTACCTGGCTGACAGTCAGAGAAGGACAGGATCAGATTTGGTTAGAGAAATGCGAGATCTAGCACAATGGACCCCCTTAACACTTTATGGGTGTGGTTTGATTAAAGGTTTGCATTTCTAGATTCTACTGGCGAAGGCACTTCTCTGTCCACCACTGACCGCAGTCCTTTGTATGATATCAGCGCGTATTGGCCAGTGGATGGATGCGTGTGTATATGTGTAACAGTTTCCTGTAGAGAATGAGTGCTTGGGGCAGTGGAAGTAAAGGCTGGCGACTGTATTATCTGGGTATCAAAAGTGAGACTGGGAAGAACCACTTTGTCAGCCATTTGTGTTTCTAGAACTTAGAAAGTGTCTATAACAGAGAATCTAGAGAAAGAGATTCACCAGATTAGGAGAGAGAAAGTTGACTGGGTGGTTTTCCCCATCATATACTTGGAGCCTTGCACTCACGCTCAAAGGTGCGAATGCTGGATACATTGTAAGCAATAAGAGAAAGATCTGATCACATGCGTGTGTGAAGATTTGTCTGGGTAAGAATTGAGATTGATCAAGAAGGATACCCGATTGTTCTCCAGGACCATTGCATTGGTGTCTGTTGGAGGAATAGTGGCCCTTCTACGATCGAAGTCTCTAGTCTGGTAAAAGTGGTTGCAAAAGGGGGTTCTTCCAGAACCATGGGATAAATCCCGATCATTGGTAATCCATGTGTGTACGATCGACACCATAAAGCAGCCAATCCTTACAGAGGACGGCACATAAAATCACCACATAGACGACCCGGAAGACGACAGGAGACAATGAGTTTAGATATTTAACCAGTGGTTTGTAATACGATTGAATTAGACTAAGTGGAAGGTTTATGTTATTTCAAATTGAAGACTTAAAACCTGGGTATATATATATATTAGTTTCGGAGGTGACATCAACAGCTAGTGCTTGAATCCTCTGTGTTAGTTTAATATATATATATGTTTTTAGTTTAGTAGTTCATTTCTTTTGTTGATATTGTATAACAATTATTCTGGTAAATAAATTATATTATCTTGATTTAATGGTTAACGGTAGTTTGAGTGTTTTCTGTGATTGAAGTGTAACGTCATACAGTCTATGTTGTAACTCAGTATATCATAAGCCTAACCTGCTACGTATGTTTGTAACGCGGATGCTTTGACTGGTGTATGGATGCGTGTGTGTGTATCTGATTGCAACGTAAACGTTTTGACACGTGTATCTGTTTGTAACTTGTACGTTTTGACACGTGTATCTGTTTGTAACGTCGACGTTTTGACACGTGTATGGATGCGTGTATCTGTTTGTAACGTGAACGTTTTGACACATGTATGGACGTGTGTGTGTATCTGTTTGTAACGTGGACGTTTTGACACGTGTATGGACGTGTGTGTGTATCTGTTTGTAACGTGAAGGTTTTGACACGTGTATGGACGTGTGTGTGTATCTGTTTGTAACGTGAACGTTTTGACACGTGTATGGACGTGTGTGTGTATCTGTTTGCAACGTGTTCCATTATTGCAGTTTTGCAGTACAATAGTTTTGCCAATCCTTTCTGTAAGCGAGGACGTGACAAACACGACAGAGTTTATATAGTGCTCATCACTACAAAGTGACATGCCGATTGCCGACTAGGTTTGAAGATGAACCCTTAGGGACTACTTTCACCTATAAGGTCTTAAATCGTATGTTTCTGTCTTCCTTTGCTTGTTGTACACTCGATTTTTCCCGCTGTTACAAAGAATCATTTACACGTAAGCTGATATTCAAGACTGAACAAAATCTTGCTGAAACTCAAGCTCCAAACAGTATTTTCCTTCAACATAGTCCGCCATAGATTTAGAGAAGTATTACTGTCAGAGACTGCACAAAGCAAGTGTGGCTACCGAGCCTGCACATGCAAACGTTAAGCGGGATGAGTGAATGAAAGGGGGAGCATCTGTCGCGAGCACAGATAAATCCGCGAGGCCAGGCCTGTAAGCCCATCGCATTAATCGGATTTCACCAGTTCGATACTGCGAGATATTTAAAGATGGCGGTTAGGACGTTTGCCTGGAAGGTGGTGATAATAAGTGAAAACCTGCACAGTAAATTATTTACTGTTTCCGATTTGATTGTAATAGGCGCAAATGAGTCCAGGGTGTAATTTCAAATGATAAAAGACAGCAGAACTATTACATCGATTTTTTTAATGGCGAACAGTAGACATGTTATTATATTTCTCTTCGTTAAAAAGCGTCGTTTATCGTGTCTGCAATTTCAAAGAGATTAAAATTATAATCCTTAAAAAAATATGTTTGGAAATCCATCATAAAAAAAAGAAAAGACTTTGTTTACGGGTGTAGTTACTGCACTGGCTACACATTTCACGTGATAAATATAACAACAAATACCGTACAGCTGTCATAGCATCAAGGAGAAATGAATCATCCCAAAAAGTGTCTCGGAGAGGAAGAAAGGGAAAAAGAATACTAACAAAATTGCTGCTGAATCTAATGATAGAGGGAAAGAAATAACGGGGGCAAATCATTGTTTAAAAAACAGTCTCTTCTCCAACAACGGCATAATGAGGTTATCGATCGTGAATAACAACTGCGGGAGACGATAGGAGAGTTCAGGAGCCTGTGTTTCTACAGTCGGCATTCTGGGAAATCATTGGAAATCAACTGTCGCTGCAGACGCCGTGTATTGAACAGCCACAGCTGGTGCTTTGGCGACTTCACGTGACTTTATCATATGAAGAAGATTGTAGAAAAATGGTGGTTGCAAATGAATAGATGCTTGAGCAGAGCATTGTGAAGCAGTTTCACTTGTGCTTCTATTACAAAGCCAACATAAGAAATGTGATGGGGTTATCAATCTTTCACTGGATCGAAATCATAATTAGACGTTGCTTGAACCTCTGTTTTGTAAGACCATCCTGACCTCAAGCTATTGTTAATTTGTGCTGCAGCCCTGACTACGTCATCCAAAGATGTGTACAAGAGTCCAGTAGCTGTTATTAGCACACATAACGTTTTTCATTAAGATAAATATGTCAGGAATGTTGCATTATGTCTAGTTAAAAAATATACAATGCCCGCTGCAGGCAGACATACACTAAAATGTATGACTAGGAAAACTGTAATGTCCGTGGTAGACGGACTTACACTAGAATGTCTGGCTAGCAAAACTGCAATGTACGTCGTAGACAGACTTACACTAGAATGTCTGGCCAAGAAAACTGCAATGTCCGTCGTAGTTCGAGTTATTACTCCCCTGGTCAAAAGGCAGGTAAGACCAGAGTACCTGCATCCCAAATAACCTCCAGTTGTCTCGACCAATAGTCTTGCCACTGATCCAAGGTAACTCAGGACAAGAGTGAGATTGATGACCAGCGCATATTCTTCCTCACTATAACCCAAATCCAGCACACATCACATTATTAAGACAAAACCGTCTGATGTTGTGGACATCATCGCTTTGCGATGGGCAATAACTTTTTTATTTTTTTTCCACACTAAGGTGTTTGTGGCAAGTACTTCAAATCATTATCACCATGCAAAAGTCGGATGTGTCGGATCGAAAGGGCAAAAAATCGCAGCCAGTCTTTAAACACAACGCATTCCATTCTCCGGCCAACATCTTGCTACTTGCAGAGTCCTTTTCAAGGCTTGGTAGCGGGAGTTTGAGAACGTTCAGGGCTTGGTAGCGGGAGTTTGAGAACGTTCAGGGCTTGGTAGCGGGAGTTTGAGAACGTTCAGGGCTTGGTAGCAGGAGATTGAAAACGTTCAGGGCTTGGTAGCGGGAGTTTGAGAACGTTCAGGGCTTGGTAGCGGGAGTTTGAGAACGTTCAGGGCTTGGTAGCGGGAGTTTGAGAACGTTCAGGGCTTGGTAGCGGGAGTTTGAGAACGTTCAGGGCTTGGTAGCGGGAGATTGAAAACGTTCAGGGCTTGGTAGCGGGAGTTTGAGAACGTTCAGGGCTTGGTAGCGGGAGTTTGAGAACGTTCAGGGCTTGGTAGCGGGAGATTGAGAACGTTCAGGGCTTGGTAGCGGGGGATTGAGAACGTTCAGGGCTTGGTAGCAAGAGATTGAGAACGTTCAGTGCTTGGTAGCAGGAGTTTGAGAACGAGCGACGAAAATAAGTAAAGAATCCTTATCGCAAGGCGTGCCCTAACAAAGTAGTAACTTTCAGGAAATCGAATGTCGAATCTGATATATACATGCAGATAAGGAGTGAGAAGCAACAACAAAGCAAGAAAGCAAATACTCACTAGTCATTAGTAAACAAAGAGGCCCTATATATCTACCGAATCAGTCCAAAAAAAACAGAAAAAACATACAGTAGAAAATGCGTAACAATTCATTGTTGTGATATTTATAGCCGTACAGGAAAGACAAGAACAGTTTTTCACATTGCTTAAAACAGGCTCGCAATACAATTTCAACCAACACCAACAAGTTTCTGCTCCAGCGAATCACATCGCGCAACAAAGACAAGAAAAGCTCTTCGCATGACTAAACAGATCACTTTCAAGGATAACAGAGCACGAAAGTAAGACATTGCAATAACAGTATAATAAATAAAGTCAAAGAGTATCAAGCCTCAAAGTCAAAGTGTGTAATAAATCAAGGATGTTTAGAAAACAAGAGAGTAGTCCTATTAGTGTTAAAGTCAGATTCGAAGCTAGAAGAAGAATCAAGATGCAATAAGAAGGTCATCGACAAGACTGTAGAGACCAACAACACGTTATGTAAGAACAGGGCAACCATTCTTCTTCTTCTTCTTCATCGTACGCTGTTTACGGCGATATTTACGTTGCACTGTTTTATTTTGTTAAGCCTGTGGCTCAGTGCATCCGATTTCAACAGGCGTTTCTGTAGGGTTGCCCTCCTTAGCCTTTGGCTGTCCCCAGCCTAACTGCAAGGCAGCAGTTGTTTTTGGTCAGAGTTGTCTCTCTTGGGAAGTTGTCTTGCAGGACTATCGAGTCTTCCCTACTCGTATCTATAGGGTTTGGCAATGATATGATGGACTATGTACTAGTTTGTACTATCCCGGAAGAGAGGCAGTCCAGTGTGACTTTGTCCCAGGATCGTCACGTCCTGCCAGAAACGTAGCATATGCATGTGAGTGAGGTATCTCTTTGCTCCCTTTATTTTCTCGGCTCATCTGCAGTGATGGTAGGCCTAGCATTCCCCGCCACCCGGGAGGTTGTCACAATAGGGCAGGAGGTGCAATGTCCGCTGGACTGCATCTCTTCTGCGTCCATTGGGATGACTGATAGCAGACAGAGGCAAAGCGAGGCAGGAGTGCATTTTACCAGGTGCATTTCTGCGGCTCGATCGGGCCGGGACGCAAGCCCGAGCCATGTCGTAGCCTCCCATCACAGCGGTGCTGAGATTTAGGGCGGGATTCTGGCTTAGAGGCGTTCGGCCGTAATCCCTCAGATGGTAGCTTATCAGCCAAGCACCGTGGACCAAATGTCAGCGACCTGTGATTCCTCTCGAAATAGTGCATTTGACCAGGGGACAAGCCTGGTCTTGCACGGAGATGTTGTTCGCCTGGGGAGCGGACATATCTCATGGTTAAGGGTTGAGTCTCAGCAGTTCGCAGTGAGGTAGCTGATCTACTGCTTAGGGCACCCCGACCGAGAACTAAGTCTTCTACAAATGGTTTTATACCTCATCGCCGTATGGGGTGAATATCGAGCAGCTTCCCGCCCGCTTTGATCAGCGCACGGCAGAGACCTCATTCTGCGGCTTGACCGGGCGGGGCTGGAGCGGGGGCCCCAGGTCCCCACCATGTCGAAGCCTCCCTTTGCATTCGTGCTGAGCTGCTTTTGGGCGGGATTTTGGCTTAGAGGTGTTCGGCCGTAATCCCTCACCTTGTAGCCTCGCGCCGTTGGCTTATCAGCCTAGTACGTGAACCAAATGTCTGCGGCTCCTCTCGAGTTTAGCAGGACTACCGTAGCAGCGCCCTGTCATTAGTAGGGTAAAACTGACCTGTCTTCCGAGGGTCTATTTCCAGCACCCGTTCAATATTAGTCAGAACGTATCAATAGAGGGCTTTTAGTTTGTCAATGGCCAAGTTTCTGGAACCTGCGATTTCTGCAGGGTGAAGACCAGATTACCGTAGCAGGCGCTCTTTCATTAGGGGGTTAGGAGACTGACCTGTCTTCCGTGGGTCTAATACCAGCACATGTTCACTATTAGACCCCACGAAGGTGCTCTCATTTTGACAGTTATTCTACAGTATTGGCGTGTTAAGTACATTATTGGCGTGTTACTGCTTTCGCAGTAGCTCGTCTTGCGGCGATCCAAGAATTTCACCTCTAACGCCGCAATACGAATGCCCCCGTTTGTCCCTGTTAATCTTTACCTCCAGTTCCGAAAACCAACAAAATAGAACCGAGGTCCTATTCCATTATTCCATGCACCATTATTCAGGCAGCCGAGGCCTGCTTTGAACACTCTAATTTTTCAAAGTAAACGCGCCGGCCACCCAGGACGCTCAGCGAAGAGCACCCGTGGGAGAGGGCCGGCAGACGGTAGGGCAGGAGACAACGGGCAGTGAACCGGCGCGAGCCGGACCGCCCGCCTGCGCCTGAGATCCAACTACGAGCTTTTTAACTGCAACAACTTTAATATACGCTATTGGAGCTGGAATTACCGCGGCTGCTGGCACCAGACTTGCCCTCCAATAGATCCTCGTTAAAGGGTTTAAAGTGTACTCATTCCAATTACGGGACCTCGAAAGAGTCCAGTATTGTTATTTTTCGTCACTACCTCCTCGTGCCGGGAGTGGGTAAGTTGCGCGCCTGCTGCCTTCCTTGGATGTGGTAGCCGTTTCTCATGCTCCCTCTCCGGAATTGAACCATGATTCCCCGTTACCCGTTACAAACATGGTAGGCATGTCGCGTACCATCGACATTTGATAGGGCAGACATTTGAAAGATGCGTCGCCGGCACATAAGGCTATGCGATCAGCACAAAGTTATCCAGAGTCACCAGTGGGGACGCCGCAACCCCGCGAGGGGAAACGACGATTGGTTTTGAACTAATAAAAGCGCTCTTTCCGCGAGGGTCGGAGCTTGGTAAGCATGTATTAGCTCTAGAATTGCCACAGTTATCCGAGTAGGATCGTGTCATCTAAGGAACCTCGACTGATTTAATGAGCCATTCGCGGTTTCACCGTGAGACAGTGTGAACTTAGACATGCATGGCTTAATCTTTGAGACAAGCATATGACTACTGGCAGGATCAACCAGATATCTGTCGGAGACGTACCTAGCGCACACACCGGTCGGCGGAGGACGGGTGTGTAAAAAGCCTCACTGGGACGGCCGCAGGGACCGACTGACGGAACGGACGGACGGTTGTTCCACCCATACCTCACTTCGTCGACCTAGGACCGCCTGACAGGGACCCCTTCACGCACCAGACGACCGACCGACCGGGCTCGCTCGAGGAAGGATGGCAGCGCTCTGTGCAGAACGGATCCCAACGACCTCGGCGATGAATTTCACTGGGACTAGAGACAATTTGGCCTGCCGGCCTGCCCTTCTCCCGAGGGTTGGTCCCCGGGAGAACACAGGGCCTTGAGGCACGATTCCTGCTTTCCATTTACCGGTCACAAGCTCTTTGCGAGAGTCTGACCACCAGCGAGACGAACTGTCGAGCTCTGCTATAAGCCTTAGATAAATCACCACGGACTGACAACGTTTCTCGATACGGACCAGAGAAGCGCACCTCGGTGGAGGAGACGCCAAAAAAAAACCGCACCCCAATAGCTCTACGGGGAAAGGCGAGCGAGCGTTTTCCGCAAGCCCGCGCTATCGCTCCGCCTGGCGGGACTGAGATCGCTTTACGAACACTGGTTGAAATGGAATCGCGGCGACGAGACAACTACCCCAGATGGGCAACCATACAATTATAAGTGAGCACGCTATAATATAACCAACAACTTCTCTTCAATCACTGTTTATCAGAGAGAGGCACAGGGAAAGCTACGCTGAATCTCCAATTAAGCAATCACACAATAGCGTATCGGTGGTGTTTATCAAGTTCAGTTCGGTTCAGTTCAAGTGCCATCTCCACATCGAAGGTCGGCTGCAATGGAGCTCCAGTGTACTTTATCTCTTGCCGTAATGGTGCAATATAACAGGCGTTTTCTAGTATATATTCTTATGCTATCCGTCCACTTATAACGTTATATGTCTCTCAAACGACTGCTTTCCACCCTACTCTCCAGTATGGTTTTCAACAAGGAAGTATGTCTTGTTGTATGGCCAAAATATATTTGAACTGTATAAACTTTATTTCGGTAAATTAATTCTCTTTTCATCCACAATGTGTTCAATTCCTCTACATTTATTTTTTCCTCTTTCCAAGAAATGCGATCCAGTCTTCTACATAAACACATTTCGAAGGCTGCAATACTCTTTTCCATCTTGTTATCCAGTTTCCATGTTTCTGCGCCATAAAATAGTGACCGGTGATCATAACACCTGACAATTCTCATTTTAAATTTACGATTTATCTGTTTGGATGCCAGTATGTGTTGCATATTGCTGAATATCATCTGGGGCATACCTATTCTCTTTCTGATTTATTTTTCACAGCTGCCTTCTTCCGTTAGTATATGACCTAGATGGAAGAAACTGTTCCAGTTGGTGATGTTATTTCTATATGCATAATTCATCAAGGGAATATAGCAAATCCAAGAACCGGCACAGTTCATGTTCAGAGTCGTGGTGTCAGGTGATCGGTATAATGGACTCTCGTGAAACGAACGAACGAACGAACGAAAGCGAGAGATGGTGGGTGTTCGAATTCCATACATTTAAGGCATCCATTGGTCGCAAATGATGCGAGCGACGCCAAGTCCATTTGAAGACGGAAGATAAACTCGGGGGTCCCTTATTCACACTGTGCGCGCATAGACACACAAAAAACACAACTTGGCGCTTTAAAAAAAAAAACCAACTCACACTTGGCTGATCTTTTCCACGAGTCTCTCGCAACAACTCCTCACACAGACATCAGCCCCCGACCCAACTACCATTGCTGAGATAAAGGCAGCCATACAGAAACTGAAAGATGACAGAGACGCGGGTCCCGACAAAATTTCGTTTGAGCTACAGAAGCACGCATTAGACAGGATGACCACCCCACTGCATCAAATTCTCGCAACAGTATGGAATACTGGTCAATTTCCCGTAGCATGTCGCGATAGAATAATCATATCCCTGTACAAAAGAAAGAGCTCCCGAGTTCTCTACACCACCCGGTGTCCAACAGGGCTGTGTTTCGCACTTGCGCTTTTCTGCAGCGCCATGGGATGGACCATCCTACAGTCGTTTGCACACAATCCAGGGTTCTCTGTCGGAGTCTCCCTGGCAACCGATCTCGTCTAAGCTGATGACGTCGCCATACAGCACCACGATTCTCAGGCCTTGGTAGACCCAATAGAGACACTGGGTCTGTCAACCAACTACTTAGGCTTGCACATCTCCTGGACGAAGACGAAAATTAAAAACCTCAGTAATGAGCCATCTGCGTTGAGCATACTCGTAAACGACAACACGGTTACAGCCACCACGTCCACATGGGCAGCAGAAAGTCATCTGACGGACGCAGCAGTCAAGACATCAATCAAAGGATGGATCTGGCGGCTTCATCCATGCACTGGCTCCATCGGATGTTTTCTCTGGAGACCAGGCTGCGTATATACACCTCGACTATTGATCGTCGTTACCTCTCCCTCTTCGGTCACGTGCATCGCCTCCCCCAGAAAGTTCTGATCGAGATGCTCCAGCTGTGGGGGAGGAGGGAGAGGGGGAGGGGAAGGATGGGAATAGCACGTGCTCATTATGGAGACGTCCTTGAGGCCACTCTCACAACACCTGGTTGAAACAGATCGTCACTTCCCACAGAACTGCAGGCCGCTCTCACAACACCTGGCTGAAACAGATCGTCACTTCCCACAGAACTGCAGGCCGCTCTCACAACACCTGGCTGAAACAGATCGTCACTTCCCACAGAACTGCAGGCCGCTCTCACAACACCTGGCTGAAACAGATCGTCACTTCCCACAGAACTGCAGGCCGCTCTCACAACACCTGGCTGAAACAGATCGTCACTTCCCACAGAACTGCAGGCCGTTCTCACAACACCTGGCTGGAACAGATCGTCACTTCCCACAGAACTGCAGGCCGCTCTCATAACACCTGGCTGAAACAGATCGTCACTTCCCACAGAACTACAGGCCGCTCTCACAACACCTGACTGAAACAGATCGTCACTTCCCACAGAACTGCAGGCCGCTCTCACAACACCTGGCTGAAACAGATCGTCACTTCCCACAGAACTGCAGGCCGCTCTCACAACACCTGACTGAAACAGATCGTCACTTCCCACAGAACTGCAGACCGGTCTCACAACACCTGGCTGAAACAGATCGTCACTTCCCACAGAACTGCAGGCCGCTCACACAACACCTGGCTGAAACAGATCGTCACTTCCCACAGAACTGCAGGCCGCTCTCACAACACCTGGCTGAAACAGATCGTAACCTCCCACAGAACTGCAGGCGGCCTCGGTTGCGGCCATCAGACGTGGTCATGGTCATTCGGGCCCTGATCGACTATTGTATTGTTGCTGAACCATTCGGCAGTATGGAAGTCAAAGACTCTAACTGCATAGTAGTTGGAGACTTCAACAGCCACTCGGAGAGATGGGGATACTCGGACACAGACAGCAGAGGTGACGAAGTGGAAGATTGGGAGATAGACACAAATCTCAATCTAATCAATAGGCCGGAGGATAGCCCTAGCTACTATTCTATAACATGGCATACCACCTCTACTCTAGCCTTTTCCACGGTGGAAATTCACCACAAAATAAACCGCCAGGTGCTAAACCAATTGGCAGGTAGCGACCACAGGCCACTGAGCATTTGCTGCAAAACTGCCCGACATACGAGGATCAGAGAGAGCAGATGTGGCCATCACCAGTGGCAACACTAGACAAGCTCTATGGCCGTGTCGATAGCCACAGGATGACCACCGCTTTTTTCGAAAAAATAAAGGTCGATGTCTGACAGCGTAAGAAGAAGAAGTAGAAGAAGAAGAACCATTCGGCGAGACGGGCCCTGATCGACTATTGTATTGTTGTTGAAAATCGAAAAGAACAAGTTGTTAACCACTGTCCGGGGAAAACATCTTCAAGGTAAACAAAAGTTCCTACCCTATAGTAGCCTGAATGGAGGCGAAAAAAAGGCAGCCACTCAACCATGCAAACGCACAACATGCCAATCACCTGTTTGGCTGCACGCTCAATTGCATGTACAAATAGACCTTCACATCCGCAGAGGAGCAAATAAGTAGAGAAAAGTGAATGTGCTAGTACTACATTGATGTTTGTTAGGCACGTTATGGATAAACTGCCTTGAATTGAATTGTTGAGAGCTAGTGCACGCACACTGTCAATGTTGTGAGACTCTTATGTTCACATTGCTGCGGTATAGAGGCATTTTAAAAACTAAGGAATATAGGCCGCTTCGCTACTACTCTCCAGACGTCGTGTTCTGTCTATGTTTGATTTGTTCACCCACAACAGAAAAACAATAGATGCCTATCAGTGGGTTCGAACTGCTGCCCTCCTTGCATGCATGCATCAAAACCATTCGGCCACATTCATACACAATTACTAAACGTACAAAGGACCGACCGACCACGCGCACGCGCGCGCGCACACACGCGCACGCACGCACACACACACACACAGAGAGAGAGAGAGAGAGAGAGAGAGAGAGACAGACAGACAGACAGACAGAGAGCACTCAACAGTTAGACAGCATGCCGTGTCCACACACTAAAGATATACGACTTCTGTAAAGTGAGATGGTCGTCTGACTAAGTTTTGAAGTCGAACAGGAAGCGTCCGGATCATATCTGATTATATTGAGTTGTAGTAGCGTACGCATCCCGACACATACATCGTAGTTATCATACAGTTTAGAGAATGTGGAATGTGCCCACATAAATAGCGACCCTTACAGAGGGGTCGCACCAACTTCCAAGTTGAGAAACATTGTGCTAATGAACGATCGAAGGAGCAGTATGACAGATAGTAAGGTCGTACTGTCAACAAGCGCCTTGACCTATTTCTTAGTAACCATATTGTATCTCCCGCCAAGTCGTTTTTATCTTCTCCAAACCCACTGACACCAACTCAATATCTATGTGGTATCCCAACGAAACTAGGGAGACAAAGGTAAACACATGTAACGTTTGATAAGATCTACAGGTGCTTACTGGCGAGGAGATGTTTTGTAGGTCTTAGCCAATATCACTGTCTCTAGGGTCTCCCTGGCGAAGTACCGTTTGCTTCGTTTTCAGACGGTCGGGGTTCGGATTCGAGCTCCGGCGATTGGTTCATGATGGCAATTTTTTCCGGAGATCCCTGGGTTCATCGCTGGAGGGATCCCTGGGTGCGTCACTGTACGTGCGAAGCTCTTAGCAAGCGGCATATCGTTATTTTAAGACAGTCCGAGCCATATGGGGATACCCGATAAAGTCGAGCCCTCTCCTTTAACCTTAACTGCCTCTGAACGATCCATCCCACCAGCTTTACGCTCGGCCATTAAGGCAACATCTCAATCAGATTACATTTTGCACTGTGACAAGACATCTATCTGCATCCGGTTCGGTGCACAAGTCAAGTTATCACTCAAGGCAACCACGACCCGTCGTTCTGACCGACCATGACGACGGTTGATGTCGGAGCCCCAGGCTCGACACAGGACAGATAGAGTAGAGGTGATGTGTCTCGCCCCGGGGACGACTCAATGAGACATTTGGTCGTTTCTCACTATTTCCATTGCAGATGTATAAGCTAGAGGACCAGAACGTCTTGAGAGAGGCAGATCATATGGCCGAATAAAGAGAGGTGACGTCCATCTAGCATTGAATAAGAGCTCTCGGGTTGTGTCCATCGGGCGACCTCAGCGTTGATGACCAGAACATGTCAGTGGACTCCAAAGATGCGTCGTTGGTTGCACGCATGAAAGGCATCAAGTTGATTCTGATCTGTTACAGCTGGTACTTATTAACACATATGATTACAGCTGGTACGTATGTAACACATATGATTATAGCTGGTATGTAACACTTATGATTACAGCTGGTACTTATGTAACACATATGATCACATCTGGTACTTATGTAACACATATGATTACAGCTGGTACTTATGGAACACATTTGATTACAGCTGGTACTTATGTAACTCGTATTGTATTACTCGTAAATTACATCTTGCATTGATGTATCCTGTCTGATTAAATATTGTACTGTAATACACGCAGTCTGCCCAGATATTGTACTGTAATGCAGTCTACCCCCATATTGTGCTGTAGTGCGCTGTCTGCCCCTATATTGTACTGTACTACAGTCAGACCCCATATTGTAATGTAGTACACTGTCTGCACCCATATTTTACTATTGTACGTTGTCTATCTAATTTTGTGTAAAATACTTCGTGTGTGCCTCCATATTGTACTGTACTACAGTCAGTTCCCATATTTACTATAGTACGCTCTCTGCCCCCATATTTACTTTAGTACACTCTCTGCCCCCATATTGTACTATAGTAAGCTCTCTGCCCCCATATTTACTATAGTAGACTCTCTGCCCCCATATTGTACTATAGCAGGCTCTCTGCCTCCATATTTACTATAGTACGCTCTCTGCCCCCATATTGTACTATAGTAGGCTCTCTGCCCACATATTGTACTATAGTAGGCTCTCTGCCCCCATATTGTACTATAGTACGCTCTCTGCCCCCATATTGTACTATAGTACGCTCTCTGCCCCCATATTGTACTATAGTACGCTCTCTGCCCCCATATTGTATTATAGTACGCTCTCTGCCCCCATATTGTATTATAGTACAGTCTAACCCGATATTGTACTGTAGTACGGGATCAAGATGCCGAGCAGCGCACGAGCTGCAGTGGTCAGCGACCCATAGCTGACTGCTAGCGTCAGGGCCAGCGAACCATAGCTGCCAAGACCCTTCTACACCTCCACGCGGTGATCCTGGATAACAGGCTCCAGTAGGGCAGACTGGCTAAGGAGAAGGGATCGAAGATGGAATGCTAATCCGGTACTAAAAAAATGCTTGCTGAAGTCAGATGTGTTGGACCGAAAGGTGCAAATATCGCAGCCAAGCTGTAAATTACGACACAACGCATTCCGTTCTCTGGACTACATTCTGCTACTTAAGCCCTTTCAGGGTTTGGTAGTGGGAGATTGAGAACGAACGAAGAAGAATAAGTACTGTAGTACGCTGTCTGCCCCCATATTATTTTGAACTACAGTATAACCCCATATTATACTGTAGTACACTGTTTGCCCCATATTGTACTGTAGTACGCTGTCTGCCCCATATTGTACTGTAGTACAGTCTACTCCCATATTGTACTGTAGTACGATGTATGCCCCCATATTGTACTGTAGTACAGTCTACTCCCATATTGTACTGTAGTACGCTGTATGCCCCCAAATTGTACTATAGTACAGTCTACTCCCATATTGTACTGTAGTACACTGTATGCCCCCATATTGTACTGTAGTACAGTCTACTCCCATATTGTACTGTAGTACGCTATCTGCTCCCATATTGTACTGTAGTACAGTCTACTCCTCCCATATTGTACTGTAGTACGCTGTCTGCCCCATATTGTACTGTAGTACAGTCTACTCCCATAGTGTACTGTAGTACACTATCTGCTCCAATATTGTACTGTAGTACAGTCTACTCCCCCATATTGTACTGTAGTACAGTCTACTCCCATATTGTACTATAGTACGCTATCTGCCCCCATATTGTACTGTAGTACGCTGTCTGCCCCATATTGTACTGTAGTACAGTCTACTCCCATATTGTACTGTAGTACACTGTATGCCCCCATATTGTACTGTAGTACGCTGTCTGCCCCATATTGTACTGTAGTACGCTGTCTGCCCCATATTGTACTGTAGTACGCTGTCTGCCCCATATTGTACTGTAGTACAGTCTACTCCCATAGTGTACTGTAGTACGCTGTCTGCCCCATATTGTACTGTAGTACCCTATCTGCCCCCATATTGTACTGCAGTACGCTATCTGCCCCCATATTGTACTGCAGTACGCTATCTGCCTCCATATTGTATTGTATTACCCTATCTGCCCCCATATTGTACTGTAGTATCATGTATGATTTCATGTTCTACTATTGTAAAATGACTGACGACATCAAGTACTTTAGTGCATGCCTGACTATATCTTAAACTGCACTTTAGCAGGGTGACATTCCCCACCCGTCAAGCTTTATTACCGCCCCTTGATTGAACGATCTCAGGTGAAGAGATTAGTCAATATTTGACACCAGGGACCGATGATAACATCATCATCATCAAGTGCAACCCGTGAAGGTGAAGGCGATTATGCATCCTCTCAGGTTTCGAATCTTTGTGTTCCCCATTAATTACGTTGTTGACTTATAAAATATAATACCTTTCACATGGAAAATCATAATAAAGTCTTACAACAGAGTAAGTGCAGGAACAGGTGGCCTGTTGCTGTTGACGTAGGTGTCTTCACTAAGGGGACACTGGTTCAAAACTTTGGTAAAAACATTCGTTCTTTTTAAATGACGGAGGTAAAAATAAAAACCTAACCTGTAGATTTCACGTTAACTACAGAGTCGAGCAGCCCTTATTTCTCACCTTAATAATCGTTTCGACGGACTGTAGTGGTGTTTAAGAAAAAAATAAGTAGACTGAAAGTAAGGTAATAGTAGATACATAATGTGAAAAGGATGTTGAAAAGAAGGCGCTATGATATATAGGATGTGAAGTTTTGTGTTGAAAAAAAGGCAATAGTTGATATAGAAGGCTGTGACACAAAGGGGGCACATATAGAACAGTATCACGACTATAGGATCCCAAGGGAGCACAAGAAGGGGATCCCTCTACCACAGTTTTACAATGCTGGAATGAATGACTTGAAAACATCGACAGAACAAGGAAGAATCTTTGTCTTATTCACCAACGATCAAGGTTATCGGGTGGATACGAGTGGCTGGAGATTGACCTAGTCACAAGTAGTCCAAATTCAGACAATACGGGTCAAGGCCACTCTGCCTAGTCACGTGTTGAAAAGGGCGGAGCCGAGATAGGTACAAACTTAGGGAAATGTATCTACGCCGACAATTATTTCGATAGGGGTACAGAAATAGAGAAGGGTGGGCGTGGATACGTGGTGCACTGCCTGTCAAGGACCAATATGTGTTGTAACTTGCTTGTACGTGTGATAGCGCCATGGCAGATACAGCAAAATAGAATAATGAACACATAACGAGTGGCGAAGGTTAACTCCTGGGCTCTGGGATTACGAAATGTGGAAGTAACTTTGAGACAAGTTCATCCACACTTACCTACCTCATTGATTCAGACTGATCCACTTTGGTCTGCAAGGGCTGAGTTCAAGATCCCAGACGTATTGTCTGGTTATGGATCTTGTCCCTTCTTGGTCCACCTTCCTTAAGTACCTCATTTCTGAGAATTGTAGCAGACTTTTTTAGGTCGTGGGTCATTGCCTACGTCTCACCTCCGTACGTCAGGACAGGTGCATATGTGGACATGTAGACATCCCTCTTTGTTTTCTTGCTTATTTCTCCTTTCCTGAGGAATCCTCTCTTTATTGCATGAAAATGTCTAGAAGTTGCTGTCTTTCCTACCGCAAACTCTTCTTTCATGGATCCTTTTTGATCTATTACCGACCCAGGATATTTGAATTGGAGGTACTCTATCATACAATCTACACCAGTATTAGCCGCAGGCAGTCAATGATGAAAATTTGAACCGATCTCCTTGTAGTTTTCATTATAAAGTCTTGTACCGCGCTAACAAAGAACTTCGATCTGAAATGGATTGCAGTACGAGCATACAACAGAAAGGTCGTGTTGTGTGAAGTTATAACAACGGCACGATCGACCAACGATTATGTGTTCCAGCCAATCAACAGTCGTGCATTTATGTGCGGAAATCAGGTCACACAGATGTCAAAACACCAGGTACAAGAGGACACGCTGATGAGAGAGAACATGCTGATGAGAGAGGACATGCTGAGTAAACAGGACACAATGATAACATGAGGACACGATGATAAAACAGGACACACTGATAAAAGTGGACACACAGATAAAAGTGGACAAATTGATAAAAGTGGACACATTGATAAAAGTGGACACATTGATAAAAGTAGACACACTAATAAAAGTGGACACACTGATAAAAGTGGACACACTGATAAAAGTGGACACACAGATAAAAGTAGACACACTGATAAAAGGGGACACACTGATAAAAGTTGACACACTGATAAAAGTGGACACACTGATAAAAGTGGACACACTGATAAAAGTGGACACACTGATAAAAGTAGACACACTGATAAAAGTGGACACACTGATGAAAGTGGACACACTGATAAAAGTAGACACACTGATAAAAGTGGACACACTGATGAAAGTGGACACACTGATAAAAGTAGACACACTGATAAAAGTGGACACACTGATAAAAGTGGACACACTGATAAAAGTGGACACACTGATAAATGTAGACACACTGATAAAAGTGGACACACTGATAAAAGTAGACACACTGATAAAAGTGGACACACTGATGAAAGTGGACACACTGATAAAAGTAGACACACTGATAAAAGTGGACACACTGATAAAAGTAGACACACTGATAAAAGTGGACACACTGATAAAAGTGGATACACTGATAAAAGTGGACACACTGATAAAAGTGGACGCACTGATAAAAGTGGACATACCGATAGAAGTGGACACACTGATAAAAGGGGACACACTGATAAAAGTGGACACACTGATAAAAGTGGACACACTGATAAAAGTGGACGCACTGATAAAAGTGGACATACCGATAAAAGTGGACACACTGATAAAAGTGGACACACTGATAAAAGTGGACGCACTGATAAAAGTGGACATACCGATAAAAGTGGACACACTGATAAAAGTGGACACACTGATAAAAGTGGACACACTGATAAAAGGGGCAGGCAAAGGCCGCCGTCCATCGTAGACGATGATGGCATAATTTATTTTGCTATGGCTATTTTTAGTAAGGATTACCTGCGCTACTTTTTATCCTCACTCTCTCGTCTCGTGCTGCCCGACCCCAGTGGCAAGTCAAGGACAAGACGACTACGAGATACAGGAGACTCCGCATCAAGTATCCGTGAAAAAAATGTGGCCGACGGCTTAACCACTTTGCCACGGAATCCCCAACGGAATGATAAAAGTAGACACACTGATAAAAGTAGACACACTGATAAAAGTAGACACAGTGATAAAAGTAGACACACTGATAAAAGTAGACACACTGATAAAAGTAGACACACTGATAAAAGAGAACACTGAGAAAAGAGAACACTGAGAAAAGAGAAAGCAGATAAAAGAAAACACTGATAAAAGAGAACGCAGATAAAAGAGAACACTAACAAAAGAGAACACCGGTAGAAGATGACACAGTCAGATGTAAGAATAACCCGCAAAGCGGACATAATAAACCCGCAAATAAACAACTGCATGCACCCCATTGAACTCCCATAAATGCTGAAATGGTATAGATCAGCAACTGAATAGTAGTGTACAATAAAAAGCTGCAGAAGCCAATGCTGCTAGAGTGTACATGATGGTGTTAAACACGATGCTAATTTGAGGTACAAACTGTGGTATTGGCATTTATGCAAATGATTCGTTAGGGACGAAATGAAGATAACATGGTATACTGATTTCTACATGTCCTTACACAGGTCGTATAACACGAGTATTGTGTACATGTCCTTAGCCAGGTCCTATAATACAAGCATTGTGTACATGTCCTTAGCCAGGTCATATAATATACTCATTGTGTACATGTCCTTACCCAGGTCATATAATACAAGCATTGTGTACATGTCCTTAGCCAGGTTCTATAATACAAGCATTGTGTACATGTCCTTAGCCAGGTCCTATAATATACTCATTGTGTACATGTCCTTACCCAGGTCCTATAATACGAGCATTGTGTACATGTCCTTAGCCAGGTCCTATGATACAAGCATTGTGTACATGTCCTTAGCCAGGTCCTATAATATACTCATTGTGTACATGTCCTTACCCAGGTCCTATAATACGAGCATTGTGTACATGTCCTTAGCCAGGTCCTATAATACAAGCATTGTGTACATGTCCTTACCCAGGTCCTAGATTGCGAGCCGTGTGTACATGACTTTAACATTACCTTACATCGCGAGCAGTGTGTCAATGTGTTTATCCGTATCCTAAATCGCGATAATTGAGTACAACTTCTATATCACACGATCACAAACAAACAAACAAACACACTCACAGACACTACACACTTGTCGACCTGGTAGTTTACCGAATGCGATACATAGATAAAACTAAACATGAGTGATAGATAAGTCAATATGTTGCACCAAACAAAATATATCATAACAAAGAAAAACTAAAAAAACAAACAAACAAAAAAAACTAGAAAAATCAGCAATATAACACACGAAACAGTCCCGCAACCAATAATGGGAATAAGGGGCATGTTTCACATCACGTGACAAAGGAAGATAATTGTCAATACATAATCTCAACAAACACGCAAAGAGTGACTAAATGAAAGAACACACAACGAATAAGACACACATAATGTGGTTAATACACAGCACATTAATGATAGTGAGAAAGACATGAGGTAAATGGCTACTAAACCACCATACGTTGACCTCAAAGAGGTATGTGTAGCCATAGCTACTAAACCACCATACGTTGACCTCAATGAGGTATGTGTAGCCATAGATACTAAACCACCACGCGTTGACCTCAAAGAGGTATGTGTAGCCATAGCTACTAAACCATCACGCGTTGACCGCAAAGAGGTATGTGTAGCCATAGATACTAAACCACCACACGCTGACCTCAAAGAGATATGTGTAGCCATAGCTACTAAACAACCACGCGTTGACCTCAAAGAGGTATGTGTAGCCATAGCTACTAAACCACCACACGCTGGCCTCAAAGAGATATATGTAGCCATAGCTACTAAACAACCACGCGTTGACCTCAAAGAGATATGTGTAGCCATAGCTACTAAACAACCACGTGTTGACCTCAAAGAGGTATGTGTAGCCATAGCTACTAAACCACCAGGCGTTGTCCTCAAAGAGGTATGTATAGCCATAGCTACTAAACCACCACGCGTTGACTTCAAAGAGGTATATGTTGCCATAGATACAAAAATAAATATAAACATTACCCAGGATGTCCTGGGGATATTCAACTTTAAGAAACATTAGTATTTGTGTACCATAGATGGTTGTTGTTTCGAATGTCTATAATGAGTAGGTTACTCTTATGTGCGCCATGAAAAGGGCGTTAAGTGACGGGTTGCAGTAGCTTTATTCACATCCTGAGCTTGCTGATGAAGGTGGACCGGGTTATCCAGGCAGTTGTGCTATGCTTGGCTTCATCTGCGTGTCGCTCACTACTACGGAGATCACGTCGAACCTCACTTTTTAGCCAGACTGTTGTCCTCAATAACAGTCCGTTTCCAGAACGACCAACTAGGTGAGGCGAGGGCCTTGGCCAGTATATTTCTCCTGACCCTGGCTAACATTGTCTGATCAATGTCTTTTGCCTGACTAGACATTAGCCTCATCGTCCCGTGTACCTTAGTATATGTACTTGGAATACATGAAATACTAGTATTCAAGCTGGCAGGTGTATGCCTGCTGTCAGGTAGCTGAAGGCTATCCGTAATATGTTCTTTTTTTCATTTTTACTTCGTGCGACTTACTAGACCTGGGGGAGGTAGATTTTGTTTTGCTTAGGAAATTCATTACTTTTAGAATTTTGTTCGGACAGCTTCTAACAGCCGACTGTTATCGATTTTCAACGGACATGATTCTCTTACGCGCAGAGTGTACACTGGATCTTCCGAGTTTTATCGTCTAGCTCCAATAGTACTCTGCACGGGTCCCACCTCCCTTGAGGCCAAGAGACGTTTGAAATTTGCAGGATTAGAAAACCCTGCTTCGAGATTTGTTTCTTGAGAGACAGCGCCTCATCTCTCACAACGGCAGAGACTCCAGTATGTGTACATATACAGTTTATGTTGTAATGTTTAAATGAGTTGAAAATGAAATTGCTATGTTGTGTTATGTCATTAATATTATTTGTTTGGGGTGAAGTGTTTGCCTCTCTGTATTCTACTGGCGGAGGCACGCACTTTTCCACCACAGGCAGCAGTCTTTTAGGTGATATCAGGACGTATTAACCAGTGCTTGGATGCATGTGTGCGTATGTATGTACCTGTTCAAGTTTGGGCGCTATCAAAGGTCAACCGAAGTGCAATGGAAGGGTCTCAAACTGATGACGAGTGTGAAAGTTATGTAAGAGTGTGAAAGTTATGTAAGAGTGTGATTGTTGGACAGACTGAAGGGTCTCAAACTGAGGACGAGTGTGAAAGTTATGTAAGAGTGTGATTGTTGGACAGACTGAAGGGTCTCAAACTGAGGACGAGTGTGAAAGTTATGTAAGAGTGTGATTTTTGGACAGACTGGAGGGTCTCAAACTGAGGACGAGTATGAAAGTTATGTAAGAGTGTGATTGTTGGACAGAGTCAAATGAACCAGTGTGGTGTAAGAAGAAGAGTGAAGGGCCAAATGATGTCATTTATGGTGTTTTTCTGTGATCCCTTGGTAAACGAGTTGTTCGCTTTCTATTCTTGTATTATATGGGTTATTGTTTCTGGGTTATTGTTTCTGGGTTAGTGTTTCTGGATTATTGTTTCTGGGTTATTGTTTCTGGGTTAGTGTTACTATGTTACTATTTGTGGGTTATTGTTTCTGGGTTATTGTTACTATGTTACTATTTGTGGGTTATTGTTCTGGGTTATTGTTCCTTTGTTAATATTTATGAGTTACTGTTCCTATGTTATTGTTTCCGGGTTATTGTTCCTATGGTATTGTTTCTGGGTTATTCTTCCCATGGTAATGTTTCTGGGTTATTGTTCCTATGGTATTGTTTCTGGGTTATTATTCCTATAGTATCGTTTCTAGTGCTTTCTTGTATTACAAGTTATTTAAAAGTGAAATTACAAAACAGACTTAGCGCAACGAAACAACACTAGAGCTCCAACACAAGAGGATACAATCAGATGTAACATAGTGTCACAAAATCTACAATGAACATATGATGCCGATTTCTATATCATTCTTAACTGACTACATAACCACAGGTTTGATATAAAACATATTACTGCACTACAATAACATTGGGAGAAATGACAAGAATAAACGACAACTGGCCCAAGCCAAGTAAAGAAATAAGGGTCTATAGCTGGCAAACAATGGGAGAAGAAAGCAACCGTGATTTACCAACCTTTCGTATATCTTTGCTGTCTGAGCACATTGCCTTTAAGCAGAGATGCAAAAATGATTAGTGCTTACTTTTGCTTAATCTTTCAAATTTGACGGGGGAAAAACACAATATGCAACATAATTTTTTACATGGATAAAAAGTTGCCATGTAAGAAAGATAATTATAAAAATTGACAATGTCAGATTCTATCACGATTATCCCCCCATGATGTTATTACCACAAACACTTAGCCTTGCAAGACTAGACGTGCAACCCTAGCACCTATGTCACAAAGCCTTGCAAGACTAGACGTGCAACCCTAGCACCTATGTCACAAAGCCTTGTAAGACTAGACGTGCAACCCTAGCACCTTTATGTCCCAAAGCCTTGTAAGACTAGACGTGCAACCCTAGCACCTATGTCACAAAGCCTTGCAAGACTAGACCTGCAATTCTAGCACCTATGTCACAAAGCCTTGCAAGACTAGACATACAATACAAGTTCCTTTATTTGAATGGATGGTCTTGTTAGAGCTCTACTTTTAAAAGCCATTAATTTTCCATTGAAGACAGATTATGTAAAATTCATTGTTCATATTATTTAAACTATTTTTCCTTATAAAATAAATTCATCATCATTCAGTAATTCACTATTTCTGTTACTAATGTTATTGCCTCTATTATTTGTTGTCTCCCATTTCTACTGGTACTTGTGTGTTCATGTTTTTAAAACAGTCCTGATGAAGTCATTGAATGCACTGATATCTCTGTTCCTAAGCAATAGTATTAGTCATATAATTATGTTGTTGACTGTTATAGTGCACAGAATAGTTGGAAAAATAATAGAACAATTCCGAACAATTCACAATAATTCAGGGTCATATTGTGATGGAACAATTCACAATGATTAAGCTTCATATTGTGATGGAACAATTCACAATGATTCAGCTTCATATTGTGATGGAACAGTTCACAATGATTCAGCATTATATTGTCATGAGTGGTCCACCGGGATCTTTGTGTATGACAAGGACAGGTAAAGCACAACTGTCTCACAGAGAGCATGTTATAAAAGACGACTAACAGTGTGACATGGCATAACACAGGCATGGTTAGGTGATTTGTTTAGAGCAGCATAGATGTCACCTAACAGGCTGCGGGTCTACTTTGCTCTAGTGTTTGAGTCTATTAAGATAGACTCACACATGGATTAACCACTCCCCGTAAGTGCTTGTCCCAACGCAACAGAGTATTAAGCCGCTCAAATCTAGCCCACTAAGCAGGAATCCCTTTTCTCGACTACATCCAGCTCATACCAGAGCTGAGCCTTCATAGGGGCATTTGCCCCTGTAGAAGTACAGGTCGACTAAGAACTAAAAATATTGTGATGGAACAATTCACAATGGTTGAGCGTCAAATTGTGATGCAACAATTCACAATGATTCAGTGTCACATTGTGATGGAACAATTCACAATTATTCAGTGTCATATTGGGATTGAACAATTAATATGTGAAACCTGCAAAGGACAATCAAGACATCAGAAAGTAGTAGTCAGATTATTGAATGTGTGAACCAAATTTTAATTACTAGCAGCGATTGTTTTTCTGTCCTATTCAAGCAGTCCATAGACAACCAATCAAGAAACCAGTAGATCCCTGAAGTTCACCAACACCTGGTTTTATACAAACATGCCCTCAGTATCAAGCTCAGGTAGGCTTTAAATGCCAAAGATGTGCAAACGACCTTACAATTAATCTAACGATGATGTGAGGACTCCTGATTTCAGATTAATCCCATCTAGACATGCTTGATGTGATGCCCTTTGAAAAGCTCCATAATGAAAGCTGATCTCCCTGGCATTCTCCTCAATGAGTGTGTCATTGAAGGCAAGGCAAGTTGACAACGTATGAACACAGCCTGTTATATTAGACTATAACAAGTTTTTCAAAATACAAACACCTACAAGAACAAGAAGGCATAGCTACAAATTAACTAAAGAAAGGTCCAGATTAAATATTAGGAAATATTTTTTTAATCAGAGAGTGGTGAATGCTTGGAATGCATTGCCACGGGAGGTAGTGGGGGCAGGAACAGTTAATGCATTTAAGAATAAATTTGATGCACATAGCTTTTAGAGCAAGGTGATGAAAATGATAGTGGTTGTATACAGACTTTGCAGAGTCTTCTAAATCAGTATAAAGACGTTAAGTTAAGTTATATAAATACTATGTAAATCAACCCTAAAGAGATGCGAGGGAAGTCCGGCAGCACTAAGTACAATGCCAGCTGTATTTCATCTGATACCCTCAATTGGTCACATTAATTTGTCAACTATAAACTGGGTATTTTCACACTATCAAGGTCACCATATGGAAGGATAGAGCACATCCAGAATAAAGAAATGTGATTGGTCTTGGAACACACTTGCAGTAACTCCATTTTAAAGGTGTGAGACATCTGCTCGTACATTTTCTGCATAATCCAGATAAGATTTGGTCCAGGCTAATGGCTACATGCAAGATCCTGCAGACATTAGGTACTCACAGTATTAGAACACTTGAGAATCAAGAGAGGAATATCATGGATGGTGACGGCATAGAGGAAAATTGGACAAGTGACCTCAGTTGAGACTAATCCAAAGAGAATGAGTGAATCCATACTGACATTCAGGCTGAGAAAGCACCCAATGTGGAAATATTCAATATGTGTTTATGATCTTGGATCATGAGACTGCTGCTATCAAATCTTGGATAACGAGACCACAATTAATTATTTAGTGATTTACAGTCTGCAGCGAGTTTACTATTAAATGTAGGTCAAACAAGCTACTGGAATTATCAGTATCCATAATATTTACCATTTGCTGACAATGACTGAGCACAGAAATGGTCTACCTGGAATGCAGTGATGTCAGTTCTGAATAAGGGATCAAGATGCTGAGTAATGATTGAGCTGCAGTGGTCAGCGACCCATAGCTGACTGCTAGCGCCAGGGCCAGCAACCCAGAGCTGCCAAGACCCTTCTACACATCCCCGCGGTGATCCTGGATAACAGGCTGCATTAGAACAGACTGGCTAAGGAGAAGGGATCAAAGAGGGAAGGCTAGTCTGGAACTCAACAATTTCTGCTGAAGTCGGATGTGGTGAACCGAAAGGTGGAAATATTTCAGTCAAGCTGTAAACTATGACATAACGCATTCCATTCTCCGGATACCATCCTGCTACTTACAAAGCCATTTTCATGGCTTGGTTGTGGAAGATTGAGAACAAACTTGGAAGTTTTGAATAAGATTACATTACAATATCAGCATCTTATGAATAATTAATAAGGCTAACAGTGATGTCCTGAGATAGGCCAATTTGTCAAGAAAATGTATAATAAATATCTTAATTAGACAGTCCAGTTTATTTAGCAGACATATTATACAGTGGTCTCAAGAAACAGCATAATAACCCCAACTAGACAGACTTCAAACATGAATTGCAAGAATACAAACAATAAAACTCATAAACAGTAGAAAGGGTTGAAGTCACTGTTGGGCATCATTTGTTTGATAGGGTTCAATGACATAACAACTGTAAGCTTCATATAATCTATTGTCCTAACACTATCTGAGACAGACAGCTAGGACAAAGTCACCTCATAGCCAGTCTAGATGATTGAAGATTGTTCCTGCATCTGGTGGTGGTGGTGAGAGGTGGAGAAGGGAGGGGAGCAAGGATGAAGGTGGATATAATGAAGGGAAAATACAACATACGAACTGAGCTACACAATTAATCAATCCTGCCCCAACTCAGGTATTTTCAGCTAGAAATACCTTCACAATTGACTAAAGTTGACTAATTGTTCATAATTTTCAGTAAAGTTTATAGAAAAGGAGAAATGCAAAATTGTAGCTGTTATTTTATTGTTCTATATAATGTTCTTTATGATAACAAATGTCAATTCATGAGATAAAAAAAACAAACTGATATGTGTATTAAACTTTTTTTATATTATAGGGAGAAGAGATGGGCTGGGGATGGTGAGTGAGTTGAAGGAGTAGGCAGCTTGGATGAGTGGTTGGGAAGGGGGAACTGATGGTGGGACAGGGGTGGGGGGTGGGTGGGTAGAATAAGCAATTTGGAGGGTGGGGAAAGAAGGCAACGGTGATGTGGTGGGAGAAGGTTGGGGGAAGTTGGAGATGCTTTAGTTGTTATTAAACAGTTCAACAGATATCTCTCATATAACTTAACCTATGAACATGGATGCAGCTTTCATCTAATTCTGAAGAATGACAATGAAACCAAGCTAACACTAACCTCTTTCAGTTTATGGATCTCATTCTGCAACTCTCCATATCGACCTGGCAGCTCTGACATGCTTTCAGTCGGAGACTTTCCTTCCTGTTCTACCTTATAATGCTGGAGTTCCTCTAGTTCCTTGGACATTTCTTGTACTAACTGAATGAACAAAACATAAGGAAAGATAGATGTAGAATAAATGCTGCATACACGCTAAGTATTGTCATCAACAAATTAACAAAATGGCTGTGGATACTGCTGTGAGTTCTAATGCAGTACATGTCTGGTTATACTGTCTGGCATTTTTCTGAGAGTGTGTCCTATCATTCAACATTTTTTTCAGCCCAATTTACTGTTGTGTTGGTTGTTGCTGTGGTCTTACCCACAGATCTGTGCTTCTTAATACCTCTGGCCATCTAACACGAAGTATATAAAGAAGGCACTTGTTAATGAAAATCTATGATCGGAATGTGGTACCAATAGTCACATGCCATGTCTCAGAGCCATACAGCAGGATAGACTTTACATTTGTGTCAAACAGCCTAATCTTATTCTTAATGGACGCAGAGAGTTGAAAGCAAATTTGGATTTGTTAATCCTGACGTTAACATCTTGATTTATTTTTCTGTCCTTATCAATGTTACTTCCCAGATAAATAAAATAATACATTTCTTTAATTATCTGACCATTAAGTATTATGATGTCTTTTTGTTATTTATTATAATTTTTTTTGTTTTGCTAACACTAATCTGCAATCCCACCTATCTGCTTCATATGTTTGTCTATTTTTCCTTGTATGTCCTGTTGCTTATGTGGCAGCAGACATATATCATCTGTGAAATCAAGGTCTTTCAGCTGCTTATTAAATGTCCATTGTATTCCTGTTTTGTACCCTCTGTTGTTTGCTACATCATCAAGTCCATGACCACGAGAGAGATTGTTAGAGATAGTAGGCATCTTTGTTTGACCAAAGTTTGAACTGTAAATGGGCCTGACAATTTGCCTTTGTGGATTATTCTGCATGTAGCCTCTTCAAAAAAATATAATTTTAATACAGTTATCTAAGTTAGGCGGTTCAGGTGACGAAAAAGGACAAGATCCGTAACCAGACAATACGTAGCAGTCTTGAAGTTCAACCCCTGCAGACCCGAGTGGAGCAGTCCCAACTACAGTGGTTTGGCCATGTCTGTAGAATGGAAGAAGATCAGATACCAAAGCGGTCATGGGAGATCAAAAGTCAAGGACGCAGACCCCTAGGACGTCCCAAAGTACGTTGGGAAGACAACATACGACAGTCCCTAAGTGATTGAGGGATGGATTGGAAAGAGGCCATGAAAAAGACGGCGGATAGAGCAGTGTGGCGTTCTCTTTGGAAAACCTCTACACCTCACGGTAGAAGAGGAGCGACTAAGTAAGTAAGTAAGTAAGTATCTTCTAGCTCATAATGTTTGAATATTTTTCAAATCACTGATCAGTCTATACTATAAAATGTCTTTTCAAAATCTATGAAGTTTATGTATAGAGATGTCCGCCACTCCATAGACTACTCTATGATAACTCTGAGCATTGCTATTTGATCTATGAAAGATCTTCCTGCTCGGAATCTCGCCTGGACCTCTCAGTTTTCTATCTAAAGCACCTTATAAATGATCAAGCATTATTCTGGTCAGGACTTTTCCACTCACTTCCAGGAGTGTTATTCCTCACCATTTACTGCATGAAGCCAAATTTTATTTCTTTGGTAATTTGATTAAGAGTCCCTCTTTTCACTTTTTGGGAATGGTCTCCTGTTCCTGTATATTCTTGAGCTACTGCTGTGGCATCTCTGTGGTTGTTGAGATGTCTGATTGCAGTGTATTGGGAGAGGGGACAGGTGTGTCTTACAGATCTTGAATTTTTAGTAGCTTGTGTAGTTGCACGATCTCCTGCTTTGTTGGTGGATTTAAATTTCTTTCTCGCAGTTCCTTTATGGTTCAATGCAAGTCTCGGATTAATGAAAGGCATAGATCTTTCCTAAACCAGCTCATGCCGGTCATTTTTGGGCATCTAACTCTAATTCTGTCCATGTTTAACGTGTCCATTTAACTGTGATCCACCTCATCTTTTTCTAGTGTTTTCTATATCTAAAAATACCTTAACAAAAAATCTGCCAGATGGTGCAATCTTTGATGTGTATCCAATCTGCCTCCAGCATATTTTTCAGTTTCTTGTCCATAATTTCATAACGGAGATCCTATCATAAAAATTTAGTTCCTATATTTCACACAAGCATATATTTATAAACGTTAATTTGTCATTTTGATGGGATGGTGAGAGAAGAGAGTAATTGGGGAGGAGGTACCCTTCTGTCAATTAGATTACTTTTTTTTTGCAATACATATCATTGAAATTACTATAATCGTTTAACATTCTTGATGTTTCTCACCTTTAGAATAGACTTGACTGAACTTGTCAGTTATTTTTGTACAAGTGTTCACCATCACAAATATTTTTCATAGTTCTAATTGTTCTAATTTCTGTATTACTAAATTCATATTTATGGAAATGTCTCAGTCATTGTTTATCTTGCTTCATAGTCTGTGCTTGAATCCACCTCTAGAAGGATGTGACTTCAATAGCTTTCTGGCTATTTTATGCTGCTTTTGTCTCATGATAATTTTCTCTGCAGAATTTAAAGACCCAAATGCAATGGTCTCTCAAACAGAAATACTAGAGGATGTCCCACTCGTTACTGGCCCTCGGTTTTCCCTTATAACTTTAAAATCTTCTTAGTTCTTAGTTGATCTGTACTTCTAGAGGGGCAGATCCCCTTGTGCAGGTTCCAGTTCTGGTATGGCTCATATGGGATGAAAGAAAGCTTTTTAAAATGTACCTCATATCTGATGAAAGCAAGCTCTTCAAAAAAATATTTCATATGTAATGAAAGAAAATTCTATTCAAGATTTATTGTCAGATATTTACATGGAGCTTTCTTCGTTGAAGAAACCTGTTTAGATAACAGGTTGTTAGCTTAACTTAACTTAGCTTAACGTCTTTATACTGGTTTAGAAGACTATACCGAGTCTGTATACAACTAATTTCATTTACATTTCCTTGCTCTAAAAGCTATGCACATCCAATCTATTCTTAAATGCATTAATTGTCCTTGCCTTCACTACTTCTTGTGGCAATGCATTCACCACTCTGACTAAAAAATATTTCCTAATATCTAATCTGGACCTTTCTTTAGTTAATATGTAGCTATGCTCTATTGTCCTTGTAGGTGGTTGTATTCTGAAAAACTTGTTATAGTCTAATTTATCCTTTCATTTGATTATCTTATAAACCTGTATTAAGTCATCTCGAATTCTTCTCATTTCTTGACACTGTAGGCCGGTTTTTTTAGGCTTCCTCATAACTGTAATTCTGGAATCCCACTATCATCTTTGTTGCTCTCTTTTGTATCCTTTCCAGCATGTTTATATCTCCTCTACAATAAGGACTCCACACCTGTACACAGTACTCCAATCTAGGTCTAACTAATGCTTTATACAGTTTGACTATCACTTCCCTGTTTCTATGTTTAATATTTCTTGTTGTGGTTAGCTACACAGTTTAAGGTGAGAGACAAACAAAGGATGTTGTAAACAAATGTGATTAGTGTTGAAAAACTGCTGCCATATTTAATTAGGCATTCAAGAAACCAGATACTTTTTTCTGCATGCTACAATCTTCTTTTCTGCCAGTTTTTTTAAAATGAATTATTTACTCTGCACAATTTTTTTGTACAGAACTTTCTTTCATCATTTATGAGGTAATCTTTAACAGAACTATCTTTCATCGTATATGTGGTACTTCTTATAGAGCTTTCTTTCATCACATGTGAGGTAATTATTTTAGAACTTTCTTAATTTTTTAAAGAGCTTTCTTTAAAGAATATGTAAGTTATTTATTATCAAACTTTCATTCAAAGATGCTATATTTTTCATTAAAAATTTGATATAATTTTGATAGAACATTCTTTTGTCATTTATGGTGCATTTTTTATACAGAGCTCTTTCATCATATTTCGGGTTTAACAAAAATTATTCATAATTTATAAGGTATTTTTTTATTGAGCTTTCTTTCATCATGTATCAGGTATTTTTGATAGATCTGTCTTTCAAACTAGAAGGTTGCTTTAAAATCAGTGGTATTTTGGTCTATCTGAATGATGAAGTGTAAGACTATGAATTAGAGATTCTTCTATCCCAAAGGGGTTAGGCTACACTTACAAGCTCTCAATGTTGCAAGTGGTTCTATTTATATATGAATATCATCATCATCATCATCTGGTTGATCAGTCCGGAGACTGGTTGTAAGGTTGTCAGAGTATGTCTCTCCATTTGACTCTATCCTCTGCAGTTCTCTTCATTACAGCACAAATTCGTACTTTAATGTCACAAATACTTAATTTATATTTTTATGAAGTTTGAAATATTAAAATGTGAAATACGAATGTCACTTGAATATACTGACACAGAAATAGGTCTGAAAACACCTGGAATTCTTGTCATATCCCCTTACAGAATCAGAATGAACCAGGATGCACTGGGAAAAGGTTGTTTTTGAAGTATTAGTAAATACATAAGCAGAAAGGGAATTCTCGTTTCCAGGAAAGAAACTACCTTACAGATTAAAAGCTCTGATCGATGCCTTGGCTAAAGAGACTAAAAACTTTTGGAAATGGGAAACTAAAGCGGAGAAACTTTGCAGAAATAGCCAAAGCAAAGATGAACGAAGACCCTATGAACGCACTAACAACACCAAAGCCCATCCCTACTGTACGAAAACCTACCTGGAGGCAGCATATATTTCCAGAGGTGGTAGAAAATATACCAGGTATTGGAAACAAAAACAGCCAGACTGAAAAAGAAAGAAGAGATACAACCCTGAGGTACATAATGAAAAACTACCCAAGCATGGACTGGACCCATGCATACACCGACGGTTCTGTAACAAACACAACACAGAACGGAGCCTACCAAATGGTAGAAAAACAACACTATCAGTGGCAACTGGAAAATACTCAAGCAATTTCAGAGCGGAGGCAGAGGCACTGAGGGCTGCAGTAGAATAAATGGTGACATGCAAAAGAAATGAAAGCCATATAGTCCTGCTTACAGATGCCCTGGCCGTAGTCACAGCACTAAAAAGCCAGAAAAATACTGAACTTAATGATTTAAGAGCAGTACTCTGTCAACTATGCCAGCAGTCCACACCAAAAAGAGTAGTGGTACAGTCGGTTTCATCCCACTGTAACATCCAAGGCAATGAGGAGGCAGACCGACTGGCAAAAGAAGGTGCAAGACTACCACAACCAGATTCTAGTGTGACCTACGAAGAGTCCAAAAGGTTTATTAGGGCCAGATACATGGCCAAATGGGAAACAGAACATACTGGCTACACAAAAAATGATGCTTATTACCAGTTGAACAGAAGAGAGCAGGTCGTGGTCTTCAGACTCCGCACAGGCCACAACAGACTGAGGTACCACCTATTCAATAAACTGAAGATAGGTGGCACTGATGAATGCACCTGTGGTACAGGGAAAATGACCGCTGAATATCTGCTGCAAAATTGCCCGACATACGAGGACCAGAGAAAGTACATGTAGCCATCACCAGTGCCAACACTAGACAAGGTAGTGTCGACAGCCTCAGGATGACAGCTGCTTTCTTCGAACAAATTCAAGTTGACGTCTGACAGCGTACGAAGAAGAAAAGCTTGTTTAAATTTGCTGAAACAATGATAATCAAAATATAAACTAATTATAATTATTGGTATGACATGTAGCAACCTAGTTTCAACTGACCTGTCCCGTAGCATGTCTTTCTTTCTGGTGCCATGTTTCCTGTTTGTGATAGTCTGACTTTAGCTTTACATGATCATCGTACAGGACGTTGAAGTTCTCTTGCTTCTCAAGAAGTCGCTCTTGCATAACCATTTTTTCCTTAAATTTTCAAAATTACGAGATTATTCGGTGAAAGTTATACTGTTATAATTAGTTGAGAAATATCTTCTTCTTTGTTCGTTCTCAATCTCCTGCTACCAAGCCCTGAACAGGGCTTTGCAAGAAGCAGGATGTTGTCCACAGAATGGAATGAGTTGTGTCATATGTTACAGCTTGACTGCAATATTTGCATCTTTTGGTCTGACACATCCGACTTCAGGAGGAATTTTTGAGTTCCGGGTTAGCCTTCACTCTTTGATTTTTTCTCTTTAGCCAGTCTGCTCTGTTGCATCCTGTTATCCAGGATCACCATGTGGATGTGTACAAGTGTCTTGGCAGCTCTGGTTTTGCTAGACCTGACATTAGCAGTCAGCTATGGGCCAATGACTACTGCAGCTCATGCACTGCACAACATCTTGATCCCAGTGGTTAGTAGTGGAAGCAGTAGAAGTAGTAACAGCAGTGGTCATAGTAGTAGTGTTGGTTGGCAGTAGTAGTCGTAGAAGCAGTAGTAGTAGTGGTAGTAGTAGTGGTAGTATATACAGTGTTGGTATGAGTAGTAGTGTTGGTAGTATTAGTAATAGTAGTAGTAAAGTTTTAGTAGTAGTAGTGTTGGTAGTAGTAGTTTAAGTAGTATTAATATGGTAGTAATTGTAGTAGTAGCAGTAGTGGTTGTAACAATTGTGGTAGTAATATGGATAATAATAGTAGTACTGGTAGTAGTAGTAGTAGCAGTAGTAGTAGTAGTGGTAGCAGTAGTAGCAGTAGTAGCAGTAGTAATAGTAGTAGTAGTAGTAGTAGTAGTACTGGTAGTAGTAGTAGTAGCAGTAGTAGTAGTAGTGGTAGCAGTAGTAGCAGTAGTAGTAGTAGTAGTAGTAGTAGTACTGGTAGTAGTAGTAGTAGCAGTAGTAGTAGTAGTGGTAGCAGTAGTAGCAGTAGTAGTAGTAGTAATAGTAGTAGTAGTAGTAGTAGTAGTAGTAGTACTGGTAGTAGTAGTAGTAGCAGTAGTAGTAGTAGTGGTAGCAGTAGTAGCAGTAGTAGTAGTAGTAGTAGTAGTAGTAGTAGTAGTAGTACTGGTAGTAGTAGCAGTAGCAGTAGTAGATACATGTACTAAAATAACAGAATCAGGCTTTTGCAACCCTTATTGTAAGTGCTGCTTTATTATCAACAGCATATCATCAGACGCCATCCACTAATACAGATCATCAGACGCCATCCACTAATACAGATCATCAGACGCCATCCACTAATACAGATCATCAGACGCCATCCACTAATACAGATCATCAGACGCCATCCACTAATACAGATCATCAGACGCCATCCACTAATACAGGTCATCAGACGCCATCCACTAATACAGATCATCAGACGCCATCCACTAATACAGATCATCAGACGCCATCCACTAATACAGATCATCAGACGCCATCCACTAATACAGATCATCAGACGCCATCCACTAATACAGATCATCAGACGCCATCCACTAATACAGATCATCAGATGCCATCCACAGACACAGATAATCAGATGTCAATCCACAGACACAGATCATCAGATGTCAATCCACAGACACAGATCATCAGATGTCAATCCACAGACACAGATAATCAGATGTCAATCCACAGACACAGATGTCAATCCACAGACCATCAGATGCCATCCACAGACACAGATCATCAGATGTCAATACACAGATCATCAGATGTCAATCCACAGACACAGACCATTAGATGCCATCCACTGACACTGAAAGACTTTCCCTGTCAGCTACTAGCACTGTTACCACACACACAGATCATTCACATCGCAAGACAGCACATGGTAATTGCATTACAATCTTCATTACTCTACTACTGAGATGTACTATAACAGAATGTAACACTTTCCCACATTACACTGATACTTACATTTCCAATTTCTAACATATTTAGAGAATGTAATAATTTCCTCTAATGGACTGCTACTAACCTTTCTAAGTTCTGATACACTCATATGTAATTATTTCCATCATTCCTACCACATTCTAAGGTCTGACATGCTGAAATATAATTATTTCTATCATTCCTACCACATTCTGACATGCTCAAATGTAATTATTTTCATCATTCCTACCACATTCTAAGGTCTGACATGCTGAAATATAATTATTTCTATCATTCCTACCACATTCTGACATGCTCAAATGTAATTATTTTCATCATTCCTACCACATTCTAAGGTCTGACATGCTGAAATATAATTATTTCTATCATTCCTACCACATTCTGACATGCTCAAATGTAATTATTTTCATCATTCCTACCACATTCTAAGGTCAGACACACTCATATGAATTTATGTTAACTGTATCTATCACAAATTTTAACATCATGGTGCTGTAGATGTATTCTCATCAGCTCCTACCTACATTTTGCCATGTCTGCGAGCAATCATTTTTATTTCAACGTTACCATGACATGGACAGCATGCAATAATTGTCTATGTCAGCTACTACTTACATTTCTAAGTTTTGCAATTTCAGCATGCAGTCGTGGCGCCTCGTCTTTTAATTCTTCATACTCTCGTTCTATTCTGTGTAGCCTGGTACATTTACATAGACAAATAGTGGCCATGAATTCAAAAGCAAATAAATTTATTATCATAAAATGTTCAGCTCAAAGGCTTTTCCTCTCCTTCTCTCTCTCTTTCTCTCTCTCACTCACTCTGTGTGTATGAGTATGATTCAAACATAAGAGTATCTGTATATGCACACATTCCTTCTCCAGTGTGTCCGGATGAATGCAAACATTTAGTTACATAAACTCAAGAGTATACCTTTTTTAATACTCATTAATTAGCTTATTAATAATTTCATTTATATACTCATTATGGGGACGGTGTGGGCTAGTGGTTAAGTGACACGGCTCACAACCAGGAGGTGCTGGGTTCGATCCCCATCACAGCACCGGCCGATACCCAAGGGAAGCAAACCCTTAGAAAATGCAGGAGGAAGCAGGCCCTTACATAAAATGCATGCTGAAGTCGGATGCACTGGGCCGACAGGCACAAAATAAAAACCACAGTGCAACGGGGATGAGAGAAATAAGGCGAACGAAAAAAAATAAAAAAATATACTCATTATGAGAAGGGGTTTCAGACTTCACCATTCACTGAAACGTAGTTATAAATCAAATGTAAAAATCTTAAACAAAAATATTGATTCTGAACAAAAATATTCTGTGATGTAGTAAACTTGTCTAACATTAAAAATATTTAAAAAACATGTCAATTACTGACAGTTGCTATATAAAATACATGTCAATTACTGACAGTTGCTATTTAAAATACAAGTTAATTACTGACAGTGGCTATATAAAATACATGTCAATTACTGACAGTTGTTATATAAAATACATGTCAATTACTGACAGTTGCTATAAAAATACATGTCAATTACTGATAGCTGCTATAACAATACAAGTCTATTACTGACAGTTGCTATAGAAAAAGCATGTCATTTAGATGACAAATTAAAACATATGTCAATTTCTGTTGCTTGTTGTGCTGTTGTTGCTAGTGGCCCTTGTAGTTGAGCTAGGCACTCTCTACTATTTTTTGTTGGTGGCATGTTACAGTGGCTCTCCTTATATCTCAAAGTGTACTTAAGAAAGTGCATCGGAGTCTTCTTTACTGTACTGCAATGTGAGGCACCTCAGTAAGCTCACCAATACGGGGGTCACAGTGCCGATCCCCACCTTGTTAGCCAGACTGCCTTAAAACAGCCTATTCCCAAGGAGTGAAGCTGTCAGCTTGATCAGTATATTTCACGAGACCTTGAAGGGCATATCTGATCAGTATGTTGTTTTACCTGACCCGACATTAGTCTCCTCTCTGCTTCCTTTGTTTTAAAAATGATAAAGCTCTGAGACTGCATGTTATCCTAAAATAGCCTAAGCACAATCATAACTTGTTAACACAATCAAGGCTCAATATGATTCTAAATTTTTAGAAGTAGACACATTGTATTGTTGATGTTAGTAAATTTAAACATTATAAATTTACCTTCAAGTTTTCACATTTTTCTTATGTTTCACCAAATATAGACAAGGCAGAATACTGTGTCATTTTGGTAAAATAAAACAAAATCATTGCATTTTTATATTTTCCTTAGTATTTAGTAACATATTTTTTTATAGATTTGATATCTTTCGTGATCTATTTATGATTTTGTTAGTTATTGGGTACAGGCTTTCTGCAAGGCACTAGCTGCAAATGTAATCCTATGCTTGATTTAGAGCTAAAAGAGGTATGAAAATAGGCTGCACTTATGTAGACTGGCCAAGAGAGTAGAGAAGACTGGCCAAGAGAGTAGAGTAGACTGGCTAAGAGAGTAGAGTAGACTGGCTAAGAGAGTAGGGGTCAAAGGGAAAAAGTGAACACTGTCCCAAAAATTGCATGCTGAAATCGGATGTGTCGGGCCAGTAGGCACAGATATTGCAGACTCACTTTAGACTAGGACACACTGTCATACAATTTCAGAAATGCGTGTGTTCTCTGTTCTTCATATGTTGGGCATTTTTGTAGCCGATGTTCAACACTCACTTTATCAGTTCAAAGGTTAAACTAACATGTAAAGCTTATCTTTTGTTTGTTGGGAGAAAATAATATTAGAAGACAGAAAGGAAAGGGACCAATTGGTTATAATAGATCATACAGGTAAGGTGAGTGAGTAAGTCAGGTAGCAGTGAAAAAGGACCAATTGGTTATAATAGATCATACAGGTAAGGTGAGTGAGTAAGTCAGGTAGCAGTGAAAAAGGACCAATTGGTTATAATAGATCATACAGGTAAGGTGAGTGAGTAAGTCAGGTAGCAGTGAAAAAGGCAAATGCAATGTTAGACATGATAAAAAAAGAATATTAAACATAGGACCAAGGAATGGATAATCAAACTGTATAAAGCATTAATTAGAGCTAGATTGAAGTACTGTGTTCAGGCGTGGAGGCCTTATTGTAGAGGGAATAAAAACATGCTGGAAAAGATACAAAGAAGAGCGACAAAACTGATACTGAGATTTCAAAATTATAGTTTGGATGAAAGCCTCAGAAAAAACCGGCCTACAGTGTCTAGAAAAGAGAAGAATTCAAGGGGATTTAATACAGGTGCATAAGACAATCAACAGAAAAGATACATTAGACAATAACAAGTTTTTCAAATTACAACTGGCTACATGAACTAGAGGGCACAGCTACAAATTAATTCTAGAAATGTCCAGATTAGATACAAGGACATATCTTTTTAGTCAGAGAGTGGTGAATGCTTGGAATATTTTGCGACAGGAAATAGTAGAGTAAGGGTCAATTAATGCATTCAAGAGTAGATTAGATGCACATAGTTATTTTTAGATCAAGTGAAGATAAAAGAAATTGGTTGTATACAGACTCTACAGAGTCTTCTAAACCAGTATAAAGACGTTAAGTTAAGTTAAGATGGTATCTCAAGTCTGTTGTGGTTTGTGCAAAGTCTAACAAATACAATATTTTCACTTGTAGTGTAAATACTATTTAAGGTGCCATGGATGCTCCGTTTTGCCCTTGTAGTTGCATCTACCAATAATACACCTTTTAATATCTAGTCTTCAAGACTTGGCCATGTTATCAGTGTTTGTCTCTACTATATGGTTTCAAATATGTAGACTTTGATTTATTGTGATATTGTTACCTTTGTGTAAGATAATCCACATGTTCAGTTTTCTCTCTTTCAAGTCGAGTCTGAAACCAATGAAACAACATATATTTATACACTCATGTATATATTCATACATATTAACATATATTCACAAATATTAACATATTTTCACCATATAATCATTTATTTACAAATTTTCACAGATATTAACATATGTTCATGCATATAAAATGTAATTTAAAATATTCACTCGTTTTACAAATATCCACTCATTTTAACATATATTGATATCTTCTTAGCCCAGTATTGTGTATCTTATAACAATCATTAAAACAAAGACGATATCATGCACCAACAGAACATAATATGCCTTAACATATGTGTCATTTGTGCTGTATAATCTCTGTAATATAGATACTCCATGACTGAGAAACAAGTAGCAGAGCGGTTTAATATTGAGCCCTTGACCGAGGGCACATGCGTTCAAAACCATTGTAAGACCTAGCTTTTTTTCTTTCGGACCTATTCATCCTTTCATTAGATTCCAGTAATGGGATTAAGACTTGTAATAATAGCTTTTATGTTTATTGCATGATTAAGATGTTCACATATACTAAAAGTTCAAGCAGAACTGGTGTTTACACTGGTATTGACATAATAATATTTGTCATTGAGGGTCAAGTTGATTCTAGCAGCAATATCATTTAGAACTACAACACAACGCATTCCGTTCTCTGGACTACATTCTGCTACTTAAGCCCTTTCACAGCTTGGTAGCGGGAGATTGAGAACGAACGCAGAAGAGGAAGAAGAAGAATTTAGAAATATACAAACACCCGCTCATTTGAACATCTTCCATTTTAACCATTACCCTTGCACATGAACATCAGTTTGCTGTTGTGAACGTTTTCTGAGCATGATTTTCAAACCAACCAGTTAATCCTGTTTCAAATTGACTGAAAGATGATGATGCTGAACAGTGCAGCGCTGTAGCGGTCAGCAACCCAAAGTTGACAGCTAGCATCAGGCCAGTAAACCAGAGCTGCAAGACCCTTCTACACCTCCACGCCATGCTCCTGGATAACATTCTGCAACAGAGCAGACTGTCTAGGGAGAAGTGATCGAAGAGGGAAGGCTAACTCGATACTCAAAAATGCCTGCTGAAGTCGGACGTGTTGGAGTGAAAGGTGCAAATATCTCAATCAAACTGTAAACTACTACACAACACATTCCGCTCTCCAGACCACATCCTGCTACTTACAAAGACCTTTCCAGGACTTGGTAGCGGGAGATTGAGAACGAACAAAGAAGAAGAAGAAATTGAGTAAGCACCGTGTTTTCTTTCAATTTGATTTAGAGAGTTGTGCATAAACACAGATGTTTAAATTTGTTCATGGACATCTGTTATATTTGTGTTTATAATATTCATAATGTGTTCTAAGTGTGCTCTTCTCTTCATTCATCAATCCTAAGTCTGGTCTTTGTCTCGTTCATCAATCCTAAGTCTGGTCTTCTTCTCGTTCATCAATCCTAAGTGTGCTCTTCTCTTCATTCATCAATCCTAAGTGTGCTCTTCTTCTCGTTCATCAATCCTAAGTCTGGTCTTCTTCTCGTTCATCAATCCTAAGTGTGCTCTTCTTCTCGTTCATCAATCCTAAGTGTGGTCTTCTCTTCTCGTTCATCAATCCTAAGTGTGGTCTTCTCTTCTCGTTCATCAATCCTGTGTGGTCTTCTCTTCTCGTTCATCAATCCTAAGTGTGGTCTTCTCTTCTCGTTCATCAATCCTAAGTGTGCTCTTCTTCTCATTCATCAATCCTAAGTATGCTCTTCTTCTCATTCATCAATCCTGTGTGCTCTTCTTGTCATTCATCAATCCTAAGTATGCTCTTTCTTCTTGTTCATCAATCCTAAGTGTGGTCTTCTCTTCTCGTTCATCAATCCTAAGTGTGGTCTTCTCTTCTCGTTCATCAATCCTAAGTGTGATCTTCTCTTCTCGTTCATCAATCCTGTGTGCTCTTTCTTCTTGTTCATCAATCCTAAGTGTGGTTTTCTCTTCTCGTTCATCAATCCTAAGTGTGGTCTTCTCTTCTCGTTCATCAATCCTAAGTGTGGTCTTCTCTTCTCGTTCATCAATCCTGTGTGGTTTTCTCTTCTCGTTCATCAATCCTAAGTGTGATCTTCTCTTCTCGTTCATCAATCCTAAGTGTGATCTTCTCTTCTCGTTCATCAATCCTAAGTGTGATCTTCTCTTCTCGTTCATCAATCCTGTGTGGTCTTCTCTTCTCGTTCATCAATCCTAAGTGTGATCTTCTCTTCTCGTTCATCAATCCTAAGTGTGGTCTTCTCTTCTCATTCATCAATCCTAAGTGTGGTCTTCTCTTCTCGTTCATCAATCCTAAGTGTGGTCTTCTCTTCTCGTTCATCAATCCTGTGTGGTCTTCTCTTCTCGTTCATCAATCCTAAGTGTGGTCTTCTCTTCTCGTTCATCAATCCTAAGTGTGGTCTTCTCTTCTCGTTCATCAATCCTAAGTGTGATCTTCTCTTCTCGTTCATCAATCCTGTGTGGTCTTCTCTTCTCGTTCATCAATCCTAAGTGTGATCTTCTCTTCTCGTTCATCAATCCTAAGTGTGGTCTTCTCTTCTCATTCATCAATCCTAAGTGTGGTCTTCTCTTCTCGTTCATCAATCCTAAGTGTGGTCTTCTCTTCTCATTCATCAATCCTAAGTGTGGTCTTCTCTTCTCGTTCATCAATCCTAAGTGTGGTCTTTTCTTCTCATTCATCAATCCTAAGTGTGCTCTTCTTCTCGTTCATCAATCCTAAGTGTGATAACAACCATCCAAATTTTGAAAGAAGTACTAAACTCAAAAGACCGTAACTGTGAAATGCCTTGAGAAAGAAGACAGAGCTCAACACAACAAGCTACAATGCAATTCATTTTTAAGAAGCAATCTCCACATTCCTGGCCCATCACCCCTAACCCTAACCCTTCAGATCATCATCATGTAAGATCACCATCTGATTATTTCTCCCAAAATGAGAAAAAAATGTATAAAACTGACATTGACTAAATGTTCCTTTGAGGATGATGTTGAACTGAAGGCAGGCGACTTTATTCTAGATACCTAAATCATTATTGTTCTGTACATTCACTTGGAGCCCGGCTCCCGGCCTGATAAGTTGCGATGTGAGATGTGTTATCAGATAAGTGCACAATTTTTTTCCTTATATGTTGACATCTCCCATATATGTTTTCATCCCTTCTTCTATGATTCGCTAGTTCAGTACTGTTGTTATTTGTTGTCCCAGGTTCTGATTGGTCTGCTGGGGTCTTTGTGTATGACAAGGACAAGAATAGCACCACTGTCTCACAGAGAGCATGTCGTAAGAGGCGACTAACTGTGTCACATGGCATAACACCGGTCATGGTTCAGTGGTTTGTTTAGAGCAGCATAGATGGCGCCTAACAGGCTGCGGGACTACTTTGCTTTAGTGTTTGAGTCTACTAAGATGAACTCGCACATCCGTTAACCCCCCAACGCAGCAGAGTATTAAGCTGCTCAAGCTTAGCCTGCTAAGCAGGAAATCCTTCCCTCTGCTATATCCAGCTCATACCAGAGCTGGGACCTGCACAGGGGCATCTTTCCCTGTAGAAGTACAGGTTGAATAAGAAATAAGAACTAAGATGAAGGCCTATTGGTCGTAACGTAGGTCTTGTTTGTGTTTTTGTTTCTGTGCGGTATCTGACCATACCCATTAAAAAATTTTAATTAAATTTAATTTTAATTAACTTTAATTTTTTTCATATATTTTTCCCTTACATTCATCTTACACTTTTGCAAGAGTAATTTTGTAGGCTTATTAATATGATATATAGTTCTGTATTTACTTTTCTTCTCCCGGCCAAAATACATTTAAAGTTTAAAAATATACAGAATTCTACTTTACAAACAATTATGCTTTACAAACAATTATGCTTTACAAACAATTATGCTTTACAAACAATTATGCTTTACAAACATGTCCTTGTCCTGATACTCTTTCTATAAGTGGATTACTACTGTATCTGCAGTTATCAATATCTTTAGCATAAGGCAATATTCCTAGACCCTGTATTGGTTCTCACTAAACCTACCCTGTGTTCTTGATGTTTTCTTCGTTCCTCTACCAGTCTGTCATCTGATCTTATCTCCATATTCTTCACTCAGCTGCTCCCTCAAAAAAGGGAACCTAAAATTGTTTAATATACAATGCAAAACATTAAGATTTTTCAATTGACAAGGTAGAAACATAGAACAGGGGCAGACCAATATGCAGACACACATAGATGTATACATTTGACAAGTCCAGTAGAATACATAGAGTAAAAATTAATCAATTAAATGACATTTCAACATTTGAAATAACTTAACTTAACATCTTTATACTGGTTTAGAAGACTCTACAAAGTCTGTATACAACCAGTTTCTTGGAGTGTGGTCTTTACAGATGTGCAAGTCCATCTTAATAGATTCAAACACTAAAACTAAGTATACCTGCAGCCAGTTAGGCACCATCTATTGCTGCTTTTAACAAACCACCTAGGGAAAGGTACACATAACTTGGGTAGATTTTTAATTGGAATTTTACCCAGGCAGCGGGCGTTAGGCCTGCTCTTTTAGATTTCTAACTGCCAAGGAATTTTTAACGTGCTCGACACTGAACATGAGAGCCCGATCTCACTACCCAGAGATCAAGGGAATTTTTATCAGAAGATCCACATGGAAAAAAATCTTGGTTTCCACCATTATCCAAACACACGACCTCCGACACCCGAGGCGGACACCTTATGTCGAGACCACTGAGTCCCCCCTAATGTTTTTGTTGTTCTTGAGTGCCCACAAAGAGTAACTTTACTCTTCTGTGTTCCTTTTCTCTTGGCCAGTATATTCTACCTGGTCCTGACTAATATGTTTGATCAGTATATTTTGTCTGACAAGACGTTAGTCTCGTCTCCCCTTTGAAATGTTATAGACTATAAACTAATATTCTGATCTTCATATCACTCCCATTCACAAATAAGTGAAAGGTGATTGTTTAATGAACGTACAACAAATTGCACATGTCCTTATAGTCTTGATTGACACTACATCACACTTAAACTAAAAGTAAAATGATAAAATGACTAATGATGATTTTTGCAGCTATTGTAACTTAACTTAATTGCCTTAACATAACTTAATTTAACGTCTTCATACTGGTTTAGAAGTCTCTGCAGAGTCTGCGTTCAACCAGTTTCATTAAGATTTCTTTGCTCTAAAATCTATGCGCATACAATCTATTCTTAAATGCATTGATTGTCCTTGCCTTCACTACTTTCTGTGGCAGTGCATTCCACTCTCTGACTAAAAAAATATTTCCTTATATTTAATCTGGACCTTTCTTTAATTAATTTGTAGCTGTGTCCTCTTGTTTTTGTAGGTGATTGCATTTTGAAAAAAAAACTTGTTATGGTCTATTTTATCCTTTCCTTTGATTATTTTATAAACCTGTTTTGTCACCTCAATGCCTTCTCTTTTCTAGACAATGTAGAGTACTGCTTATTTATGCCAACTCTTTGCTTTCTTCCCGTTAACCAATTTTCAATCCATTTGGCAACTTCCCCACCTATTCTATGTGATTTTAACGTCCTAAATAATCTTTGATGAGGTACTCTATCAAAGGTTTTTTTGCAAAATCTATATAAATAACATTCACTGGCTCCCCTATGTTATCATTTTAGAAACCTCCTCCATTAATTCTAACAGATTTGTTAAGTACGATCTCTCTCTAGTAAACTCATGATGATTATTTCTGCCACAACTAATTTGCTCTAATTAAAATTGTACATAGCCATTAAAGACATTGTTTAGTTTCCGTTACTTTATGTATATAAACAAAAATAATGTATATATATTAGAAACATGGGCACAATGTGTTACTTAAAAAAAAAGAGCAAGCGAGCAAATAAACTATTTTAGGAATTAGCAGGTCAGAAAAGCAAAATCTGCGCTAAAAAAAGCACTAAAGAAATAAATATTGTGTAAAATTATGAAGCGGTCACAATATTCAAAGAAATTTGCCATTACTCTACATATGCTATAGCAAAAATACCTCAGGTCCTGCTATACATTAAAGATAATATAGACAAAGTTCCAATGAAAGTCTTCATTAATACGATTAACTATTGTTTATAAGAAAGTGCTAAACCATCATATAACTTCTTAGTTATAAAACACTGAATTCCACCACAAATGTCTTATACGTGCTGAGTATAGCCACATTTAGGATAAACTTCATCCATTACACACAGCTTAGACAGTGAAGGACCACCAACACAACATTTATCTCTCCTGTTCTCTGTCAAATAGAGCGAGGACAGTCTTCAAGGCCCATATCTATCATTTCTGAGCTCATTCATCCACTGTACTCATTTCCTTGATATACTTAACAGCTTTAAAAACCTCTGATTATCTATTTCAATCCAATGTTTTAGTCCAGAACTCCTTACTCTTTTACTATAGCTGACTCCCAATGGATTGTCCAATATGCCATTATACTTGCTCCAGCAGACTGTTAAAAGCATCAGAATTACAAGTTTATTAGGCACAAGTTTGACATCTAAAGGTGGCATTACATGTCCTATTAGGCACAAGTCTGACATCTAAAGGTGGCAATACAAGTCCTATTAGGTACAAGTCTGACATCTAAAGGTGGCAATACAAGTCCTATTAGGCACAAGTCTGACATCTAAAGGTGGCAATACAAGTCCTATTAGGCACAAGTCTGACATCTAAAGGTGGCAATACAAGTCCTATTAGGTACAAGTCTGACATCTAAAGGTGGCAATACAATTCCTATTAGGTACAAGTCTGACATCTAAAGGTAGCAATAACTTTTGCTACACTTAAATCATCAGTATTTTATGATACTTATTTAGAGAAAAACCCCAGGTTAATAGCTCTGTTTTAGCCCAACCCTATGACGTACAGACTTTCATAAATCGATGCATGGGCAGAAATTGAAATAATAATATAAGATTGAGCTGGTAGGTTTTTTTAAATTTTTGTATCGATAACATGAAATTTAGTTTCTCTAGTGCACTAACTGTCTGTATGGGTTGATATATCTCGGCATTGTATTCTTAGTGAAATTATGATTGCTCTAAGTTTACTGTGGGCGCTGCGATGGTTTATCATTGGCTTCAAGGGGTTCGCGATCTGGAATAGGTTGGGTATCACTAACTAAGGTCATCCGTACACCAAGGAGAATACAAAGCAGAGATAGTCAATAATTGTATGTGGAAATAAAACATGCTCGTTCCATATAAAAAAAACAAACAAACAACCCACTACTGGCTTATAGTGATGGGCGGAAATTCGTAAATGTTGCACAAGAATAAGCTGGCTACACAATAATAGACAACGCTACTACAGCAAATGTGATGATGCAATGCAGTTATAAGAAGTATAATGCAAAAAGTAGCGACAAACATCAACAAAAATGAATTAAAAAATATAAAACAAAAAATGTATCACTACCACAATCTCTAAGGATTGAAGAAGGAATCCTTTCTGTTACTGCGGGTCTTCGTTGTATCGAGATGGTTCTGTACAGACAACATAATGTAGGCGTTTGAATGATTACGAGGTAACGAGGTAGACTATAAGGTGACAAGCATTATAAATATGATATTGGCCGTGATTAGTAGGGGGACAGGTAGCATGCGGTGTCAGATGTCAACAAAAACAATACGACGAGTTAGTTACGGACACAAGAAGAAAATATAGGACTACTGAACAGAATTATGCTTGTCAAACTTATTTTTTTTCAAAGTGTAAAATTCATTGATCGAATTTTAAGATTGGACTGATATTTGTACCTTTCGTCATGGCATATCCGGCTTTCGGCCTGTAAAATCAACCTTTTTGCTTGACGGATTCGCCATTTCGTCAGGCACTTGTGCCTTTTCGGCCCGGCACATCCGTTCTTCGACCTAGCACATATGCCGTCAGCAACTCTTCCCGGTCCCTATACTTTTAGTGTGCCCAGACTTCCTACAAGGCAGCAGATACATTGAATTCAAGAGTTTTCCTCTTCCTAGATGTATTACCATATGTGACTAATGGATCATCTATCAGGAGCATTCTAATTTTAGAGTGTCAAGATTCGTAACTTCCTCTTCTCGTTTGAAACTGAAAGCAATCTTCTGTGGAGTGGTGTGAATGGGACAGCCAGACCTTACATGAACCACAATGCTACATTCACTACTACTACAAGAGCTCACAGTTGTCAGCGCAAGCTGCATGCAATGAGGTAGTGGTGGCCCAGTGGCCAGTTTGACTTACAATGATAATGATATCAAGATCTAACGATACCATTCTGCTTAAACATGTGAATGAGCAGAGACGCTGGTCTCAGGTGATAATATTCAACTTACACGTGTGAATGAGCAGAGACGCTGGTCTCAGGTGATAATATTCAACTTACACGTGTGAATGAGCAGAGACGCTGGTCTCAGGTGATAATATTCAACTTACACGTGTGAATGAGCAGAGACGCTGGTCTCAGGTGATAATATTCAACTTACACGTGTGAATGAGCAGAGATGCTGGTCTCAGGTGATAATATTCAACTTACACGTGTGAATGAGCAGAGACGCTGGTCTCAGGTGATAATATTCAACTTACACGTGTGAATGAGCAGAGACGCTGGTCTCAGGTGATAATATTCAACTTACACGTGTGAATGAGCAGAGACGCTGGTCTCAGGTGATAATATTCAACTTACACGTGTGAATGAGCAGAGACGCTGGTCTCAGGTGATAATATTCAACTTACACGTGTGAATGAGCAGAGACGCTGGTCTCAGGTGATAATATTCAACTTACACGTGTGAATGAGCAGAGACGCTGGTCTCAGGTGATAATATTCAACTTACACGTGTGAATGAGCAGAGACGCTGGTCTCAGGTGATAATATTCAACTTACACGTGTGAATGAGCAGAGACGCTGGTCTCAGGTGATAATATTCAACTTACACGTGTGAATGAGCAGAGACGCTGGTCTCAGGTGATAATATTCAACTTACACGTGTGAATGAGCAGAGACGCTGGTCTCAGGTGATAATATTCAACTTACACGTGTGAATGAGCAGAGACGCTGGTCTCAGGTGATAATATTCAACTTACACGTGTGAATGAGCAGAGACGCTGGTCTCAGGTGATAATATTCAACTTACACGTGTGAATGAGCAGAGACGCTGGTCTCAGGTGATAATATTCAACTTACACGTGTGAATGAGCAGAGACGCTGGTCTCAGGTGATAATATTCAACTTACACGTGTGAATGAGCAGAGACGCTGGTCTCAGGTGATAATATTCAACTTACACGTGTGAATGAGCAGAGACGCTGGTCTCAGGTGATAATATTCAACTTACACGTGTGAATGAGCAGAGACGCTGGTCTCAGGTGATAATATTCAACTTACACGTGTGAATGAGCAGAGACGCTGGTCTCAGGTGATAATATTCAACTTACACGTGTGAATGAGCAGAGACGCTGGTCTCAGGTGATAATATTCAACTTACACGTGTGAATGAGCAGAGACGCTGGTCTCAGGTGATAATATTCAACTTACACGTGTGAATGAGCAGAGACGCTGGTCTCAGGTGATAATATTCAACTTACACGTGTGAATGAGCAGAGACGCTGGTCTCAGGTGATAATATTCAACTTACACGTGTGAATGAGCAGAGACGCTGGTCTCAGGTGATAATATTCAACTTACACGTGTGAATGAGCAGAGACGCTGGTCTCAGGTGATAATATTCAACTTACACGTGTGAATGAGCAGAGACGCTGGTCTCAGGTGATAATATTCAACTTACACGTGTGAATGAGCAGAGATGCTGGTCTCAGGTGATAATATTCAACTTACACGTGTGAATGAGCAGAGACGCTGGTCTCAGGTGATAATATTCAACTTACACGTGTGAATGAGCAGAGACGCTGGTCTCAGGTGATAATATTCAACTTACACGTGTGAATGAGCAGAGACGCTGGTCTCAGGTGATAATATTCAACTTACACGTGTGAATGAGCAGAGACGCTGGTCTCAGGTGATAATATTCAACTTACACGTGTGAATGAGCAGAGACGCTGGTCTCAGGTGATAATATTCAACTTACACGTGTGAATGAGCAGAGACGCTGGTCTCAGGTGATAATATTCAACTTACACGTGTGAATGAGCAGAGACGCTGGTCTCAGGTGATAATATTCAACTTACACGTGTGAATGAGCAGAGATGCTGGTCTCAGGTGATAATATTCAACTTACACGTGTGAATGAGCAGAGACGCTGGTCTCAGGTGATAATATTCAACTTACACGTGTGAATGAGCAGAGACGCTGGTCTCAGGTGATAATATTCAACTTACACGTGTGAATGAGCAGAGACGCTGGTCTCAGGTGATAATATTCAACTTACACGTGTGAATGAGCAGAGACGCTGGTCTCAGGTGATAATATTCAACTTACACGTGTGAATGAGCAGAGACGCTGGTCTCAGGTGATAATATTCAACTTACACGTGTGAATGAGCAGAGACGCTGGTCTCAGGTGATAATATTCAACTTACACGTGTGAATGAGCAGAGACGCTGGTCTCAGGTGATAAGCGACGTATGATTCTGTTTCCCAAACATCGTCCAAGTTCTCGTCGGTTGTGTTGTTCTGGTCGTCTGGAATAATGTGAGTTCAAACAAGTATACTCTCACCATATTTCAGTACAAAATGTCGCCAGTTGTTTGTTGGCAGATAGCCAACGCTTAGCTCCTGTATTAACAAAATAATTATCCAAGTACATTATTTTAATTAGCGATAATAACACATACAACTACAGCTACTACAAATGCTATATTAGAATAACAACAACTACTACTACTACTACTACTACTGCTACTTTCATAACCACCACTACTACTTTAATGACTACTACTGCTACTACTACTACTGATAACACAACTACTACTACTACTACTACTACTACTACTACTACTACTACTACTACTACTACTTCTGATAACCAACAACTACTACTACTACTTAACTTAACTTACCTTAACGTCTTTATACTGGTTTAGAAGACCCTGCAGAGTCTGTATACAACTAGTTACATTTACATCACTTTGCTCTAAAAGCTATGCACATCCAGTTTATTCTTAAATGCATTAACTGTCCCTGCCTCTACTACCTCCCCTGGCAATGCATTCCAAGCAGACACCACTTTCTGACTAAAAAATATTTCCTAATATCTAACCTGGACCTCTCTTTAGTCAGCTTGTAGCTATGCCATTTTGTTATTGTGGGTGGATGTATTTTAAAAAAAAACTTGTTACAGTCTAATTTATCCATTCATCTGATCATCTTATAAACCTGTATTAAGTCACATCAAATTCTTCTCTCTTCTAGACACTGTAGGCCGGTTTTTCTTTCCTCATAAATGTAATTCTGGAATCCCACTATCATCTTTGTCGCTCTTTTTTGTATTCTTTCCAGCATGTTTATATCCCCTCTATGATAAGGACTCCACACCTGTACACAGTACTCCAATCTAGGTCTAACTAAAGCTTTATACAGTTTGACTATCACTTCCTTGCTCCTATGTTTAATATTTCTTTTTACCATACCTAACATTGCATTTGCCTTTTTCACTGCTACCTTAACTTGCTCACTCACCTTTCCTGCATGATCTATTATAACCCCTAGGTCCCTTTCCTTATCTATCTTTCTAATATTGTTATCTCCAATTCTGTAATTATGTTCCATATTGGATCTACCAGAATTTTATCTAAATCCGACCATATTGGATCTACCCATGTGGATGACTGTACATTTATCTACATTAAACTCCATTTTCTAGCTTACAAACCATTCTAGAATTTTATCTAAATCCGACATCAATATATCCATTTCTGCTTTAGATGAGACACTACTACATAGTTTTGTGTCATCAGCAAATTTTGCAATCATGGATCCCATATCAATGTCCAAATCATGTATATATATCAAGAATAAAATTGGTCCCAAAACCGAGCCCTGTGGCATACCACTTTTCACTTCACACAACTCAGAGTACTCCTTATTTATGCCCACCCTCTGCCTTCTTCCCGTTAATCAATTTTCAATCCATTTGGCAACTTCCCCACCTATTCCATGTGATTTTAACTGTTGAAATAATCTTTGATGAGGTACTCTATCAAAGGCCTTTGCAAAATCTAGATAAATAACGTCCACTGGCTCCCCTTTATCTATCATTCTAGTAACCTCCTCCATGGATTCTAATAGATTTGTTAAGCATGATCTCCCTCTAGTAAATCCATGCTGACTATTTCTAATTATATTAAATTTGCCTAAATGCATTACAATGTTTTCTTTAATTATTGATTCTAACAATTTACAGACTATGTTCGTTAAACTCACCGGTCTATAATTCGCTGGATCTGATTTTTTGCCTTTTTTGAATAAGGGGATCACTCCTGCATCTTTCCAATCCCGTGGAACAATTCCTTTTGTAAATGATTTAGAACATAATATAGCCAATGGTTTTGCTAGTTCACTTCTACTACTGCTATCACAACTACTACTACTACTACTACTACTACTAGCACCCCCGACTCCATGTAGGCGTACTTCACGTCACACAAAAGTCCTCCGTCCAATAAGTTGTTTGTTTTGAGTATGTCTTGGCTAGTCAGATAGCGATTTGCATATATTTCCTGGCTGTTCTAGTTATATCATCTTTCTTTTTGAGTTCCTTATTATATAATATTTGGTAGCATTCATGAAGGTCTCTCTCTCTTTTTCTCTCTGTCTCTCCATCACTCTCAATACCCACGCGTGCCCTCCCTCCCCTCTCCCCGAGTATATCTGACGCAAGATCCAAAAAGTAATAATGAATAAAGAAGAAATATATTGATAACATAATGATCTTGATCTAGATAGGGCATCTCACCTGGTATGATGAATATCTGAAGACCTTGTTGAACTCCCTGGCACAAATATAGTAAAACTGACGAGACCTCGTTCTTGGGGATTCCGAAGGTTAATGATTCCGTCAAATTCCTAGCGACACAAAAATTTATAACTTTCAAAACACCAGTGAACATTGCAAGCAACATTGAACAACATGAAAACCTGCAATGTTGTGTTAGATATAAACAATATAACAGCACTGTGGACAGAGATGGTTAATGTAGCTCGCTGGTGGTACACATCCCGGCTTCATCCTCTCATGCGCTTCTGCCTACGAACACACGTCTTATTTCAAACTCACACAAGACGTGTGTTTCTGATTCATCGATGAATCTGCCATCATCTAACATATATTCATTGACTGATGTTACTGTTGTCATCTCTATTCACATGTAATCTCCACACAGGTCGTGCTTTCTTCTTCTTCTTCTTCGCACACTGTCAGACGTCAACTTGAATTTGTTCGAAGAAAGCAGCTGTCATTCTGAGGCTGTCGACACTGCCATAGAGCGGTCGTGCTTTCAAAGACAAGATGCCAGCTCCATCATTCTCATGAATCCAATCGTGGCAAGGATATTAGATCTCCAAAAGTTTAGGCTGGTTTGAGGATCTGGACCCATGTTGTAGTCACCCATTCAGTATTGTCCAAAACAAGGATTGAGAGTTCGATACTCATCGATCAGTCTGGCAATTGTGTCAAGAAAATCAATAACCAATACTGCAATACAGAAAGTGCAAATGTTCAGTATATTCCGTGTAGATCTCAGTCCTTTATACAAGACATATGTTCAGTATATTCCGTGTAGATCTCAGTCCTTTATACAAGACATATGTTCATATATTCCGTGTAGATCTCAGTTCCTTAAACAAGACATATGTTCAGTATATTCCGTGTAGATCTCAGTCCTTTATACAAGACACATGTTCAGTATTTCCAGTCTGGATCTCAGTCCCTTATACAAGACACTCATATGTTCAGTATTTCCAGTCTGGATATCAGTCCCTATTACAAGACATATGTTCAGTATTTAGAGTGTGGATATCAGTCCCTATTACAATACATATGTTCAGTATTTCCAGTCTGGATATCAGTCCCTATTACAAGACATATGTTCAGTATTTCCAGTGTGGATATCAGTCCCTATTACAAGACATATGTTCAGTATTTCCAGTCTGGATATCAGTCCCTATTACAAGACATTTGTTCAGTATTTCCAGTGTAGATATCAGTCCCTTATACAAGACACTCATATGTTCAGTATTTCCAGTGTGGATATCAGTCCCTTATACAAGACACTCATATGTTCAGTATTTCCAGTGTGGATATCAGTCCCTTATACAAGACACTCATATGTTCAGTATTTCCAGTGTGGATATCAGTCCCTTATACAAGACACTCATATGTTCAGTATTTCCAGTGTGGATATCAGTCCCTTATACAAGACACTCATATGTTCAGTATTTCCAGTGTGGATATCAGGGGCCCTTATACCTCTTCTTATTTCGTCGTCTCACTTTCTACCGGGTTGTAGCCAGTGTCGTTGTATGTATTTGTCTTTTGCCTCTCTCTTGGTCTGAGTAACATTTTCCTTCATTTTACGGCAGGTGTCTTTTACGCTGTTTTACGTTTTCATGGGTCTACCTCTAGCTAACCCTTCTTACTGATGATCTCCTGTAGAAGGTTGCATGAACAATGTGGCCAAACCAATTCATTCTCTGTTGGTCGATGTACTGTAGGCAGGGAATTGTTCCAACCTTCTCCTGAATACTCATTTTTGTGATTCTGTCTCTTCTGGTGTTGTTCAGATGTGTGCAGTATTCCCGGTGTAGACCTTGAGGCCCGCTATACAGGACAAAGATGTGTCCAGTATTCCCGGTGTAGACCTTGCGGCCCGCTATGCAGGACAAAGATGTCTCCAGTATACCCGGTGTAGAGCTTGTGGCTCCTTACTGGGGAGTCAATCTTAGACCCATTGCACCATACTTTGAACGTCGTAAAAGGCCGATGAGTAGGGTTGTGAAATGTGGCTGGCCCACTCATGCAATACAACGTGTCACTAATTCTACGTATATAAGATCAACTACGGAGGTATGTCTGGAATCAAAGAGAAGACAAATATATTGGTGAAATGTCCCCTGCCCCGTAAAATGTCTTATGTTCTCTCAAATATATTTGTCTCCGTAGTGAAAACGTAATTTATTTAGAGATTTTGCTCACAATACCCGTGTCTAAGGCATTATCTGCACGGAATGGGATCCTCATGATCTTCTTCTTTTTCTTCTTCTTGTTCTTCTCGTTTGTCACGAGGGCCAGTTCTCTAGATAACGATTGCTGTAGTGGAGAGTTCTTCGAGGCTTCCAAACAGCCTTCTGTGGAGGTTCGTCACCTTGGGCCAGCTTCGAGGCTTCCAAACAGCCTTCTGTGGAGGTTCGTCGCCTTGGGCTAGTATTCAGTGTGCAATTGGCTAAGCATATAACAGTCTAACATGATATGTTCGGCTGACTGAGCTGATTATTTACAAGGGAGAAGAGCCAATTTTAGCCTAAGTTGTCACTGAATCTATTATGTTCCGCTTCCATTCAGACTAGGATCACTTGCTCCACTCTACCAAGGCAGTGATAGCTGTCTCTTGTTTGGTCCGGGACAAGATGAACATACACATCTACTTCTTCGTCATTCGTCGTAGAAAACATCGAGGCTACGATATCTGCACCTTTCGGCCAGAAACATCCGGTCTCAGCACGCCATTTTAGGAATCGAGTTTGCCTTGCCCCTTCGATCCCTGCTCACGTAGCCTGACTACACAAGTTATGCCTGTTCACAGGACCACCACCTATTGGCGGAATTGGGCATTGGTCAGCAATGGTTAGCTGACCTTGATGTAAGTAGCCAGCTGTGAGTCACTGTCTGATGTCAGCTTATTCCCAGCTGCATCTTCCACCCCAAAATACTGGTTGCTTGTTTAGCTAGACTATGTTGTCCCTCCTCTTCGACGACTACGTGTGCGATTTATTTTGGCACATATATAATCTAGAGGATGGTGTACACAGACCAATGTACCCGAACTTTTGAATCCCCTGGTATGTTTCAGTGTAATTCTCTTTCTTCTCTCAGGCTCCGGTAACCGTTCTTCACTTTTACTGAATAATCATTGATAGTAGAAGGCTCAGCATTAACGTGGGAGTTGTTTTATAAACTGCATCACGAAATACGACATTCGACACAATTGACAGTTTGATTGGGCGTATGATAGACCATTAGAAGAATATGATTTTGTGAAACAGCTAGGCTTTCTGTCACATGCACAACGAGACGTGCATAATCATACCGACAGTGTCAGAAGAGAACAGTATCAACAATACGAGTCCTATCACCCCCTCGATAGGTAGGGACAGATCACCATTCTTTGTTCGAGGATAGGGCATGACAGACTGAATAAACACACATATAAGCTGCGACTATCCACAGCACATCCGTGCACCAACATACAACAGCACATCTGTGCACCAACATACCACATCACATCTGTGCACCAACATGCCACAGTACATATGTGCACCAACATACTACAGCACATCTGTGCACCAACATACTACAGCACATCTGTGCACCAACATACTACAGCACATCTGTGCACCAACATACTACAGCACATCTGTGCACCAACATACCACAGAACGTGTTGTTGTGTAATTCCCCCAATTGGTAAGTTTGCTATTTTGTGCGCCCTAAAGAGGCGGATTGCAGTAGATATCCTACCATCTCAAGCGTGCTAATGAAGGTGGACCAGAGTCCTCCAGGCTGTTGTGCTATGCTTGGTTTCATATACGTGACGATAACTACTACGGGGATCGCGTTTTTCTACATCTTGTAAGCCAAACTACCTTGAAAACAGTCAGTTTCCAATGAACGCGACGTGGAAGAGAGATAGTGGTCTTGGTCAATATATTGTGCTTGACCCTGGCACGACGTCTTGGTCATTATGTTGTGACTGACCGTGACAGATCCTCACAGAGCATGCATTACAGAACTATCCTCTGTATATGGCAGTTATGGAAGAAATACTGGTCCAACGATTCAACACTAAACTCAAAGCTGTACGGAGCTACAGACCAGTTCTGGATAACAGGCATCAAGGGAACTCGTCTGACGTTGTGGATATTAAAGATGAGATCACAAACAGTGACAGAGAGCAAGCAACGCATGCGAAAACACGTAGTAGAACTGAAGACGGCTCCGGGCCGCTAGTAATGGCTACTGTCTCAGTTCTTGTACGTTGCTCATAGAAACAAAGGCCGAAGTTCGCCATTCATGATTACTCGTACTTTGACAGCAGAGAAATCGGTCAAATCGATAACAATAATAATGTAGAAAGTCTTTAATAAAACAGTAGGACAGATCGATTACAGCGACAAAACAAAATGGCAGTATACGCTTCCAACGTGTAATCGTAGAGTTTAAATCAAATATCGAGGTCGAATATAACCCACCTTTGTTGTTTCGTCTGCTCCAATACTCCTGTTATCTCACCCAAATGAAGTATCTCACTTCGCTAAAGGTCAAACCGGTCGATATCGCAGAGATCGAGTATTGTTAGGGAATCCAAACACATCTCCTGTGGTCCATCCAAAATGGAGTGAATGACAACGGCATAAACAAAGCATGAGTCATTGCATTCGAACGACGGCAGACGACACGATCAACACACCTTGCACACCCACGCGCGTGGACGTGTAGGTTTACCTGTGTCGCAAGCGTGTCTGTGATCGGTGCTTCGTGAACCGTTGGTGAAAGTGATGGGAACACCCGTTAGTGGGCCGGGTGTGTAGAGTCATTTATGACACACAAAAATGAATCTTCATGTGCTAACAATATATTATTTATATTTCTTTTAACAGATAAAAAGGTCTGAGTATTGTATATTGAGGTCACCAGGGGATTATGGCACAGGGAATCGTCTCTGTATGACACGTAAATATTACATCCTTAAGTGCATACAACAGATACAGCGCGTTGTTTTTTACTATAGGGACAGATACCACTTTCGGACCGTTAACAAATGTCAAGTCTCGTTTTTTTCTCACATAGACACATGAAGAGTATCCACATAGACACATTAAGAGTACCCACATAGACACATGAAGAGTACCCACATAGACACATGAAGAGTACCCACATAGACACATGAAGAGTACTCACATAGACACAAGAAGAGTACCCACATAGACACAAGAAGAGTACCAACATAGACACGAGAAGAGTACCATCACATACATGTGAAATAATCTCCTTTACCCAAGTGTGCCATAGTAGAATCTCCTTTATGCAAGCGTAGAATCTCCTTTACTCAAGTGTGGGCCGCTAATATACTCTTCAACTTTGTGTGTCACAATAGAATCTTATTCACTCTTGTGCGCTTCAAAGTCTACAATGTTAGGCATTGTTGCTCTAGATTAAAAGGGATGTTATTTCCGACTTCCGCAGATAATATTTGAGGATAGGTAGAAATAAAACAAATTTACTGCACAAAACACAACAAACTACCATTGAGAGTGATCCTTTCACATAATCCTGCCCTGAAACCAACTGCATATCCAGTTTTGTTTCCCGAACACGCTATTATTGTTGCACTGATAGTTGACACATTCAAGTTTCGTTATTTAGTCAGCCGTGGAATTTGACGTTTCAAATGGGTTTCTCCATGAGTCAGATGACATGTTTCTCTAATAGACTGTGTAAGGCAGACCGTCAAGTTGATGAGAGTAATATTAATAATTCATCTTTTCGCTGCAGGGAAAGCATAATGCCACTGCTGCAGCTGGACTCTCTTACAGGAAGCCTGTGTCTAAGGATTTTCAGTACCAGTTTCAACAGCAACGGTTCTATATGTTGAGGCCGCTAACCCAATGTAGAACCATCTTCAGTCATAATACATGGAGAGTTAGTGGCTCTCTGTTGTTCTGCCGGGATACCACACGAGTGGATGAGGGAAAATAAATGTGGCGAAGAATGGAAAACATGAAAATAAAATCATGTTTGTAGTGAAGTGTGGGTTAAAGAAAAATTATTACGCTTTTATGAAAGGATGATGGGAAAAAAACATGAAAAAAAACTAGTAAAAGTTGATTAAGGTTGAGCTTAATCAAAATTTAAAAATGGGTATGGTCAGATACCGCACCGAGACGAGAACACAAACAAAACCTACGTTACGACCAATAGGCCTTCATCAGGGACAACAACACTGAACTAACAAATCAACATATAAGAAAAAATGGTCAACTCATCTGTTTCAGGTGGGAGACGCTTTCTGTCTAAGCGACCGGTCGTGCCAAGTACTCGATAGAAACTGAAATGGATGAGCACTGGATGAGCACTGCGTTGAACAAGGAACTGATTTTAAAACGCAATGGACATTTGAAAAAAAAAAATTGGTATACTAGCCAGAAATGTTAATGGCAAGCGGTTGATTCGCCCACGAGAATCAAAGTGACATTAGGTTCCGAAGCGTATCACAACTTTTGTCTCCTTAAACAATATTTTATCTATGTTTGTCTCCCTTACGAAAATATTCGTAGTATGGTAGACCTTACATCTTACAATGTCTATATACAGTATACGGGAGCGGAAAGGAGCAAGTGGTCGAGATGTTGCGATGCTGGTCTAATTGAACACAGGTTCAAAACGACTTTGAATTTTCTCATTACTGCGAATAACGACTTTTCTTATCCCTTGATGTTATAGTTGCTATGATCCCTTAGCTAACGACTTTTGACCGTTCTCTTCTCAGTGCCAGAAGTGGTAGGTACATATTTTCTTTAGTTGTTTTGTCTCTCCATTCAGGCTATTGGTAATGTAGAGGATTAGTGGTAATAGTTGCTTCTGTAATTCTAACATCCGTGGACAATCCAGAAGATAGTGTTTGACTGTTTTCTCTTGTCCGTCGCTGTCTAGCAGTGGGGGCTGGGGGTGTGGGGAGGGGTGGGGTGGGGGTGGGGTGGGGGTGGGGTGGTTGGTTGTTTGGGCTTGGGGGTGTAGTCTGTGCTAGCGGTAGGGTTGGGATGTGGTCTTTGCTTGTAGTAGGGGGGGGGGGTGGTCTATGCTAGCAGAAGGGTGGGGTGGTGTTTGCTTGTAGTAGGGGGAGGGGTGGTCTTTGCTTGCAGTAGTGGGTGTGTTCTGTCTTCACTTTGTGAGTGATGTTTGTTAAACTTATTTGTATCCTGAAAGTTGAACTCTGATCTTTTCGTCTCAAATTGACAGGTGGTCATATAGCACTCGTGGAGCCACACCTGTAACTAATCGGTCCATCCATTTATGTCTGTAGTTGTTGTAGATTATGGTTTTAGTAGTTTTTTTGTTGGTGGCGATGTTGGGTTTTGGGGGTTGTGGTTGTTTGTGTCTGTTTTTGTTGGTGGGGATGTTTGGTTGTGGCCTGTTTGCGTCTGTTTTTGTTGGTGGGGATGTTTGGTTGTGGCCTGTTTGCGTCTGTTTTTGTTGGTGGGGATGTTGGGTTGTGGCCTTTTTGCGTCTGTTTTTGTTGGTGGGGATGTTGGGTTGTGGCCTGTTTGCGTCTGTTTTTGTTGGTGGGGATGTTGGGTTGTGGCCTGTTTGCGTCTGTTTTTGTTGGTGGGGATGTTTGGTTGTGGCCTGTTTGCGTCTGTTTTTGTTGGTGGGGATGTTGGGTTGTGGCCTGTTTGCGTCTGTTTTTGTTGGTGGGGATGTTGGGTTGTGGCCTGTTTGCGTCTGTTTTTGTTGGTGGGGATGTTTGGTTGTGGCATGTTTGCGTCTGTTTTTGTTGGTGGGGATGTTTGGTTGTGGCCTGTTTGCGTCTGTTTTTGTTGGTGGGGATGTTTGGTTGTGGCCTGTTTGCGTCTGTTTTTGTTGGTGTGGATGTTGGGTTGTGCCCTGTTTGCGTCTGTTTATGTTGGTGGGGATGTTTGGTTGTGGCTTGTTTGTGCCTATTTATGTTGGTGGGGATGTTTGGTTGTGGCTTGTTTGTGCCTATTTATGTTGGTGGGGATGTTTGGTTGTGGCTTGTTTGCGTCTGTTTTTGTTGGTGGGGATGTTGGATTGTGCCCTGTTTGCGTCTGTTTTTGTTGGTGGGGATGTTGGGTTGTGCCCTGTTTGCGTCTGTTTATGTTGGTGGGGATGTTTGGTTGTGGCTTGTTTGTGCCTATTTATGTTGGTGGGGATGTTTGGTTGTGGCTTGTTTGTGCCTATTTATGTTGGTGGGGATGTTTGGTTGTGGCTTGTTTGCGTCTGTTTTTGTTGGTGGGGATGTTGGGTTGTGGCTTGTTTGCGCCTGTTTTTGGAAGTTTATCAGCCATTTTCTTTGCTAGGATGATCGTGGGGCCTGGTGTCCACTGCAGGGTTGTACAGATGCCATAGGATGAACGGTAGAGTTATAGATTTAAGAACATTTCTAGGTTTTTTTCTTCAAATATTGAACCGGGATCAAGACGATGAGCAGCGCATGAGCTGCAGCGGTCAGAGACCCATAGCTGACTACTAGCGTCAGGGCCAGCGAACTAGAGCTGCCAAGACCCTTCTACACCTCCATGCGGTGATCCTGGATAACATGCTGCAACAGAGCAGACTGGCTAAGAAGAAGAGATCGAAGAGGGAATGCTAACCCGGTACTCAAAAAAGGCTTGCTGAAGTCGGATGTGTTGGACCGAAAGGTGCAAATATCGCAGTCAAGCTGTAAACTATGACGCAACGCATTCCGTTCTCTGAACTACATTTTGCTACTGAAGCCCTTTATGGTTTGGTAGCGGGAGATTGAGAACGAACAAAGCCAAGCCAAATACTGGACCTAGCTTTCAAGAGTTTAGAACGCATATAAATAACCTATGAAGATGGCTATGTTAGACATGGTTTTTGATATTGCTTGGATCTGCGCATCGAAGTTTGAGCAGAAGGATCAGGCAGGTGCGTATGGTTGATCTGTTGTTTTGTCTGGAAACACAATGTACAAGCCATATTCTGTGTTTATTGTAGCCACGAAGGCTGACCGTCTTCGAGTTAGGTCTGAAGTTTGTTGATTCTTTCTGTCTGAGTATAATAACAATATAACATGCACACTGAGCGATGACAGCTGAAGCAGGTGACCTTTATTCTTCTACCTTATATATATAGTCCCTGCTATCCGTCCCCACTTCATCCTCTGGTAGGTGGAGATTAGCAATGAGAATTCCATCATATTACCAGTTTAGAAACCAAAATACATTTGTTGGCAGTATATCCACGTGTTACCGAGCCCGAAATGGGAGCAAAGAATAGAAATAATGTAACCGACCAAGCAAGAGATGACTAAGGACAGTCGGGCATGGGGGGTGGCTATCCCGTCTGGTAGCCTCTTTCAGCCTTACAAACTTCAATAGATGCCATGTATTTGATGAAGACCTATGCTGTGTAGAAAGCTGAAAGGATGTTTGATTGATTGAGTGATTGATTGACTAATGTAAGCTTCATGTGATTTACTTGGTTAGGCTTTGATAAGTATACATGTGCATGCTGGTCATTGATGTACGGCGTAGGAGCATGGGCAATGCGCAAGGGGCTGGGCAGAAGATTGAAGCTTTTCAAATTTGAATGTATACTATGGACAGTCATTAAGTCTATGAAAAGTGGGCGGAAGTACGCTATGACAACTGTTGAGGCACTATGGAACACCAGAGAAATACATAACCCTCATACACAATATATGCGAAGATACAGTTAGTAGAGTGGTACATGAAAGAGCAACAACTGATAGCTTTGGTGTGCAAACAGGGGTGCAACAAGAATGCCTGCTCTCGCCCCTCCTGTTTTTGTTGGCAAAAGAATGGACATTGAAGACATCAACAGAGGAAAAAAAGAACTAGTATCAAGTGGACACTAATGTAACAATCGGAGGACCTGGACTACGCAGATGATCTGGTAAATTTGTCACTCAGTCATAGCCAAATACAAAAGAAACTTGATAGGGTAAAAGAACAATCGGACACATTGGGACTGAATATCATTATAAAGAAAACCAAGCTCCTTAAACTCAACACTATCAGCAAAGAACCAATCATGCTGGAGGGAAAGAGTTGCAAGAGGTGGATACTTATTTGGACAGCACAATAGACACATCAGGAGGCACAGATGTGAGGATCAGAATGGGAGGGACAAGAGGGGCCTTCCTGACACTAAACAACATATGGAGATCCAGAGAAATCAAGTTACGCCAAAGTTAGAAAATTCAACGTCAGTGTCAAGTCCTTTGTGGTGTATTTAGAGGAGACAAGAAGAACGATCAAGGCCATACAAGAAAGAATCCCAGTCCTTCGTTAACAGGTCCTTACAAATGATAATGGGGATAAAGTGGCAGGACATGGTGAGGAATGAAGGTCTGTGTTCATAAAGTGGTAGGACATGGTGAGGAATGAAGGTCTGTGTTCATAAAGTGGCAGGACATGGTGAGGAATGAAGGTCTGTGTTCATAAAGTGGCAGGACATGGTGAGGAATGAAGGTCTGTGTTCATAAAGTGGTAGGACATGGTGAGGAATGAAGGTCTGTGTTCATAAAGTGGCAGGACATGTGAGGAATGAAGGTCTGTGTTCATAAAGTGGCAGGACATGGAGAGGAATGAAGGTCTGTGTTCATAAAGTGGCAGGACATGGTGAGGAATGAAGGTCTGTGTTCATAAAGTGGCAGGACATGGGGAGGAATGAAGGTCTGTGTTCATAAAGTGGCAGGACATGGTGAGGAATGAAGGTCTGTGTTCATAAAGTGGTAGGACATGTGAGGAATGAAGGTCTGTGTTCATAAAGTGGCAGGACATGTGAGGAATGAAGGTCTGTATTTATAAAGTGGCAGGACAGGGGGAGGAATGAAGGTCTGTGTTCATAAAGTGGCAGGACATGGTGAGGAATGAAGGTCTGTGTTCATAAAGTGGTAGGACATGGTGAGGAATGAAGGTCTGTGTTCATAAAGTGGCAGGACATGGGGAGGAATGAAGGTCTGTGTTCATAAAGTGGCAGGACATGGTGAGGAATGAAGGTCTGTGTTCATAAAGTGGTAGGACATGTGAGGAATGAAGGTCTGTGTTCATAAAGTGGCAGGACATGGGGAGGAATGAAGGTCTGTGTTCATAAAGTGGCAGGACATGGTGAGGAATGAAGGTCTGTGTTCATAAAGTGGCAGGACATGGTGAGGAATGAAGGTCTGTGTTCATAAAGTGGCAGGACAGGGGGAGGAATGAAGGTCTGTGTTCATAAAGTGGCAGGACATGGTGAGGAATGAAGGTCTGTGTTCATAAAGTGGCAGGACATGGTGAGGAATGAAGGTCTGTGTTCATAAAGTGGCAGGACATGGGGAGGAATGAAGGTCTGTGTTCATAAAGTGGCAGGACATGGTGAGGAATGAAGGTCTGTGTTCATAAAGTGGTAGGACATGTGAGGAATGAAGGTCTGTGTTCATAAAGTGGCAGGACATGGGGAGGAATGAAGGTCTGTGTTCATAAAGTGGCAGGACATGGGGAGGAATGAAGGTCTGTATTTATAAAGTGGCAGGACATGTGAGGAATGAAGGTCTGTGTTCATAAAGTGGTAGGACATGGTGAGGAATGAAGGTCTGTGTTCATAAAGTGGCAGGACATGGTGAGGAATGAAGGTCTGTGTTCATAAAGTGGTAGGACATGGTGAGGAATGAAGGTCTGTGTTCATAAAGTGGCAGGACATGGGGAGGAATGAAGGTCTGTGTTCATAAAGTGGCAGGACATGGTGAGGAATGAAGGTCTGTGTTCATAAAGTGGCAGGACATGGGGAGGAATGAAGGTCTGTGTTCATAAAGTGGCAGGACATGTGAGGAATGAAGGTCTGTGTTCATAAAGTGGCAGGACATGGTGAGGAATGAAGGTCTGTGTTCATAAAGTGGTAGGACATGGTGAGGAATGAAGACTTGTGTTCATAAAGTGGCAGGACATGGTGAGGAATGAAGGTCTGTGTTCATAAAGTGGCAGGACATGTGAGGAATGAAGGTCTATGGGGAAGGAGTCAACAACAGCCATTGGAACAAGAAATGAAGCCAAGACAATAAGGACGGATATGATAAACGCTAGAGTAGACACCGTTCAACATAGCAGAAAGGCTCTTACGTGGATTCTCGAGTGAAGAGAGAGAGAGAGAGAGAGAGAGAGAGAGAGAAAGAGAGAGAAAGCGATAAACAGAGAGAAAGAGAGAGATAAAAATAGAGAAAGAGAGGGAAAGAGAGAAAGAGAGGGAAAGAGAGAGGAAGAGAGAAAGAGAGAGAAAGAGAGAGAGATAGAAACAGAGAAAGAGAGAGAGAAAGACAGAGAGAGAAAGAGATAGCAAGAGAGAGAGAACGAGATAGAGAGAGAAAGAGAGAGAACGAGAGAGAGAGAGAAAGAGCGAGAGAGATAGACCCAAAAATCCATGGAGAAGAGAATGTGAGAAGTGTGTTTCCAGGCACATGGGCCATGTCGACAAATAAGACACACATTTTCTGGTTCGGCCTGTTCTCAAACGTTACTAATAAAATTGCTGTTACTTAATGACTATTCCTCGTATATTAGTATGCATCTCATATCATGGAAAGAAAAGAAAACAAATAAGGAGATCACGAAGATATTAGGATTGCAAAGAGAATTGATGAACGACAACAGAGACAAGTAATATATATATACTCGCACATGAGACGTAAATTAAAACCATACTAGAAGAAACAGTGAAGGGCACATGTACCAGAGGTACTTTCGTTTAAGTAGGAGGATAGTATCAAACAGTGGACAAGTCTTTCATGAAACAGGACAATGTGGATCTAACGTTGCATGTGGAACCTGAAACGGATCTGAACTGAGTTGAAGCATATGGTAACCACTGTTTCTCAGTCTGATCCAAGTTATTGATCTAATTCTGATGTGTCGATATTATTCAGAACCAAACTTGTAGACTTACAGGGACTACTCAGCAGCATGCTCTTATCGTCCACTCCATCAAAACTCCCATTAATCCTCAAGCCTGACAAATGTACATTTTATTTCCTTGCAATTGTTACTTTTTCGATCCATTTTTGCAGCAAAGAGGCGTGGGTTTCTGACATTTCATATTCTGAGTGAAATGTGTTGGTTGCTAGCCTGCCGTAATCCTGTGTTGTCGATGGATTTCTATTATATTCAGGGCAGAATTCGACGTAAACTAGACCAACTGAAGCTTAGTCTCACAGTCTAAAAAGGGCTTTTTAACAAACGAGATCTGTTGTCTTTTGTTAGAGTTTTATTATAGATTAAATTAAAGTGATGATTTAACCTAGTTCCCCAAAATAAGCAAGAACACATTGTGTCCAATTATAACAGAAAAGTGGGACCTTATGGTCGAGCTGTTGTGAACTTAGTAAACAAGGTCTGATCAAAAAGTATCGTACCTTACATTTGTCCGCGGAAACAAACCAAGCTTTAGTGTTGTACTTCCTTCGGTAGCTAAATATATGGGGTGGCCATGAGTGTTGTCCTTCCTTCGGTTGCTAAATATATGGGGCGGCCATGAGTGTTGTACTTCCTTCGGTAGTTAAATATATGGAGCGGCCATGAGTGTTGTCCTTCCTTCGGTTGCTAAATATATGGGGCGGCCATGAGTGTTGTACTTCCTTCGGTAGTTAAATATATGGGGCGGCCATGAGTGTTGTCCTTCCTTCGGTTGCTAAATATATGGGGCGGCCATGAGTGTTGTACTTCCTTCGGTAGCTAAATATAGGGGGCGGCCATGAATGTTGTCCTTCCTTCGGTTGCTAAATATATGGGGCGGCCATGAGTGTTGTACTTCCTTCGGTAGCTAAATATATGGGGCGGCCATGAGTGTTGTCCTTCCTTCGGTTGCTAAATATAGGGGGCGGCCATGAGTGTTGGCCTTCCTTCGGTTGCTAAATATATGGGGCGGCCATGAGTGTTGTACTTCCTTCGGTAGCTAAATATATGGGGCGGCCATGAGTGTTGTACTTCCTTCGGTAGCTAAATATATGGGGCGGCCATGAGTGTTGTCCTTCCTTCGGTTGCTAAATATAGGGGGCGGCCATGAGTGTTGTACTTCCTTCGGTAGCTAAATGTAGGGGACGGCCATGAGTGTTGTCCTTCCTTCGGTAGCTAAATGTAGGGGACGGCCATGAGTGTTGTCCTTCGGTAGGGAGGTATAGGGTACGTCATGCAAATGTGTGAAACTTTTTCTATCGCACTGATTGTGTCAGTCGCTGGGAGTCAGTTTTTCAGTATCGAGTGTAGTGAGCAGCCGTCCGATTTTCATTTATCACGAAATAACGGAAAAAAATGAGCTATGGTGTTGCATCAAATTTAGCTAAAAACTAGGCGATACCCAAATGGAAACCATTCGGAAGATTCAACATGCTTTTGGTGGCGATGGCTTGAGCATCACACAAGTTAAGGAGGGGTACAATCGCTTTTAAGATGGTCGCACATCGGTGGAGAACTGCGGATATTCCGGTAGGTCCTGAATAAGCAGAAATGAGGAAGTCATTGACCAAGAACAGACCTCGCTCTTACAGAATAGTCATGTCACCATCCGAGAATTTGCGGTTGAGATGAGATGAAGATTGGTTTGGTACACTCAATCTTGAGCAAGGATTTGCCTATGTGGAGAGTGTCCGAGAAATTCTTGCCAAAGCTGCAAACGATGGATCAGAAGCAGCTCCGCCTGGTAGTCTCATATGAACTGCACAAGCGGCAATGTTTTTCTTCCGACATGACTCCTTGCCATTTTTGGCTGTCTCCCAAGCTGAAAATATCGCTGCAAGATACCCGATTCGAGTCACGAGAAGGCATTATGCGGAATGCCGCGAACCAACTGTATTCCATTACCAAAACGGTATTGCTAAAATGCTTTCAACAATGGCAGGACAATGAAGTCCCAAAAAGAGAACTTTGAAGAGAATAAGGGTTTCAAACCACCAGGTGAGTAATTCTATTTTTCCAACACAGAGGACGGATACTTTTTGATCACACCTTGTATTGTACAACTTAGCGAGTTCAAATCTCGTGGCGATCAGTCTGACAGTACGTGTACGTCGTGGGTTTTCTAATGGTATGACAGATTCTCCCAGTCGACCCAACTTAAAATGGATACCGAAAATGTTGGAGCTGACGCGGGAACTATAGAGTTACTCTGTGATCGGCATTTTACGCACTGAAAGGGGCTAGGCAAATATGAGGACGGCCCATGTGGCATGAGGTTGGTTCCTTGAGCCATTTTCCATGTTAGCATTACATACGATCAAAACAATTGTATGGCTATCTTAAGAATAAGGAAGTAAAAGACAGCATGGAAAGGAACTGGCCACTCTACCTCATACAAGCTGTGATGTGGTATACAGGAGTCTCTAAAAGCTTCATTACCTGATAGTATTATAACTGTTTTAGAGACGTCACATACCGACGAAGATGGCAGTGGAAATAAACGTTTTGGTTTGTCTTGCTGTAAACTGGATGTGATTCAACCTTTAAACAGATAGTCTGGACACATGCTGCTCATGTGTAGGATGGCAGAAATTAGGATTATCAGTCACAGACCAAAGCATATAGCACTCGCCGCTGTGTTATGCAGCTACACATACGGGCCACCAACTGTTCCTTGGCTCCGTAGTCTGGCTCATCTCAAATTTTCTCAAATCTTGAAAGGTGCTTACATCCCATGGCATCAGCATCCCTTACAATGGAGCTTAGTCGTACAGACATCCGAGGCGACGAAAATTTCGATAAAATTATTGCAAAAAACAGGAGCAAAGAAAACAAAACACAACATCCCTACCAAGCAAATAAATACGAAAAGCACAATCTACACCAACTGTAGACTGCAATGCATGGACAGATAGGCGACATGTGTAACTGTAGGAGCTCTGTTTGCAGACATGTCTCAGCCTAAACCTAAGGAGTGAGTGAATTACATAAACAGAGTAACCGCAGACCCTACACCGTACTGGAAGCAGAAAGACAAGATGAGGACACAGTAAAACACCATCTTCTGGACTGTTCTGTTAGAATTGAGAAAGCAACTTCTATCACCATCTTTCACAAATACCAACACGCTGTCCCATGCCCGTAATCTGTAATCCTGGTGTTGAATCCAGTCTTTCAAGTTTCCGATGTCAGGTAGCCAAATGTCAGGTAGCCAAATGTCAGATAGTCAAATGTTGTTTACTCATATCGGTTTTTATCATATCGGAGTATTCAGCCAATGCTTTATTCAGCCCATCTTTCCATCTCACTCGTGCCGTTCCCGTAGCACAACAAGTTGTGAGGCCACCAGAAAAGAGATTGTTCTACGGGATTGGAAAGATGCAGGAGTGATCCCCTAATTCAAAAAGGGCATAAAATCAGATCCAGCGAACTATAGACCGGTGAGTTTAACGACCATAGTTTGTAAATTGTTGGAATAAATAATCAAAGAAAACATTGTAATGCATTTAGGCAAGTTTAATCTAATCAGAAATAGTCAGCATGAGTTTACTAGAGGGAGATCGCGCTTAACAAATCTATTAGAATTCATGAGGAGGTTACTAAAATGATAAATAAAGGGAAGCCAGTGGATGTTATTTATTTAGATGTTGCAAAGGCCTTTGATAGAGTTCCTCATCAAAAATTATTTCGAAAGTTAAAATCACATGGAATAGGTGGGGAACTTGCCAACTGGATTGAAAATTAGTTAACGGGAAGAAGGCAGAGGGTGGGTATAAATAAGGAGTACTCTGAGTGGTGTGAAGAGAAAAGTGGAATGCCACGGTGCTCGGTTTTGGGTCCAATTTTGTTCTTGATATGAATAAACGATTTGGAAATTGATATGGGATCCACGATTGCAAAATTCGCTGATGACACAAACCTATCCAGTAGTGTCTCATCTAAAGCAGAAGTGGATATATTGAGGTCGGATTTAGATAAAATTCAATAAGGGTATGTAAACTGGCAAATAGAGTTTAATGTAGATACATTTACAGTCATGCAAACTTGGTAGATCCAATATGGAACATAATTACAGAATGGGCGATAACAATATTAGAAAGATAGAAAAGAGAAAGGACCTAAGGATTATAATAAATCATTCAGGTAATGTAAGTGAGCAAGTCCAAGTAGCAGTGAAAAATACAAATTCAATGTTAGGTATGATAAAAAGAAATATTAAACATAGGCGCAAGGAAATGAAAGTCAAACTGTATAAATCATTAGTTAGACCTAGGTTGGACTGTGTTCAGGTGTGGAGTCCTTATCTTAGAGGGGATATAAATATGCTAGAAGGGATACAACAAAAGAGCGACCAAACTGAGAGTGGGATTCCAGAATTACTTTTACGAGGAAAGACTAAGACAAACCGGCCTAAAGTGTCTAGAAAAGAAAAGAACTCGAGGTAATTTAATTCAGGTTTGAAAGATTATCAGAGGAACTGATATATTAGACTATGACAAGTTTAAAAAAAAATACAACCACCCACAAGAACAATAGGGCATAGCTACACATTAACTAAAGAAAGGTCCAGGTTGGAACTATGGGCTACCTTTCTCTTCTTTCTTGAACTTCTTTCCACAGTCTTTGTTTCATTTGACTCTGTCCTACAGTCACACTCTTGCACAACTTTCACACGCGCCCTCATGGTGAGGCCCTTCCATTGCACTTTGGTTGGGCTGGCTTTTGAGAGCGCATAAACCTAGCATAGGTACATACAGACGCACACATACATCCAAGCACTGGTTTATGCGTCTTAATATCGCCCAGTTGACTACTGTCCGGGGTGGAATAGGTGCGCCTCCACAAGTAGAAACTAGTGGGGCAAACACGTAAAATAAAAAAAAATAAAAAAAAGATTAGATATTATGAAATTAGGACAGACAGAGTCAGACAGGCAGAGACAGAGACAGAGGCAGACTGACAGAGACAGACATGCAGAGACAAACAGACAGAGACAGACAGGCAAAGACAGACAGAGATAGACAGGCAGAGGCAGACAGCAGAGACAGACATCAGAGACAGACATCAGAGACAGACAGACAGAGACAGACAGGCAGAGACGGGCAGACATATAGATACAGATAGACATACAGAGAGAAGTGAGAGAGACAGACAGCAGAGACAGAAATGCAGAGACAGCAGAGACAGAGAGACAGACATCCAGACAGACAGGCAGAGCAAGCGTTCTGTTCTCCTCCGCCGACCTACTTTAACGTCATTGGTCTATTGTCTCCGTGCCCGCATTCATTTTGAATGGTTGCTAGACTTCCTTCAAGTTCCCTCCGTGTTCAAGTGTTCAAATATTTGATGTGTGTTGTTTCAGTTCTCTCTAGGTTTATTCATCAGTCAATTTGTGTAGAATCTTAGTGCATACACGTCTCCTTCAACTTTCTCACTATCCTAGATACACTCACTCTCTGATTCACTCACTCACTACAACTATTTTCCTCCCTCCCTCCCTCACTCACTCACTCACTCACTCACTCACTCACTCACTCACTCACTCACTCGCTACCTCACTCACTCACTCATTCACCCATTCACTCACCCACTGCCCCTTTTACTCATTCCCTCACTATTAGCTCTTTCAGTCACTCTCTCACTCACTCACTGTCACTATTTTCCTCACTTCTTCACTCTTTTTCACTCACTCAGTGGCATCTGCTCTAGCCCTCATGCTCTCTCTCTCTCTTTCTATATCAGTCACCAACTCAGTCACTGAATCAGTCACTGATTCAGTCATTTATGCCCTCATCTCTCTCTCCCTTTCCCGCTCATAATCTCTCTCTATATCAGACGCACACACACACATACACGCACCAACAGACACACACACAGACACATACGCACACTTACACACGCACATACACATACATACACACAGACACACACACCCAGACACACACACACAGACACACACACCCAGACACACACACACAGACACACACACAACACCCACACACACACACACACAACACGCAGAGAATCGCTGAACCACGAGGTTACTCATTCTGTTTGTCTCGCTCATTCCTAAACTCTCTTTCTCACTCTCACTCTCTCTCTCTCTCTCTCTCTCTCTATGTCACACACACACACACACACACACACACACACCATACACACACAAACACGCGCGCGCGCAGAATCACTGAACCACGAGGTTACTCATTCTATTTATCTCACTCATCCTTCAACTCTCTCCCGCTCTCTCACTCTCCCTCTCAATCTTCACCATTCAGTCCATGTTTCCAACTTCACATGAACTACCCTCTCCCCAGAGCTCCCTACCTCGTCCTCTGAAATGCCCCCCCCCCCCCTTGCTCCCCCATCCCAAAAGTCCAAGAACCGCTCCCACAAAGCGGACTAATGCCGACACGAGAGCCAAACACCGACCAGAGCTCCCTGAACGCCCCGTGCGAATAGCTCAACCACCGCCCAGCTGCCAGACACACATAACAACGCCCACGGTACAGATACCCTGGCCAGCGTTGTTTAACCGACTTGCAATGGGTGACCACAGCACACCAATGTCCTATCCATCGATCCTGGAACAGTGTGGTAGCATTAAGCTTAGCCAGAACGCGCATAATGAGGGAAAGTCCCTCTTCCCCTAATGAGGTCAAAGTTAGCAATGTTATCGTCATTGGAAGGTATTCTTCTGAGACTGCCCCACTCGCTCACTCGCGCCAGGCAGATGCAGTGTTTACGCGTGCTATTTTGGAATGTCTTTACAGGCTCGTGAGTTGAGTTAGAATATACCGGCTTCAATGTTTACTCACTGACTGAAACAATGTGTCTGTTATTATAGAATTCTGGATACTATGCTCAAGTATGTACCTACGATTGCTCTTCATATCACTATTCTGTAATTCTAGAATATTCTAGGAAGTGTTCGAAATCAGGGATATTTCAGGAACATGAAATCTGACAATATTCTTCGGATGTCAAGTTTAACGCAGTCAGAGGTCAAAGGTGAGCACGAACAGTGTGCTAATAGCCTGAGATTCTGTGAGATCTGTTTGCTATTGAGATAAATACATATTTTAGCATTTTCTGAGCTTGTGCATTGTAATGTTGTTCAAGGAAACACATCTGCTAGAAAACACACACGTTTTAAAAAGAATTTCTCCTACATGTGCGAGAGCCTTAAGAAATATTTCAATGCTCTTTCAACAAGCTCTCATTAGAAAAATTTGTCTTCATCTCTTCTTCTTTCTTTCTATTTTTCCTTCTTTCTTTTTTTTTCTTATATTTCTTCTTCATTTTCTTTTTCTCTTATTCTTCCTTTTTCTTCATCTTTTTCTTCTTCTTCCTTTTTTTCTTTTTGGTTTTTTTTTCTTCCTCTCTTCTTTTTCCTTCTTTCGTTTTCTTTTTCGTTATTGTCATCTTCATTTTCTTACTCTCATTCTCTTCAATTTCTTGTTCTTCTTCTACCTTTTCTACACTTTCTTGTTTTTCGATCCCTCGTTTTTATCTTGAGTGTAAGCTGCATGCAACACTTGACAGTTTTGGGAACGCTGTTTTGTTTGCGCATATCGCTTTCGCATAGTTCTCAGTCGTCGTAGTTTGGGCCCTTACCAACCTCTAGCATATCAAGCTAGTGCTTTGAATTAAGGCCTTTACTTCTAAACGAATGACTACCTATACATCTATCTATCGGGCTTCGTCTTTAGCGGACTTGGTGGCTTTGGGCGGCAGAGCATTGCACCTCGCCTTCTGCTATTGTTAGAAACAGTCACACCACAAGGAAGACTGAATCTGGACTGTCGTCAAAGAGGAAGTGTTTGGCGTGGAAGCCGTAAGTTAGAATGAAGTTAGTGATTGAGAGTGTGAGTGAGCTGATGAGTAAGAGAGTGAATGAGCGAGAGTGAGTGAATGAGAAAGAGTGTGTGAGTGAGCGTGGGAGTAAGTCAGAACGAGTGAGTGAGTGAATCAGCGAGTGAAGGAGTGAGTGAATCAGTGATTGAAGGAGTGAGCGATCGTGGGAAAGAGTTTGTATTGGAGCTCATCAGCAATTCCAATCCCAGCATTTAAGACGGCATGGCTCTTTAATATTTAGAAAGCTCCCATGACGATGGCTTTGCTACTTAATACATCAGGATCCACAAGTGCAAGAGCCGTAGCGTGTACATAACCAAAGTAGTAGTATACATTCACAAAGACAAATGGAAGCTCAGAGGCTTGTACATAAACAGTGTCCATATTCACAAAGACAAATGGAAGCTCAGAGGCTTGTACATAAACAGTGTCCACATTCACAAAGACAAATAGAACCTCCGAAGCGTGTGCATAACTAGTGTCTATATTCACAAAGACAAATGGAAGCTCCGAGGCCTGTACATAACCAATTGACAAAGACAAATCCGATAGGAAGTCAACCGACAAATCTATTTGTTATGTACAGAATATTCCATACTAAAGTTATTGGTGTGTACATCGTCTCGTGTATTGTAAGTGCTGGAAATCAAACAGCATGTGACAACAGAAAAGGAAGTGAATTAGTAGGTAAACCTTCTGGTTTATCCCTGTGCCTTGCTGCTTGGAAAGACACGGATTAGGAGATTGACAAACCCAATCCCTTCACAAAGGTAATATTAGTAAGCACATCTGTCTGGCGACAGTCAATTGCAACTGTGGAATATAGATTTAGGTGGATTAGAATAAATTGGTCCACCACCAAAACGGATCTCTTTTTTAAGACTGCATCAAAGCACTTTGCGTGTTTGCCTAGTGGTTGTTTCTGTAGCAATTTGTTGGAGCCATGCGATTGCTCGCCCCATGCACAACTCTCTTGAGTCACCTTTTACAACGTAAATGGAGGTTCAGTTGTCCTATTCTGTCACCTCTAGTAAGAGAGTCCAGGATTCACTCGGGGAAGATACATTTAACAAACAAACTATTATTTCATAACTTGAGTACGAAGGTTAGTTAACAGGTTGTTTTACAGCAGCCTGGACCCTGAGATGGGGAACGACACTAAGATCCCCATAGAAGCCTGACATTACACTACAGTCAGGAGGAGGAAAACCAAGCTTCTTCTATATTCTTCAGGATATAGGAGGAGCCACTGTAACTAGTTACTAGACACACTTCGTCCTGGATGGAAGAACTCACCTCGAATAACGATTAGCCTTGAACAATAATAACAGCAACAACAACAAGAACAACTTAACTTTACCATCATAAAGTTAGGCATACAGACAAGGCAAGACTGCGGCGGTAATGTGGATTAAGATGAAGTGTACACGAACTCGTATAGGATAGTTCAGATTCCACTCTGGAACATATACAACAACGAAACCTACGCTGCAACCAAAAGCTCTTCATCATGTATAACGAAATAGACATATGAACGGACACATCATGGAAGAAGAGATGAACACGTCAAAAAGAGATTTCACCATACATAAACGATATAAAAAAGCACTTAGCTAAATGAGTCATGTAGGCTGATTGAACATTTGGAGAGAAAGTGTAAACGGTTGACCAGCAAAGCGTGCGAGAGCTATCCGGCCTTACTCTTCTCACTTCGTACATTCTACTTGCCAGCATTTTCATTTCCGCTTATAATGACCAACCAATTCAGATGGATTGTTTAGCTAAGTACCTTTTAATACCTTTTTATGTGTTCATGTCTCTTTTTGAAGTGTTCATATATCTTCCACGATGTGTTAGTTTTTATGTGTATTGTCCATTGTCTCTGATAAAGGCGTTTTGGTAGTAGCCATACATTTCCATGCTTTTATACACTTTATCATCAAACATAGACCGTCCTTACACAAAGGCTGATAACTCTGTTGTCGCTGATACATAACTAACAAGTAAGAAACTTTCTAAGCGACGAAACCATGGGAACTGATGCAATACAGCAAGGCAACTCAGTAGCGACAACATTTACTAGTCCAGTCAAGTAGGTCAAGGTGAGGCCGATGATCCATGAATGGCTGCTTACATCAGTGTCAGCGAACTAGAGCTGGCCAAGGTCCTATTCGGCCCCCAAACAGGCTGCACTGTGTAGTCTAGTTGCCCGAAAAAGTCAGCCGAAACCGGATGTGTAGGAGGTAAAGACACAGAAAACGCAGCCTCGGGGTCACTACGACTCGTCACAACGTCTTTTTCAAGACGAAAAGCGAAGAATGTGAAATAGGTCAAGTAATCCGTCTAGGCAACCAAAGCACCAGGGTATGGTCATGGTTGATGGCAGAGTCCCAACAGCGTGCAGGTCAGATGTAGTAGAGGCGATGTATCTCAGTTAGATGTCGCATGGGCTGCGCGGGGGGGGGGGGGAGGGGGGGGGGGCGACGTCTCTTCCCGCGTCCTGATTTCAAGTGTCAGGTGTTGAAGTTGTCCAGTGAGGCAGGACGCCACGGGAGAGACGTGCACCACGGCCAAAGAAAGAGGCGACTCCCATACAATGGAAATGCTTTCGGTCATGCCAGCTGACTTAATAAAGCGTCACTGATTGCGCATGTAGAAGACCTAGAGTTGCTTCCGATCTGCGTCTAAGGCCGTCCAGGTTTTGGAACTGTACAAGAGCAATGGAATGACACATGACCTATATAGGCGTAGCTTGATACCCAAGGATCCTCTGTTGGGACAAGACTATGTGCAGATATTTACTAAATACTTTTCTTTAGTCAAACTGACAAAGTATATTTCTCATTTTTCTTCTTCTGAGTTTAGGCTTTTTGGTCATGCTAGTTCCCTTTGCTAGAACGAAGTCCACATTCCTGTTCAGATCCCGTTGCTAGGACAAAGTCCACAGTCCTCTCCAGATCCCGTTGTTTAGACGAAGTCCACAGTCCTCTCCAGATCCCGTTGCTAGGACGAAGTCCACAGTCCTCTCCAGATCCTGTTGCTAGGACAAAGTCCACAGTCCTCTCCAGATCCCGTTGCTAGGACGGTCCACAGTCCTCTCCAGATCCCATCCCTAGGACGATGTCCAGTCCTCTCCAGATCCCTTTGCTGGAACGAAGTTCACAGTCCTCTCCAGATCCCTTTGCTAGGACGAAGTCCACAGTCCTCTCCAGATCCAGGTGTCTGCGTGACTCCTCATGGCCATGTTTAGCATCTTAGATCGCTGGGTTCTGTAGAATGTGTTCAGGGGTCTGGACTCCGTTTCCACATGTGTGTGATATCTCGAGCCAATTTAGGTGACTCAATAGTCTGCAGTGGCCTGTTCTCAGACGAAAGATGGTGGTTTGGTGGTGTCTGTGGAGTTAGTGGATTGCGTCAGGTCTATTGCTGACTTCAATTTCTTTCTTCTATTTTAAGATGTACCTTTTGTGTATGATGATTTTTGCCTCTCGGTAGGACACTGCATGAGCAAATTGCTCCATCTTGCCACCTGCTCTGGACAGGGCATCAACTCTCTCATCCCCTGTGATTCCACAATAGGAAGGTAGCCACTGAAGAACAACTGTTGAGGTTCTTTCGATTTTGTTGAGCTCTGATTTGATTTCCGGCAGCATTTGTTCACCTCTGGTGATTTATATTGCTCCGAAACAAGAACAGGCAGACTGAAAAAGAAAGAAGAGACATAACCCTGAGGTACATAACGAAAAACTACCCAAGCATGGACTGGACCCATGCATACACCGACGGTTCTGTAACAAACACAACACAGAACGGAGGGGCAGGGGTATTCCTGAGCCTACCAAACGGTAGAAAAATAACACTGTCAGTGGCAACTGGAAAATACTCAAGCAATTTCAGAGCGGAGGCAGAGGCACTGAGCGTTGCAGTAGAAGAAATAGTGACAGGCAAAAGAAATGAAAGCCATATAGTCCTGTTTACAGATGCCCTGGCCGTAGTCACAGCGCTAAAAAGCCAGAAAAATACTGAACTTAATGATTAAAGAGCAGTACTCTATCAACTATGCCAGCAGTCCGCTCCAAAAAGAGTAGTGGTACAGTGGGTTCCATCCCACTGTAACATCCAAGGCAACGAGGAGGCAGACAGACTGGCAAAAGAAGGTGCAAGACTACCACAACCAGACCCTAGTGTGACCTACGAAGAGTCCAAAAGGCTTATTAGAGCTAGATACATGGCCAAATGGGAAACCGAACATACTGGCTACACAAAAAACGATGCCTATTACCAGTTGAACAGAAGAGAGCAGGTCGTGGTCTTCAGACTTCGCACAGGCCACAATAGACTGAGGTACCACCTATTCAATAAATTGAAGATAGGTGGCACTGAAGAATGCTCGTGTGGTACCGGGAAAATGACCTCTGAACATCTGCTGCAAAACTGCCCGACATACAAGGATCAGAGAGAGCAGATGTGGCCATCACCAGTGGCAACACTAGACAAGCTCTATGGCAGTGTCGACAGCCTCAGGGTGACCGCTGCTTTTTTTGGGAAAAAATTCAGGTTGACGTCTGACAGCATACGAAGAAGAAGAAGAAGAAGAAGAAGAAGAAGAAGAAGAAGAAGAAGAAGAAGTATTGCTCCCAGTAGTGATCTGCAATCTGTAAAGAATGCAGTTTGAATTGGCGGATGTTCGTCTGGTCTGGTGAACATTCTTAGCGCCCTGACAAAGTATACATTTCTTACTTCCCTGTTCTGCCTGTTGTCTCGTTTATTTACTTTCCTAGTAAATGTAAAGTTAGTCCCATAGCAGACACTGCCGTCTGGGGATGAAGTGTTAGAGCCTCCATTGTACTAAGCCACAGCTTTGTGAGGTGGGTGGCGAATTCCCTTCCTCGCTGTGATTTTCCTTCCCTAGCCGTAATTCAGGTGTACATTTACAGCTGGGTCAACTAGAACTGCCGTTAGCGGAAGTTGAACCCCCGTACCATTTCTATGAAAGGCGAGTGCTCTGCCACTGCACTAATTAGCCGCTCACTTCCCCGGGGCTTTACATCTAGAGCACTCGCTTTTCACAGCAACGGTACAAGGTTCAGCTCCCGCTACCGGCGCGCTCGTATCGACCCAGCTGTAAAGGTGTTCAAGTAAGTGGAGGAAAGTCAACACGGAAGGGAATCCCATACAACCTATGGCTTAGAGCAATGAATTCGCCAACACTTCATCCCTGACGGCAGTATCTGCTATGGTATTCTTATAAAGTACCATCACGATTGTTATCATGCTAACTATGCTGTTTGGGCTGTTGTGTAACGCCCCGTTGCTGTCTCAACGCTCCTTGCTCTATCCGCTTCCGGTTGTTTGACGTGTTTGCTGTTGTCATGTTGTTGCTGTTGCCATGGTGTTGTACATGCGAGCATTCGTCTCCCTTTGGACCAGATCTAGTATGTTATAATCGGCCTGCGCTCGTTGGTAAATTATAGGTATGTCTGCAGTTAGGAGTTGACTGTGAAGATGACAGAGATGGACATATACGAACGGACATAAATAAAGTGAGGTAGACAGAAAGATAGATAGACATATATTCAGGTAGACAGATAGACATATAGTTAGGTAGACAGATAGTCAGACAAGTAGACAGGTAGATAGATAGTAAGTTAGGTAGGCAGGTAGACATATAGTCAGTTAGGTACACATATAATCAGTTAGATACATATAGGGAGCCGCGTAGCGCAGTGGTTAGCGTGCTGGGTTTACATCTGAGTGGTCCTTGGTTCATTCTCCAGTTGAAGCAGAAATGGTTTTTCCGACCGCAACAGTCCCCGGTTTGATCCAGCCTTAAATGGGTACCGGTTCAGTGAGAGAGAGAGAGAGAGAGAGAGAGAGAGAGAGAGAAGATGGCTAACATGTAGACGGCAGTAATGCTATGGGTGAGAGAATAAGTCCAGGTGGCTGTGAAAAAGGCTAATGTAATGCTGGGTATGATTAAAAGATACATTACACATCGATGCGAAAGAATGATAGTCAAACTATATAAATCATTAAAAAGTAAAGTAAAGTATCCCATGGCATTACTGCCGTAGGGGTGTGAGGTGTTAGCGATCTCACATTTCAAAGGCTCGGCTATATGAGGGCGGTAGCCATCTCCTCTCCCTCGCCGCTTTTACTTCCCGGACTGAACCCGGTACCCATTTAAGGCGGGGTCGACCCGGGTGCCATTGCGGTCTGAAAAAAAACATTACCGCCTCAACTGGGGAATGAACCCAGGACCACTCAGATGCGAAGCCAGCCCGCTATACGGCTCCACAATAAATCATTAGGGAGACCTAAATTGAAGTACTATATTCAGGTGTGGAGTCTTTATCACAGCGTGGATAAAACATAATAGAAAGGATACACAGAAGAGCTACAAAAAAAAAAAGATCGAGGAATTCAAGAATTATAGTTATGAGGAGAGACTTAGAAATATTGGTCTGCACTGTAAAGAAAAGAGAAGAATTTGAGGTGACTTAATACAGGTTTATAAAGTAATCAATGAAAAGGACACATTAGGCTATAACAAGTTTTTCAATGTTCAACCGATTACAAGAGCTAGAGGGCGTAGCTTCAAATTATTTAAAGACAGGTCCAGATTGGATATTAGGTAACATTTGTTCAGTCATAGATTGATGAATGCTTGGAATGCATTGCCACAGGATGTGGTGGAGACAGGGTCGGTTAATGCATTCAATAATAGATTAGATGATCACAGTCATTTTGAAAGTGGAATAAACTGATTGTATACAGACTTTGTAGAGTCTTTCAGTATAATGAAATTAAGTTAAGAGGACAACTTTAAGTTTTCCCGTGTTACGCACTGATATGCCTTATTGAAAATCAGGGTTTCAGTATGTATAATGTATGAGCTGAGAGATGTATTAATAGATAAGTGAGAAGATAGACCTATTATTATATTTAGATTAAAATCTTAGATAGATAGAGGGATCATGATGCTGAGCAGCGCATGAGCTGCAGCGGTCAGCGACCCATAGTTGACTGCTAGCGTCAGGGCCAGCGAACCAGAGCTGCCAAGACCCTTCTACACCTCCACGCGGTGATCCTGGCCTGGTTAACAGACTGCAACAGAGCAGACTGGCTAAGGAGAAGAGATCGAAGAGGGAATGCTAACCCAGTACTCAAGAAATGCTTGCTGAAGTCGGATGTGTTGGACCGAAAGGTGCAAATATCGCAGTCAAGCTGTAAACTACGACACAACGCATTCCGTTCTCTGGACTACATTCTGCTACTTAGGCCCGTGTCATAGTTTGGTATCAGGATTGAGAACAAACGAGTCAAGCCAAGCCAAGATAGATAGAGATATACATAAATAGGTAGATAGGTAGATATATAGATAGATAGATAGATAGATAGATAGATAGATAAATAGATAGATAGATAGATAGATAGATAGGCAATAGGCAGATCGACAGATCGATATATCTGGAGACAGATATACATAAAGATCGATATATAGACAGATAAACAGACAGATCAATAGTTTGGTCGATAGATAGACGAACATACAGACTGGTAGACCGATAGATGGATGCATGGGTTGGTGGATTGATGGATAAGCAGAAAGACAGACTGACAGACATATATATGGATGGATGGACTCCGTGATATTTAGATAGGTCGAGGGAGTGATGAGTTTATTTAGTAACAGTAAACAATTCAATTGAGGCTGTGTGATCAAGGGTAAAGCGTCGTTTCACATTCTCAATGCACCTGATTTGACTTCCGCTCGTGTCCAGTTTGGCAGACTTGGGTTTTTTCCCGCTCCTCCACGTACGTAACAGTTAAATATTGTAAGTAACGACGTTCAGCACAAGACATACAGCTTACTTGTGAACAATGAATTAGTCACAGTGTAAGGGACGCAAACAAAACGCAAGAGAGGACAGAACGATTGGAAGACATCGATGTTGCATTTGATATATGTATGCTGTCACATAAGCAGCAAGGCATACATGCGAAGACAGACAGACAATTATAGCAGCAAAGGTGGGATTGCAGTTTCTAAGTCTTAGTCGACCTGTACTTCTACAGGGACGGATGTCGCTGTGCAGGTCCAAGCTTCTGGAGTGAGCTGGGTGTACCTGGGAGAAGGATTTCCTGCTTAACGGGCTTGGCTCGAGCAGTTTCTTCTTCTTCTTCGTTCGTTCTCAATCTGCCACTACCAAACCCTGAAAGGGCTTAAGTAGCAGAATGTAGTCATGAGAACGGAATGCGTTGTGTCGTAGTTTACAGCTTGGCTGCGACATTTGCACCTTTCGGTCCAACATATCCTTCTTCACCAAGCATATTTTGAGTACCGGGTTAGCATTCCCTCTTCGATCCCTTCTCCTTAGCCAGTCTGCCCTGTTGCAGCCTGTTATCCAGGATCATCGCGTAGAGGTGTAGAAGGGTCTTGGCAGCTATGGTTCGCTGGCCCTGACGCTAACAGTCAGCTATGAGTCGCTGACCACTGCAGCTCATGCGCTGCTCAGCATCTTGATCCCGCTCGACCAGCTAATACTCTGCTGCGCTTGGACAAATGCTGCGGAGGATGGTTAACCGATGTGCGAGTCCACCTGAATAGACTCAAATACTAGAGTAAAGTAGATCCGCAGCCTGTCAGGCACTATCTATGCTGCACTTAACAAACTAACCATGGCCGGTGTTATGCAATTTGCCACGGTCGCCCATTGTGACATGCTCTCTGTGGGGCAGTGGTGCTATTCTCGTCTTTGTCATACACAAAGACCTCGGCTGACCACTCGGGATTGCAGTTCAGTTTGAAAAAAATAAAAGAAATGAGAATGAGTGTCAAACGATCAGGCGATACAAAGAATAAGTGTCAAACGATGAGGCGATACAAAGAATAAGTGTCAAAAGATGAGGCGATACAAAGAATAAGTGTCAGACTATTGAATAAAGGCAGCATTTTACTTATCTGGGAAGTAACATTGATAACGATAGAGAAACAGATCCAGATGTTAACACAGTGATTAACAAGGCTAGTTTTGTTTGACAGCATTCTACCCGGAGAGTAGGACTGCGTTGTTTATCATAAATGTGAAGTCGCCTTGCTTTGAAACTCTGAGGTAGGGCATGTAACTAAGAATTTCACATCCGGCCTGCAGACTTTCGTTAACATGTGTCTACATTCTGTGTGTTTGATTGCCGAGAGGTAATGACAAACACATATTGGTGGGGGGGGGGGGGGGGGGGGGCGGCGGGCAGAACATGGCAACAACCAATACAGAAGGAAATGGGGGAGGGAAAGTGGGGATGTTTAGGACACTCTCAGAAAGAAGCTGGAGAGTATAAACAGACATGCGCTGAATTAGAACCCACGGAGAAATAGGAAAATGTGAAGGTCAAGAAACACATGGTGGTGAACAGTCAGGGGGAAGTCAGTGCAGTTGGGGATCTCGTAGATTGTACTCAAGAAGGGGAATGCCTGGGTTATTGGTTAACTGACACGGCTAACAACCATAAGGGACTGGGTTCGTTTCCCAATCACATCACCGCCCGATACCCCAAAGAAGCAAAGCCTTAGACAATGCAGAAGGACGCAGACCCTTACATAAAATGAATGCCGAAATCGGATGTACTGGACTGACCGGTGCAACATAAAAAACAGTGCAACGCACACCGCCTTAAGGAATGGGGACATCAATCAACAAAGGAAAAAAACCCATTAAGACGGTACATGAAAGGAACATTTGGAGATCATCTGTTACGGCCCTATGTACCAAAGTGAACCAGACGGATAAATCATAATGCTGATAAAACAAACCAACAAAAGCGCATATTGAGAGCACACAAAGTCTTGTAAGACATAATTGCTTCATATATCAGCATAACGCCTGCAAAGCACAAGAATATGTTCCAAGACCTAGACAAAGTTCGTGAGCTGAACCAATAACTGCATATTAAAAATAGGCAAAAAACAACACAGGTTGAAGCGCGCAGTTTCATGTAAAAGATCCACTCTTCAAGAGACCTCTCACATTTGTGCTATTCCCAAACTATGTGGTTTCTTTTGTCGATCGTGTTAGTGTATAACTTATAATGTTCTTGTAGCCAGTATGGGTTATTTCTGGATTATTGTAAAATTGTTCCCGCTGTTTAGGTGTAAGTAAAATATATTTGAATTTCACAATAATCAATTTCCTAACTTCTAATACTTGATTTTTATCATTTTCAATATTGGAGTTTAACATTTCTGATACTGGATTTCCCCATTTTCTATACTCGATTTACATAATTTGCTACTAGAGGTCCTTATTTTCAGTTCTCGATTTTCATACTTTCGATACTGGATTTAAAAATTTCATATACTCGATTTCCACTTTATTGATAACAGATGTCCCCATTTTCAACATCGAATACCCATTTTCAAGATTGAATATCAACAATTTAAATATCGATTGTACTTCCTTATCAAATTGTCGATGCTGGATTATTGGATTGTAGCATTTACAGTACCGATTTCCACACTTTCAAAATTCTAATTTTCTATTTTCGAAACTTCATTTTCCTATCATTGTAGTACTTGATTGTCCTTTCAATCAGTACTCGATTAACCAGTACACGAATCTCCCGTTTCTGATCTCAATTCCTCCTCTTTAAGTACTCCCTTCCCTCATTTTCATGACTCAATTTTCCAGTTCTTTGGTACTCATTTCCCACGTTGTACACATTCACCATTGCCTTTGTTTGCCTTAATACAACAAGTTGTGATTTAAGAAAACACTGCCGTTGTGAGGCTGTTGTCTGACTAGCAAGGCAAGGCGAAATGGCATTTTCCTCTGTCTGCTTTATTTGTGGTCCTTGATCACAAGCGGGCCGGGACATTGATGGAGGGTAGCACGTCTAGATAAAAGATGTTAGACAAAGTAATACGTCACGTGACGTTAAGCTTGCGTTCCATTGGTTTGAAACATGGCTGTGTCATCTTGCTGCGTGAATGCGGATTTAACGTTTAAATAAGACTTGACGGATATGACAGAGATACAGAGATAGAGATATAGATACATAGAGTGTGTGTGTGGGAGATAGAGAGAGAGAGAGAGAGTGCGAGAGAGAGAGAGAGAGAGAGCAAATACGTTAGAAGTTAATTATCTTTGAGTTTAGAATTTCATGTAGCTTTTCGCAGTTGTCCAAAAGACAAGAAAGCAAAACAAAAATGATTAAATAGGTACAGTACAATCCCCATACCAGTTTTCAGAAATCTAATACAAAGAGTCGTTGTTGTTGACTGCTCACAATGAGTTGCATTATTCTTTTTGTACGCCCTGAAAAGGACGTTGATGAAGGTGAACCGAGTACTCCAGGTGGTTGTGTTATGCTGGCTTCATCTGTGTGTAACTCACTTCTATGGGGATCACGCCATTCCTCAACTTGTTAGCCAGGCTCCCATGAAAACAGCCCGTTTCCAGGAAGGGCTACGGGGAAGCCGGGATGAGGGTCTTGGCCAGTATGTTTTGCCTGACCCTGACTAACATGTCTGATCATGGTTTGCCTGACCCTGACTAACATGTCTGATCAGTATGTTTTGCCTGACCCTGACTAACATGTCTGATCAGTATGTTTTGCCTGACCCTGACTAACATGTCGGATCATGTTTTGCCTGACCCTGACTAATATGTCTGATCATGGTTTGCCTGACCCTGACTAACATGTCTGATCAGTATGTGTTGCCTGACCCTGACTAACATGTCTGATCAGTATGTTTTGCCTGACCCTGACTAACATGTCCGATCAGTATGTTTTGCCTGACCCTGACTAACATGTCTGATCAGTATGTGTTGCCTGACCCTGACTAACTCATGTTTTTGCCTGACCCTGACTAATATGTCTGATCAGTATGTTTTGCCTGAGGCTGACTAACATGTCTGATCATGTTTTTGCCTGACTCTGACTAACACGTGTGATCATTGTTTGCCTGACCCTGACTAACATGTCTGATCATGGTTTGCCTTAGCAATTTTTGAAACGGAAACAATGCGCGAAGACTGCATTGAACAAGCAGTTACATTTTTAATTGAGTACAACAGTCTACTTTTTGTTTATTCGGCAGGAATGTTTTCCAAGTGCAAAATGACCATAGTTCTTGCTAGCTTTTCTAGTTTTGCGACGTGTTACATTTCATAACTTCAAACTAAGAGACTGTCGATCACAATCACCAGAAATAGAACTAATCAATGTCGTGATGGTAGCCAAGTTACGTATTAATAGTTGATACCTTTTCTGGTTGGAAATAAGTTGGTACTGAAAAGTTGCAAGATGAACATGAACTCGCGATTAGCCAGAAGTAAGACCATTGTTGGGGTGATGGGCTAGGAGAGAATACTCTTGTTTGTCTCTTTCTTGTTTAGAGCCGCCTTCGTCACATGGACGGTCAGGGTTTGATTCCAAAGCTACTATCACGTCACATTTTTCTATTTGTTAGAAATGTTTTCTAAGTGTTCACATACATGGCTCTGCGATTGTTGTCGGTGTCACCAACTTTGTTGAATAAATAATTACAAAAAACATCTTTTTCTATTTTTTCTTCTTTTTCTTCTTCTTTTTTTCTCCTTCTTTTTCTTCTTCTTCCTCCTCCTCCTCCTCTTCTTCTTCTTCTTCTTCTATGCTTCTTGTCCGGTGAGGTTCACGAAAAAGACTGCGTTTCAGGACTTCGTTGTACCCCACATCTTTCCGAGCATGGTCGCTTCCTCAGGCCAGACTGCCTCTCTTTGGTCTGCATACGTAGGGCAGGCCTGCAGAATATGTTATAGTTTTTCTGGATGCTCCACAGGTGGTGCCTCTGAGTCCCATTCTGTGGAGATGAACCTTGGGTCTACAATTTCCCGTTTTGAGTCTGAAGATCGTTGTCTGCCCATCTCTGCCAAGCTTATCTATGCTGTAATTTTCGGGCTTGTATTCTTTGTGCTGGTCTCTCTATTCTGTTTACAAGGATCATTTGATGAGTGTATTTGCTTCTTTATAGCTCTGTGGAGGGGAGTCTGCGTGGCGCCACATCCGGCTTTTGCGAGCTCATCTGCTTTCTCGTTCCCAAGGATCCCACAGTAGAGTGGAATCCACTGTATGACTCAATCTGTATTTTGAGACAGTGATCCGATGTTGTTTTTTATTTCAATAAAAAAAAAAAGTTAAAAAAAGACATCCAGTGACTACTTCTACAGGTCAATCTTACATTCCATAAGACACTTCACAAAAGCCATCCACTCTAGTATCGTTTTATACATGTACATCTAACAATCTCTTTCCGCTGTACATGTGATTCTGAACTTTCTTCTGTGCAGCACGTGAAATACGCGGGACCTAGTTCTTCGTGAAATTATGAAGAAAGTTTTCTGGGTCAAGGACGCCTTGTTGTGCTTCCCGTCAACCATATCAATTATTTACATCGCCCAATCACAAAGCCAAGTATAAATCTAACAAAAACGCCAGGGTACAGCTGTTTATTTATTTGTTTCCTGCCGTTAATTCCGCCCGACATTTGCCAACACATGGGGGGTGTATAGCCTAGTCATCAGCGAGCTGGCTTGCTAGACTGGGATTACAGCGTGCCAGAGTCTGAATTTACTGACCGACAGCAACAAATCCGGGCCGTGTTTCGCGTCTGGTACGACCACTCCTCCAGTCGATCAAGCTGTAAATCGGTACCTGACGTTTGCGTTGGGGAAGGTAAAAACAGAAAGGAACGGAACTGTCCAACCCATCTCACATACTCTGCGGCTTAGTACAGGAAGCGTTTTCTCAGTCCCCGACGGCAACTGTTGCAATGAGACTGACCTAAACGTTTTCGTCGTATATTACGTACCAGATGATCGTAGGTAGAAACAGACGCAACATGTGAATGACAACATCATAGTAACTATGCAGTAGTGGATTAAACAGAATACACATAAATTAATAAAAACACAAACACACCAAAAAAAAAAAAAAAAAAAAAAAGCGTCAGGACATGACTAGACAGGTCATGTACTGAAACAAACACATGAAGAGAATAGTGTTTAGACCAAATAACAACGCGGAGAAATAATGACCGGGGAAGCCAATGCATCATTGGCATCATTAGCAGAACAGAAGATACATCACATATAAGGATCGGTGGGTGGCGTGTAACCATTGTCTGCCTACATTACCTGCAATGTAACAGTGAGATGATCCTTCAGTTCCATCCATCTTTGTGTCGCCTCCAGTGTAGAACAACCATTCCCACTTGTCTGTTACTAAATGTTCGTTCTGCACCATTTGCCTCTCCAGTATCATCGTAAACATTCACTAACTGGTTTATGTGTCTATAATTCCTCTACTCTCACTCACTCACTCTCTCACTCACTACCCACTCACTCATTCACTCACTCACTCACTCACTAACTTACTTCCCCACTCATTCATTCATTCACATACTTACTCACTAAATTACTCACTAAATCACTCACTCACTCATTCACTCACTAAATCACATACTTACTCACTACATTACTCACTAAATCACTCACTCACTCATTCACTCCCTAAATGACCCTCTCACTCACTCTCTTACTAACTACATTACTCACTATATCCCTCACTTCTCACTCAATCAATCGCTTACTGAGTAACTCACTCACTCATTCACTCACTCACTCACTTACTCATTTACTCATTCATTCACTTACTCGCATACTCACCTACTCATGCAATCAGTCAATCACTTACTCACTAAATCACTCACTCACAAAATCACTTACTCACTCATCAACTCACTCACAAAATCACTCACTCTCTCACCCACTCACTCACTCACTAACTCCCTCAATATATCACTCACTAACCCACTCACTTACTCAGTCACTAAATCACTCATTCACCAAATCATTCACTCACCCACCACTTATTGACTCGCTCACCAACTCACTCACTAAATCACTCACTAAATCACTTACTCACTCACGCACTCAACCACTTACTCACTCCCTTACTCAAACATTCAATCACTCACCAACCCACTCATACACTCACTGACTACTTTACTCACCCACCCACTAACTCATTCACTCAGTCACTCACTCACCTACTGAATTGCACAATAATTAATTTACTAACACACTCACCCACCCATTCTCTCACTAAATCACTCAGTCACTCACTGATTTACTACTTAACTAATTAACTCATCCACTCATCTATCCACACTCACTCACTCATATTCACCGATTCAATCGTCAAATCATTATCACTCACTCACTCACTCACTCACTCACTCATTAAATCACTCAGCCACTCACTCACCCACAAACTCATTAACTTACTCACACACTAATCCACCAACGCAACCCCTACCTAACTCACTCACACACTCACTCATGTACTCACTAAATCACCAACTCACTAGCTCACTCGCCTATCCACTCACTCAGTAATTCACATTCGCCTAACCAATCATCAACTCATTATCACTCGCTCACAAGGGATCAAGACGCTGCGTAGCGGATGAGCTGCAGTGGTCAGCGACCCATAGCTGACTGCTAGCGTCAGGGCCAGCGAACCAGAGCTGCCAAGACCCTTCTACACCTCCACGCGGTGATCCTGGATAACAGACTGCAGCAGGGCAGACTGGCTAAGGAGAAGGGATCGAAAAGGGAATGCTAACCCGGTACTAAAAAATGCTTGCTGAAGTCGGATGTGTTGGACCGAAAGGTGTAAATATCGCAGCCAAGCTGTAAACTACGACACAACGCATTCCGTTCTCTGGACTACATTCTGCTATTTAAGCCCTTTCAGGGTTTGGTGGCGGCAGATTGAGAACAAACGAAGCCAAGCCACGCCGCCATGCCGCCACTCACTCACAAACTCCCTTACTTATCCACCCACTCACCTAACTACTAAATCACCCACTCACTCATTCACTCATTAAATCACTCACTCACACACCAATTCATTCACTCACGAAATCACTGACTAACTTAATCCCTACTCTCCCACACACTCACTCACTCACTAAATCACCCACTCCCTCACCAACCCAACCAGCCACTCACTCACCCACTCACTAACCTCACCCCCTCACACATTCCCACACTAAATCACTCACTTAATTACTCATCCACTCCCATACCCACTAAGTCACTCACTCACCAAATCCCTCACTCACTCCCTAAATCACTCCCTAACTCATTCGCTCCCTCACTACATCACTCACTAAATTCTTCACTCACTCACTCCTTCACTCGCTCACTCGCTTACTCACTAACTCATCCATTCACTCACACTCACTGATTTACTCAATCACTCACTCAATAAATATCTCCCTCACTCAATCACTATTTAAATCAGCCCCTCAATCACTCCCTCACTTACACACTCACTCACTAACTTACTCACTCACTCGCTTACTCACTTACTCACTAACTATCTCATTCACTCACTTACTCTCTCCTCAGCCACTCACTCGCTTACTCACGTAGTCATCCACTCACTCACTCCCTCACTCACTAAATCATCCCATTTATCACTGACCCACTCACTCACTAAATTACTCACTCACTCAGTTACGAACTCACTCACCCACTCACTAACTTACTCACTCCATCACTTAATCACTCCCTCGCTTGCTCACGTACTCATTTACTCACTCACTAACTCACTAACTCACCCACACACTCGCATACTCACTTACTCACTAACTCTATCACTCACTTATTCACTCACTCACCCACTCATTCACCAACTCACTCACTCAGCCACTCACTCACTCACATACTCACACACGCACTCACTCACCCGCCTACTCATTCACTAACTCCCTTCTTCACCCCCCTACCCACCCTCCCACTCCCTCATTCACTTACTCAGCCACTCACTAACTCACTGACCCACCCACTCACGTACCCACTTATCTATATTTCCTCAGCACTACCGAGTCGGTAGCGCCCGTAGCAAGATAAGTATCGGTACACAGCGTCCCGCCATTCCCCGCAGGAAGTCATGGAGGGCTGGGGCTAGACAACTACCAGCTGTATTTCTTCATCGAGCCGCCTCCAAGGAAGAAGAGCCCCACTTAGAGGATATTAACATGATCGTTTTACAGTCCAGTCTGGCCGTAGACGTAAGTTGTCTATGTTTCTGTCTAGATTGGCTTTAGGAGTAAGTTGTGCTATGTCTATGTTTCTGTCTAGATTGGCTTTAGGAGTAAGTTGTGCTATGTCTATGTTTCTGTCTAGATTGGCTTTAGGAGTAAGTTGTGCTATGTCTATGTTTCTGTCTAGATTGGCTTTAGGAGTAAGTTGTGCTATGTCTATGTTTCTGTCTAGATTGGCTTTAGGAGTAAGTTGTGGCATGTCCATGTTTCTGTCTAGATTGGCTTTAGGAGTAAGTTGTGCTATGTCTATGTTTCTGTCTAGATTGGCTTTAGGAGTAAGTTGTGGCATGTCCATGTTTCTGTCTAGATTGACTTTAGGAGTAAGTTGTGCTATGTCTATGTTATTATCTAGATTGGCTTTAGGAGTAAGTTGTGCTATGTCTATGTTTCTGTCTAGATTGGCTTTAGGAGTAAGTTGTGCTATGTCTATGTTTCTGTCTAGATTGGCTTTAGGAGTAAGTTGTGCTATGTCTATGTTTCTGTCTAGATTGGCTTTAGGAGTAAGTTGTGGCATGTCCATGTTTCTGTCTAGATTGGCTTTAGGAGTAAGTTGTGCTATGTCTATGTTTCTGTCTAGATTGGCTTTAGGAGTAAGTTGTGGCATGTCCATGTTTCTGTCTAGATTGACTTTAGGAGTAAGTTGTGCTATGTCTATGTTATTATCTAGATTGGCTTTAGGAGTAAGTAGTGGCATGTCTATGTTTCTGTCTAGATTAGCTTTAGGAGTAAGTTTGGCATGTCCATGTTTCTGTCTAGATTGGCTTTAGGAGTAAGTTGTGCTATGTCTATGTTATTGTCTAGATTGGCTTTAGGAGTAAGTTGTGCTATGTCTATGTTATTGTGTAGATTGGTTTTAGGAGTAAGTTGTGTCATGTCTATGTTTCTGTCTAGATTAGCTTTAGGAGTAAGTTGTGGCATGTCCATGTTTCTGTATAGATTGACTTTAGAAGTAAGTTGTGGCATGTCCATGTTTCTGTCTAGATTGGCTTTAGGAGTAAGTTGTGCTGTGCCCATGTTTCTGTTTAGATTGGCTTTAGGAGTAAGTTGTGCTATGTCTATGTTATTGTCTAGATTGGCTTTAGGAGTAAGTTGTGGCATGTCTATGTTTCTGTCTAGATTAGCTTTAGGAGTAAGTTGTGGCATGTCCATGTTTCTGTCTAGATTGGCTTTAGGAGTAAGTTGTGGCATGTCCATGTTTTTGTCTAGATTGGCTTTAGGAGTAAGTTGTGGCATGTCCATGTTTCTGTCTAGATTGACTTTAGGAGTAAGTTGTGCTATGTCTATGTTATTATCTAGATTGGCTTTAGGAGTAAGTAGTGGCATGTCTATGTTTCTGTCTAGATTAGCTTTAGGAGTAAGTTTGGCATGTCCATGTTTCTGTCTAGATTGGCTTTAGGAGTAAGTTGTGCTATGTCTATGTTATTGTCTAGATTGGCTTTAGGAGTAAGTTGTGCTATGTCTATGTTATTGTGTAGATTGGTTTTAGGAGTAAGTTGTGTCATGTCTATGTTTCTGTCTAGATTAGCTTTAGGAGTAAGTTGTGGCATGTCCATGTTTCTGTATAGATTGACTTTAGAAGTAAGTTGTGGCATGTCCATGTTTCTGTCTAGATTGGCTTTAGGAGTAAGTTGTGCTGTGCCCATGTTTCTGTTTAGATTGGCTTTAGGAGTAAGTTGTGCTATGTCTATGTTATTGTCTAGATTGGCTTTAGGAGTAAGTTGTGGCATGTCTATGTTTCTGTCTAGATTAGCTTTAGGAGTAAGTTGTGGCATGTCCATGTTTCTGTCTAGATTGGCTTTAGGAGTAAGTTGTGGCATGTCCATGTTTTTGTCTAGATTGGCTTTAGGAGTAAGTTGTGCTATGCCTATGTTTCTGTTTAGATTGGCTTTAGGAGTAACTTGTGGCATGTCCATGTTTCTGTCTACATTGGCTTTAGGAGTAAGTTGGGGCATGTCAATGTTTCTGTCTAGTCTGGCTGTAGACGGAAGGTGTGCTATGTCAATGTTACTGTCTAGTCTGGTTGTAGGCGTACTTTTGCTTTGGGCCCATGTTACTGTTTACTCTGATCTGGTGGTAGACTTGTGTCTGTGGGATCGTCTAATATGGGGGTAATATTGTGACTATGAGTTCGTCTAATCTGGTGGCAATATTGTGACTATAAGTTTGTCTAGTCTGGTGGTAAGATTGGAACTATGAGTTGGTCTTTAATTTGGGTAAGATTGTGACTATGAGTTCGTCTAATCTGGTGGCAATATTGGGACTATAAGTTTGTCTAGTCTGGTGGTAAGATTGGAACTATGAGTTGGTCTTTAATTGGGGTAAGATTGGGACTATGAGTTCATCTAGTCTGGTGGTAAGATTGGGACTATGAGTTGATCTAGTCTGGTGGTAAGCTTACGTCTGTGTGATTGTCAAGTATTGTTGAAAACAGGTGTCTTTGAAATCGTTAATTATTGTGGGAAACTTGTGTCTGAGTAATTGTCTAGTATTGTTGGAAATTTGTGTCTGTTTATATATGTAATCGTCTAGCCTTTTGGCTGTGTGACTGGTTAGTCTAGTAATGGACCTGTGGCTGTGTGATTGTCTAGTCTAGTCTAGTAATAGGCTTGTGGCTGTGTGATTGTCTAGTATAGTTATATACCTGTGGCTGTGTGATTTTCTAGTCTAGTCTAGTAATAGACTTGAGGCTGTAGGACTGCTTAGTCTAGAAATAGACTTGTGGCTGTCGGATTGTCTAGTCTAGTGGTAGATGTGTCCGTAGGATTGTCTAATCTTGTGATATTCTTGTGTATGTGTGATTGTCTAGTCTGGTGATAGACTTGTGGCTTTGAAACTGTCTAGTCTAGTGATAGTCTTGTGTATATGTAGTTGTTTAGTTTGATGAAAGACGTGTATCTCTGTATGTGTGTGTGTTGTGTCTGTGTGTGTGTGTGTCTGTGTGTGATTTTCTAATTAGGTAGCAGACTTGTGTTTGTCTAGTGAAGTTTTAGTAGGCTTGTGAGTACATGTAATTGTCTATTCTGGTGGTTGTAGACTTGTATGTGTATATTATAGTCTAGTGAGATGGGGACAGACTTGGTGGTACAATTATTTGTTATTGTCTAGTATTATTGGGGAGGTTTATTATAATTTTGTGATTCTCTAACATGATAGGGGCATTGTTTCTGTACATTTGTCAAGCCTAGTGGTAGACTTTTGACTATGTAATCGTCTAGTGCACTGGATGTAAATGTGTGTGTGTGTATTTGTCAAGCCTGGTTGTAGACTTGTCTCTGTATATTTGTCAAGTCTGGTTGTAGACTTGTCTCTGTATATTTGTCTAATATCAAGCCTGGTTGTAGATTTGTCTCTGTATATTTGTTAAGCCTGGTTATAGATTTGTCTCTGTATATTTGTCAAATCTGGTTGTAGACTTGTCTCTGTATTTTGTCAAGCCTAGTTTTTAAGGCCGTAGTTTTGTCTCTGTATATCTGTCCAGCCTGGTTGTAGACTTCTGTAAATTTGTCAAGAATTGTATCTTTCTGATTTCTTAAGCTATTGAAAATATCCTTTTGTCTTCTTGAGGTAAATCCATGGATGTATGTCTCAGAGTGTAACTTAATTTATCTTAATGTCTTTATACTGGTTCATGCGCCATCTATAGCTGCTCTTAATAAACCATCTGGGAAAATAACTTGGTACAAATAACTTGGGTAGATTTTTCACTTTGTCTGGGCAGCAGTTGCTAAGCCTACTCTTTTCGATGTACAACTGCCAAGGAATTTTAACGTACTCGACACTGAATACAGGAGTCCGATCTCACTACCCAGAGGTCAGGGGAATTTTAACCAGAAGATCCACGTGAAAAAAATCCCGGTCTTCACCGTGATTCGAACCCGCGACCACTGGGGACTCTAGGCGGACACCGTACATCGAGACCACTGAGTCCTCTTGTTTAATACTATGGATGTCCGTCTCTATGTTTAGATCTGTTTTCGTGTTTTTGTGTTGTTGTTGTTGTTGTTGTTCTTCTTCTTCTTCTTCTTCTTCTTCTTCTTCTTCTTCTTCGTCGTGAATTTAATGTTAGGTTATTGGTAACCATGGCATTGCGTCCACATTATCTTGCACAGATCGGCTTCTTATGCAATCTTTAAATATCACATCCATGTACTACATAACAAGAAATATTCTACCATTTGAGGTATTTGTGTGTGTGTTTGCTATTTGTTAAGTCGCGAGTGACAGTGCCAAGACAAGACATTCTCATGCTGTGTGGAATCAGGTAACATATTTTCACAAGTAATTGAGTTCCCAGTCATCTCCTCTTCCGTAATGTTGCCAGACCTGTTTTAGTCCTTCCAATGATAACAGATTCCCCAAACCCATCAAACGAACACCAAAAATAAATTAAACATTTTTTTTTCTGAATTGATATTATTTCATCCATACTAGGCGAAAGTCATGAAAATCATTGTTTAAGGACAAAATGCAATTATCCGAGTAAATTATGAACAATCTCGTGGAGCGAGATTGGCTTGGCTTGGCTTCGTTCGTTCTCAATCTCCCACTCCAAACCCTGAAAGGGCTTAAGTAGAAGAATGTAGTCCAGAGAACTGAATGCATTGTGTCGTAGTTTACAGCTTGACTGCCTTATTTGCACCTTTCGGTCCAACACATCCGACTTCAGCAAGCATTTTTTGAGTACCGGGTTAGCATTCCCTCTTCGATCCCTTCTACTTAGCCAGTCTGCTCTGTTGCAGCCTGTTATCCAGGATCACCGCGTGGAGGTGTAGAAGGGTCTTGGCAGCTCTGGTTCGCTGGCCCTGACGCTAGCAGTCAGCTATGGGTCGCTGACCACTGCAGCTCATGCGCTGCTCAGCATCTTGATCCCATGGAGCGAGATTGACAAAGAAAGAGAAATTTAGTGACAAAGATTGGATTAAAAGATGATATAGTATCTGTACAGTCCCCTGTGTGTTGCCAGGGTAGTAGAAGAGCAAAGTATAGTATCTGTACAGTCCCCTGTGTGTTGCCAGGGTAGTAGACGAGCAAAGTATAGTATCTGTCTGTACAGTCCCCTGTGTGTTGCCAGGGTAGTAGACGAGCAAAGTATAGTATCTGTACAGTCCCCTGTGTGTTGCCAGGGTAGTAGAAGAGCAAAGTATAGTATCTGTACAGTCCCCTGTGTGTTGCCAGGGTAGTAGACGAGCAAAGTATAGTATATGTACAGTCCCCTGTGTGTTGCCAGGGTAGTAGACGAGCAAAGTATAGTATCTCTACAACCCCTGTGTGTTGCCAGGGTAGTAGAAGAGCAAAGTATAGTATCTATACAGTCCCCTGTGTGTTGCCAGGGTAATAGACGAGCAAAGTATAGTATCTGTACAGTCCCCTGTGTGTTGCCAGGGTAGTAGAAGAGCAAAGTATAGTATCGGAATCGCTACCACATCCATATGCCGCATGGTCGACACAAGAAGACCACTAAGTCCATGATAGAAATGGGAGAGGAAGGGGGAACTGAATCAAGTAATCTACACCGGATGATAAAAGTCGGGAGAAAGGGGGAGGGGGACTGAATCAAGTAATCTACATCCCATGATAGAAGTGGGTGAGGGAGGAGGAAACTGAATCAAGCAATCTACACCGGATGATAAAAGTCGGGAGAAAGGGGGAGGGGGACTGAATCAAGTAATCTACATCCCATGATAGAAGTGGGTGAGGGAGGAGGGGGGGGGGGTGGGCTGAATCAAGTAATCTACATCCAATGATAGAAGTGAGGGAGGAAAGGGGGGGGGCTGAATCAAGTAATCTACATCCCATAATAGAAGTGAGGGAGGGAGGGGGGACTGAATCAAGCAATTTACACCCCATGATAGAAGTGAGGGAGGAAAGGGGGGGGGGGGACTGAATCAAGTAATCTATATCCCATGATAGAAGTGAGGGAGGAAAGGGGGGAGGGCTAAATCAAGTAATCTACATCCCATGACAGAAGTGAGGGAGGGAAGGGGGGGGGGGACTGAATCAAGTAATCTACACACCATGATAGAAGTGAGGGAGAGGGGGCTGAATCAAGTAATCTACATCCCATGATAGAAGTGGGTGAGGGAGGAGGGGACTGATTGAAGTAATCTACACCCCATGATAGAAGTGGGTGAGGACGGAGGGGACTGAATGAAGTAATCTACACCCCATGATATACGTGGGGGAGGGGGACTTAATCAAGTAATCTACACCTCATGATAGAAGTGGGTGAGGAAGGAGGGGACTGAATGAAATAATCTACACCCCATGATATACGTGGGGGAGGGGGACTTAATCAAGTAATCTACACCCCATGATAGAGGTGGGTGAGGAAGGAGGGGACTTAATTAAGTAATCTACACCCCATGATAAAAGTTGAGGAGGGGGGACTGAATCTAGTAATCTACACCTCCTGATAGAAGTGGGTGAAGGAGGATGGGACTTAATCAAGTAATCTACACCCCATGATAGAAGTGGGGGAGGGGGGACTTAATCAAGTAAACTACACCCCATGATAGAAGTGGGTGAGGGAGGGAGGACTGAATCAAGTAATCTCACCCCATGATAGAAGTGAGGGAGGGAGGGGACTGAATCAAGTAATCTACACCTCATGATAGAAGTGAGGAAGGACAGGACAAAATCAAGTAATCTACTCTCCACATTAAAAGTGAGGGAGAGGGAGGACTTAATCAAGTAATCTGCACCCCATGATAGAAGTGCGTGAGGGAGGAGGGGACTGAATGAAGTAATCTACACCTCATGATAGAAGTGGGCGAGGGGGGAACTGAATCAAGTAGTCTCCAACCCATGATATAAGTGGGTGAGGTAGGGGGGACTGAATGAAGTAATCTACACCCCTGATAGAAGTGGGGGAGGGAGAGAGGACTGAATCAAGTAGTCTCCAACCCATGATAGAAGTGGGTGAAGTAGGGGGGGGGGGAATAAATCAAGTAATCTACACCCCATGATAAAAGTGGGTGAGGTGGGGGGGGGGGGGACTAAATCAAGTAATCTACACCCCATGATAAAAGTGAGGGAGGGGAGAGGGAGACTGAATCAAGTAGTCTACACCCCATGATAGAAGTGAGGGAGAGGAGGGGGGGGACTGAATCAAGTAGTCTACACCCCATGATAGAAGTGGGGGAGGGGGAAAGGGGAGCTGAATCAAGTAATCTACACCCCATGATAGAAGTGGGGGAGGGGGGACTGAATCAAGTAATCTACACCCCATGATAGAAGTGGTGGGGGATGGGGAAGTGGGTGGGCTGAATCAAGTAATCTACACCCCATGATAGAAGTGGGGGAGGGGGGGACTGAATCAAGTAATCTACACCCCATGATAGAAGTGGGGGAGGGGGGATTGAATCAAGTAATCTACACCCCATGATAGAAGTGGTGGAGGGGGAAGGGGGGGGGGCTGAATCAAGTAATCTACACCCCATGATAGAAGTGGGGTAGGGGGGGGGGATTGAATCAAGTAATCTACACCCCATGATAGAAGTGGTGGAGGGGGAAGGGGGGGCTGAATCAAGTAATCTACACCCCATGATAGAAGTGGGGGAGGGGGAGACTGAATCAAGTAATATACACCACATGATAGAAGTGTGGAAGCGGGGACTGAATCAAGTAATCTACACCCATTATAGAAGTGGGAGAGGGGGGGGGGGGGACTGAATCAAGTAATCTACACCCCATGATAAAAGTCAGGGATGGAGGGTGGGGGGGGGGGGGCTGAATTAAGTAATCTACACCCCATGATGATAGTGAGGTGACAGTGTCGTGTAACAGATGTACAGGGAAGTAAACGAGAAATTTATTCTATACCTGACACTGTTTTCGGGAACAATCTGTTAGAGGCGTTATTGAAATTATAAGCACCTTTGTATACGATGCACTGGTCAGTTCCCTTCCTCGCTGTTTTTCCTTTCCTAATACAGTCAGAGATTTAGAAACTGGATCAGCTGTAAAATTGTCAATACCGGGATATAATCCAGAACTTTTGCCTTGGAGAAGCAGTTGTTCTACCCTCTGCTGGTCAGACGTTCCATCACCATAGCTGTTGGTTTGATTAAAGGTTTGCCTTTGTTGATTCTTCTGGCGAAGTTATGGTCCTTTCCACTGCAGACAGTAGTCCTTTGGTATGTTGTCGCCAGTGTATGGATGCGTGTGTGTATATGTTTGTAATGTGGACTTACTGTGCAGTGTATGGATTCGTGTGTATCTGTTTGTAATGTGGACGTACTGGCCAGTCTATGGATGTGTCTGTGTATCTGTTTGTAATGTGGACGTATTGGCCAGTGTATGGATGCGTGTATGTATCTATTTATAATGTGTTCTACTTCTGTAATTTTGCAGTACAGTAGTTTTGCCAATCCTTTCTGTACATGGAGAAGTGTTCATGCAGAGAAAACATTCCTGGCATGCTCAATACCCTGCATGCATGATGTTATTTCTAGGACTGTGATAATATCATATATGAGGGGTTTCCTAATATCTCTTCTGGAATGGCGATGTCGAAAATGTTATTATGATACCTGTGAGATAAATGTGGTATCTACAAGTTCACGGTGACATCTCTAAGAGGAAATTGGCGCCCAAAAGATCGAGGTGATGTTCCTTAAATGATGACTACGGCGCGTCTGTAATATCTGTGTAAGAGATATGGCCACATATAAATTAATATGGTTTTGTCTACACGTGACAGTTCTATCTATATGTGCTGGTAATGTTTCAAAGAAGACAATTTCAATAATAGCATTATCAAAATCACACTCCGCAGGCAAATATTTGTGCCTTTTTAAAAATGTCATACTAAATTTAATCTATAATTGTATTTCCGTTTCCGAGAACGAAACAAATAACTTGTAAACGGAATACTATAATCAAATCGAAATTAATTGTAGCATGCAATTGCAGAGGCACAATTACATTTGAACCAAATAAAAATGTAACTTTTATTGAAGAGAAGCCCACAACTGTGCAATACATGTGACTCATATCGTGTGGACCTCTTGCTGACACTTTAAAACGGTAACTAGTGTTGAGACGCAAGACGGACGTGTGCTAAGTTACATTACACAATGTTATGTTGTGTTATACTAGCCCTTCCTCCAGGTCTAGTAAGTCGCAGGAAGTTTAAAATACCTACTAAGGATAGCCGATAGCCCGTTGGCTACCTGGCAACAGACATTAACATGCCTGTTTGAATACCAAGATTCCAAGTATACGAGCAGTCTAGTTAAGGTGCCATCTCCACAACGAAGGTAGGCTGCAATGAATATCTATTATACTTTATCTCTTGTTCTGATTGCGCTGTCTCACCTTATCTATCCACGACCCGCTGTATGGTTGTATCTCATCCATCAAAGGATCAAGAATCCAGAGAGGGGTGTCATGGATGGCACAGGCGCAGAAAACAATCGGGCAAGTCACCCCACAAGAGACCATAGCCAAAAGGGAAGAATGGGTTAACACTGGTGATATAATGACATAATACCAGATAACCATCATAACCTTAGGCAATGAATGCAGAGAATGGGGCAACAGCAGAGCAGAGCTCGAGTTGAATCAGCTGATAAATGAGAACACGCAGGATAATGATGCCGTCATATACACCGACTGATCGGTGCTGAGCAGTGGGACATCAGGCTGGGGTTTCTCAGCTAGAGTGACACATGACATGACGGTATTGAGCAGAGTGAGGCATACGTGTCAACAATTTCCAGCATGACAATGGAGATGGAAGCAGTGACCTCAACAATTTCCAGCATGACAATGGAGATGGAAGCAGTGACCTCAACAATTTCCAGCATGGCAATGGAGATGGAAGCACTGACCTCAACAATTTCCAGCATGACAATGGAGATGGAAGCAGTGTCCTCAACAATTTCCAGCATGACAATGGAGATGGAAGCAGTGACCTCAACAATTTCCAGCATGACAATGGGGATGGAAGCAGTGACCTCAACAATTTCCAGCATGACAATGGAGATGGAAGCACTGACCTCAACATTTTCCAGCATGACAATGGCGAAGGAAGCACTGACCTCAACATTTTCCAGCATGACAATGGAGATGGAAGCAGTGACCTCAACAATTTCCAGCATGACAATGGGGATGGAAGCAGTGACCTCAACAATTTCCAGCATGACAATGGAGATGGAAGCAGTGACCTCATCGTTGAGATAGCTATCTGTGTTAACAAGGGCAGTCATTGTGACAGACGCAGAAGGTACAATAGGGATGGCTGAAGTTTCGAGTGATTAGCAGCTGTTTAGGCCCCAAACTTCAAGGGATTGACATGGATCTACTGTTCTGGTCATGCTGGGATTCAGGACAACGAAAGAGCTGATATCTTGGCGTCACAAGCTCCCATCATGGGCACATTAGTGATGGATAGGAATGCCATTTTGAAATCGATCCATGACCGTCTGTATGATGGGGACACCGCAAAAGATGAAGCAACATTCCACAGACTGCAACGTTTTAACATTAAACGAGGTTCGAGCTGAGTGGGGCGCATAAGGGGGCGAAGCAGGAGAGTGTACAACCAGCGAGCTACAGGGACCATCAGCATCCATACCCTGCACCATTTGTTGAGAGACTGAGCACCTTTGGGTATGCCTTGAATGCAGTGAAGTCAGTTCTTAGAAGTAGATACAAACTTTCCAGTACATCTTCTGATGTTGTCCGATCGGGTTGTCTTCATCTTGGACGACCTTCTTCCAGCTTGCCCTCCAGCAGTCTCCACCAACGTGATATGGCTTGCTATATTGAGCAGATATCTCCTGTCGAACACTGATTCTAAGAGCTGCTGAATTCACATCCCAAACGTTTTCAGTACTTCAACATTTCTTTGCCTATCCGTCCATGTGACATGGCCCAATCCAAATTGTATTTCTCAAAATATTTATGTATCTTGTTGTTGTTGTTGTTGTTGTTTATATGCATGAAAACTATATACGTCGGAAACAAAAATACATATCAAGAAGAAGTGTTCACTGTTCTGCATATGGACGATTTGTGGATCAGACCAACATATTTCACGACGCTATCATATTTTCTACGTCTTAGGGGCAGGATATAATGAATATCGTTCACAGACAAATGAGAAGATCATGACCTAATTTTCTTGACATGCGTGCGCTACCACGTGACCTTAAAATTCTGGGCAACATTGTTACTGATTTACTGGCACAGGGCCCGTGGCCGAGTGGTTTGGATGCCTGTCTGCTGACTAAACAACGGCACTAGATCGAATCCTCTGTCGCACGTCTTTTTGTTAACTTACATATTTTTGGGGGGATTTTGATTGTTTGTTGCGTTCGACTTGTTTTCCTATTCCTCAAGGTGATGTGCGTTGTACCGTGGTTTTTATTTTGCGCCTGTCGGCCCAGTGCATCCGACTTTAGCATGCATTTTATTTAAGGGTCTGCTTCCTCCTGCATGTTCTAAGGGTTTGCTTCCCCGAGGTAACGGAAGGGGCTGTGATTGGGATCAAACCTAGCACCTTCGATTTGTAAGCCGTGTCACCTAACCACTAGGCCACGCCGTCCCCTCAACTGACATAATAACTTGAATTTACTTCTGAATTGTGTTAGTTAAAAAATGTAATTATTTCACGGCAGATAACATAATTGTTTAGATCGGATGGAATTAGCAGAGTTTGTGAAATAAAAATATTTTCCTGCGGTGAAAAGATGGATGGTTAGGGTAAGGATGTTGTGGTAAGCGTAATGTTATGGTAAAGATGTTATGGTAAGCTTGATGTTGTGGTAAAGATGTTGTGGTAAGCATGATATTGTGGTAAAGATGTTGTGGTAAGCGTGCTGTTGTGGTAAAGATGTTGTGGTAAAGATGTTGTGGTAAAGATGTTGTGTTCAGCTTGATGTTGTGGTAAAGAACTGGATAACGATGTTTAAAGAAGGACGTGAGCTAACGCAACAATATGCGACTGATCCATCGTTGTCCATTTTTTCCCTGTTGTCTTCGACACACTTTTGTCCCCATACACTGCCTGCAGTCTGCGATGAATGTCAACTGGTCGACATCCTTTAGCTGTTATAAACCGAATCAACACTCGCTGATCAACTATGGACGGATTCCGTATCACACCCGCCATGTTTTCAGCGGTCAGCTGAGGAAATTATGAGTCGGAAGATAATTCAATTTTGCAAATTTGGTATGTGTTCTTAACACCAAAAGTGACATCATGCGTATCGTACGTATGTTCACTTGTTGCAGTTTTGTCCGGTTTCATTTGAACACGCCCCTGTATATTATGTTATATTCTGTTACGTAATTTTTTATTTCCCCATTATATTATGTTATATGTTATGACAGTATATTATGTTATATTGTATTATGTTGTCATATTATATTATTTTATGATATGTTATATTATGGTGTTAAATTATATCATGTTCTGTCATGTTGTCATATTATTTTATATTAATATATGTTATGTTATGTTGTTCTATTACATTATGTTATTTTATACTGTCAAATTATATTACATTTTAATGTGTTATATTATGTTATTTTATCTTGTCATACTATATTATTTTATGTTATTTTATCTTGTCATATTACATTATGTTATGTTATTTGCGTTAGTTATACATAATGAAAATAATTATCCCAAACCAAATACATAGGTTCTCCCCCTATCTATGACAATGGGAGAAACATGTCTTACCTTACATGTGATCCAAGCGTCGTTATACAAGACACGGTCAATGATTGATGTAAGAATGTGCCCTTTCATCAGTATTTAATGTATATTCTTTGGGTGTTGTCGATGTGAAAATACCAGCTGTTATTGCTGTAAGCGTTAGCATGACCAGGACAGTACATCAAGAAACAGGAAATTTAAATCTGTTATCCATTCATTCCGTAACCATGCCTTTTGTCCGTTCCATAGCAATGATTGACATTTCGACTCCAGAACTGACCTGTCTAATGAGGTCTTATAGCTATCTCAGAGTAACTGTTGCACCCCGATCTCACACTGGAGACCTCGTCATGTTATATGTCATGTTTCGTTTGGCACTAACCAAATGTGGGAGTAACTGGACTTCTTTTACAGCTGCCATCGAGATTTGATGTCATTGTTCTGTGCACAACTCTACTGATCTCGGGTCACACTGCTATCTAGGTCACTTTGGTTATTAAAGATTCATGATATTTTTTGTATTTTCCATTTGTGAAGAGGGGAGAAGGAATCGTTGACCTAATTACTGATTTTAGAACCATTTGGAGAAGACCTGCACCTTCTGATTTACAACGATGTGTCAATTTGGTCGGAAGATAGAACACCAAGGTATAGTTGCTCCTGTATTAATCACACAAAACCTTCCTGGAAGGACGGGCAAGGGAGAGAGAGAGAGAGAGGGGGGGGGGGGGGAGGGAAGAAAAGATTTAAAAGTTTATATACCTAAGTGCATGTCGCAAAAGCGGTTCGTGGATAAGGTTAACGAACTTCTAGATTATCATGTAGCGCCGTTTACAGATCGTCGCTCTCATCAAAACCGCCACGTGAGACTTTTCACCTTTAACCAATTCTCCTGCGTCCGTCATCATCATCTTCAGAGAACATCTTTAATATCTTGTGTTCATCTTCTCTTCTGTTTTCCTCATTCTCGTTTAGCGGGACCATACACTCTAGTATTATTTTTCCTAAACCATTGGTACCATTGATTTGGCCAAAGTATTTGAGTGCCCCAGACTAGTCAGTTGTGCTCTATTTCCCGCTCTTTTAAGATGTCTGTTTTTCTTTTTCGCTATCTCTTGGATTTTAAGAACTTTTCAACGTTTTAGCTGGAACGATTCAATTTTCTTCTTGAGTGTTCGTTTGGTGGCCCATTTTTGGCCTTCATACATTGTCACAAGAACAGTACATGTCCTCAGGATGTATAACTTATACTTCTTTATATTAAACAAGTTTCTACCAGAGGACACAAAGTGCTATTGTAGAGGGTTCCTGCAAGGAACAACTACAGCGGCGGCCCTATGTTTTGTGGAGCGAAGCAGAGAAGAAGATACGTTAAGTGGCTCTTACTTCCAACTTCCAACGATGGTCTCTGTGGCGAAGTGGTCAAGTCGTTTGCCTCATTGTTGGGGTTCGAATTCGAGCCTCGACTGTCGGTCCATGATGTCAATTTTTTCCGGAGATCTCTGGCTTCATCGTTGGAGCTACGGAGTTCGTGCTTTGTGCGATGGTCTTGACAGATTCGGTACCCATCTGCCGAGAGAGACCAAGCTAAATGGGGAAAACCCGAGGCGATGAAGTCGAACCCTCGCTTAGAGTTTTTAATTTTTAAACTTCCAACTTGCTTAGTGCAGAAAACCACACACATACAAACACACATACACACAAATACACACACAAACACACACATAGAAGCCTTCAGACACAACTGAACCCAAAACATTTACGTCTAATCGCGGTCAGACGTTTTACCATTAAATCATATATTTTCAAGGTCTTATTTGTAACTCTTTTTTGCACTGTTGCTTGCCCTTTGATGTATGCACTCCCACGCGCAGTGGTGTTAGTCTCTTGCTGTAGTTGCTTATACCTTTTCATTGTAACTGGTGCCGACAGCACCTGAGTTCTACAGAATATGGTGATTTAGTTGTTGCACATGAGGTAGATTAAAACATGTATGGAATGTCAGGTGATCCAGGGACAGATGTCATCATAACACTCCGGTTATAATATGTTGGAAACTTATTAGGTGAGAAGACAGAAACCATTGCGTATTTTCCATAATTCCGAGTAGTCAGGAATCCTTTTTACAGTTGAATTGGTGTGCCGTCAATGGACTAGTAGAGCAAGGCTAGTCACCATACATTTGGCTATTTTGAGTTACATTTCCACGGATGTGAAATATGTAGTACCAAGTATGTCTACTAGTTCTAGTGACGTTTACTGCTTGTGTTTGAGGCAATAGTGAGGCAAGGGGGATACAAAAACAAAACAATAGACTATACGCTACAGGTCTGTCGTCTCCACGAGAGGAGCAAAGGAACAACACGTCGCTCACCAACCCAGTTAAGAGATAACCTGTGTGGCCTGAGATGGACTGTAAAGTTTCTGAGTTAAATTTAGTTTCAGGAAAATCATTTCAATTAATCTAAACGCTAAAGAAAAACATAAACGTACAAAATCTAGTCTGCCGTGGAATGCTTGGACGAATGGTTTTGATGACTGTCTGCCGACAAGGAGGGCACGGATCGAATCCGAGGTAAGGTATATGTTGTTTTTCTGTTAAGGGTGAAATAACAAACATAGCTAGCACACGACGTGGCGACAGTAATGGCGAAGCGGCCTGTAATCCTCATCCTGTAAAACCTCTCTACAACCCCAGCAATGGAAAAAATGTCGTGCTTGTTTTTTGTTACTCGACAGTCTGCGAGGTTCGGGGTTAACCGGATCGACTTTACAGAATTTAAGTTGATCAGCAGCTGAATAGAACTGTTTCTCTTTCGCATTTTAATTAGAAAAATCAAGAAGTGAGTTAGCAAAGTAAGCGGATTAGTTGATCTTAAATATATCTTACACAACTGTTTCATAGTGGGGCGACTACCTCGACAAATGTCCATCATCTGTCGCTCTAATGTCCATCATCTGTCGCTCTTTCCCATCGCATGCACAATGGAAATCATCTTTAACCTTCATCAGTGACCAAGTATCTGGACCATGTTTTAAACGTGTGCATTTTAATGTTTTGTGAATGTTTGTGAATATTTGCCATGCGGTGTCTAGTTCTTGTAGCTAAGGTGGCCGAACTGCTTCTGTGATGGCCTCCATCCCAAGGGGGCATTGCTTCAAAACCTCGGTACATCATGTGTTTTTTCCTTGATATAGAATGCAAAATAACAATTGTTCTGCACACTGCGTGACGACTGTAGGGATAAGCAACCATTACTCCTAAATCCCTATATGTCCTATGTGGATTCAACCAATGGGAAGAAACGCTGTAACGATTGTTTAAAAAAAAAATAAGGATAGTCTGTGTATGAATACAACTCAAAATTCGACCAGGTTTTACAATTCAACAGTTCCTTGAATCCCAGGCGAGAGAGACCACACTAGTCAAATAATATAATGAGCGAAGTAAAAGAAAAAAAAGGAACAAAAATCGAATGGTTGAAACAGTCATTAGAAGGCACATTCTTAAACAGGGACACTAACCGTCTGGTTTGAATAAATGCCAGCGAGCAGCCAGAAATAGAGTGAAGAAGTTGGTGGAGTTGAAGCCTCTGGCCCCAAGGCACTATTCAAACCTATCCGTTGCCACTTAATTGACTGACATAGCCGTCCGTGTTTCTGACATTCGATTACGTTAAGTTAGAACTAGTAATGAAATCTGTCTGATCAGCATATTCGATTAACACTTGTTTCGTCAGTGGCTTAATGGACCATTTCAATAGTTCTTATATTTCGTGACAACTTGACTCGCGTTGTGTCAACTTTCTTGATTTCACTAAACTTCACTGATGTGCATCATATTTAGGACTTCTGTTATGTTTGTTATCCTTCGATTTATTGAGCTCCTCACATGTCTCCAGCGTGTTCTTTACTGAAGTTTTCCTCACCCTTTCCTGAAGATTATCATTTCTAGTTTAGATGTTATTTCTTCTTAACATATTTTCTTCCTCGTATCTCCTAATTACTCTGTCTAATCTAGAACAATCATTTCTCACTCTGGCATTGAAATCTACAAGAAGGATGATTTCATCAAGACTATCGTCCCCTGTTTCTTCAAGAAGCTCAAATAATTCTGTTTTGGAATCTGCTCAAACACACTGATTTAGTGCATAAACTCATCTGGCTATCTTATCTTCCATTTTGAGATGTAGTACAATGCGGTCAGAAATATATTTCCATCCATTAATGGTATATTTTTTAATTCTGGCCACAATAAAACCCACTCACCTGGTGCCTTAGTCATATTACCCTCAAGATATATTAACCTCCCCCCCCCCCCAGCTCTTTTTTCTTATTTCCCACGAGGGCCAAGAATTCCAAAATGAGATCTCTTCAATTCTTCAAAGAGTTCGTGCCACTACCCGATGACGCTTCTAATTGTTCATTTTCCAAAAATGTTTGTTCGTAATTCCAACCACGTTGTCGTCCTTTCTGTCCACCTGGTTCTCCTTCTGTATATACTTGGAGTATTTTACAAACGCACAGGTCATTAGACTGTTGCATGCTGAGGTCGGATGCACTGGGCCGACAGGCGCAAAATAAAAACCACAGTGCAACGCACACCGCCTTGGGGATTAGAGAAATAAGGAGAACGCAAACAAACAAAAATAAAAATAAAAATGAGACTTGAATGTGTACATGGTGGACGGTCTGTCTCATTTTGGCCTCCACGCAGGTTACCTTTTCTGGTTCATGGCTGTTGATTGGATATTAACATCTAACCCTCACATTTAGAAGCCCCTCAGCTATCCACCACAGAGTTCACATGTCCAGAAGGAAGACAATCTTCTTCTCTACATCGAACTGTTCAGAGAAAGAAATATCTGATTATTTTCTGTAAATTCTTATAAACTTTGAGCTATCCAATTAAAGAAATAGCTTACTATTTTCTATCTATTTAAAGTGCACTGAACTATTCATAGAAAGACACAAAACGCATAACTTATGTTGCCTCATGCTGAGACATGCACTTGTCGATGACGTGTCAGCCATTGTGGTCCAGCACACCCTTGACTGCCGGTGCACTCGGGTGTCTAACGGACACAGTTTTTGATGTCCCTTGTTTAATGTCGACATCAATAAAAGCAGCGAACATCAAAAACAGAACAAGCTTCAACCAGCCACACTGGAGGCCCGTTATACCGAATAATTGTGTTCTAGAAAGCCAGATGTCAGTTTGTACTTTATTTGATTAAATAGGTTGTCGTGCCATTCTTGTTCGATTGGAAAACTGGATCGGCATTTCATCTAGAAACGTGACGTCAGTACCGCTTTTGTTGGACAAATTAGTTCTTTTATGTATTTTACACATCTGTTGTAAAATGTCTAATGAAATGTCTATGAAATTAATAAGAAACTGTCTTAGAAAAGTCCATGACCGAACAACGACCTGGGATCGCTAGAAGACACAAGACAAGACTAGAATCAGAACAATCGAATGGCAGCTGGAATAATGGAACTGTTTCTGTTCGCGTTACTTTAGATGTCGGACATTAACGTAACTTTCGAGGTGTGTCATTCTGCCTCGACGTTTTCCGCAAATATACTGGAATACTAGAATTCTGACATTTAGTCTGCTTGCTCGTTCGTCTTCAGACCTCGACCTCAATGACTCTAACGAAGAAATCACTCGATTTGAGGCTCCGTGCACTTCCGTACAGCTTCTCGTGGAAGGACACTGGCTGTTACCAAATGCTACTTCTCTTATCGGTATACGATGGGCAGGACTGCAAAATGTGTCCTGCTGTCAAGGGGGCTGTGCCACAGGTACAAATGTCCGTGCATTTAGTCAGACAGACAACCACATAACGTTTTATTTTTAAAATTCTGAAACCTTCTTTTTGGTTCATCGAAAAGGCCATCACGTACCTTCACGGTTTGCCTCCTGGGCTGTCATTTGAACGCTAGTAGTAAGTTTGGAGATGATTTCCGTTCTACTCATTTTAAAATAATGTCTACTACAAAAAAAATGCGTGCTGCAGCCGTCTCAGTGCTATTTCTATATAGGGGATATCGTTCTTCTCAGACTGTTTTGTGTATCCTAAGAAGATTAACAAATGTAAAATAAAAACATTCATTTACAGATCTAGCTTTCTGTATGTATTTGTTTCAGCATATTTATGTCCGTCTATCTACTTATGTAGTTTATATACGTATGGCTTTTAGTATGTCTCTGTCTGTCTTTTTATATGTCTGTCCGTCTGTTTATTCATTCACAATTACAACTATCCGTTTAATGTAGTTTTTCCTGTCTACCCGTCTCAGGCTGTGTTCACATCTCTTTTTCTGTCTACCCTTATGTGATTCTGTCTACTCATCTGTGGCTCTGTCTACCAATCTGTGGCTTTGTCTATCCGTCTGTGGCCCAGTCTACCCGTCTCAGACTATGTTCACATCCCTTGCTCTGCCTTCCCATATGTGGCTCTGTCTACTCACCTGTGGCTCTGTCTACCCATACATGGCTCTGTCTATATGTGGCTCTGTCTACCCATATATGGCTATGTCTATATGTGGCTCTGTCTACCCATATATGGCTCTGTCTATATGTGGCTCTGTCTACCCATATATGGCTCTGTCTATATGTGGTTCTGTCTACCCATATGTGGCTCTGCCTATCCATATGTCGCTCTGTCTAACTATCTGTGGCTCTGTCTACCCATATGTGGTTCTGTCTACTCACCTGTAGCTCTGCCAACCCATATGTGGCTGTCTACTCATAGGGAGCCGCGTAGCGCAGTGGTTGAGGCGGTAATGTTTTTTTCAAACCACAATGGCTCCCGGGTCGACCCAGCATTAAATGGGTACCGGTTCAGTCCGGGAAGTAAAAGCGGCGAGGGAGAGGAGATGGCTACCGCCCTCATATAGCCGAGCCTTTGAAATGTGAGATCGCTAACGCCTCACACCCCTACGGCAGTAATGCTATGGGATACTTTACTTTACTTTACTTTACTCATATATGGCTCTGTCTACCTATATGTGGCTCTAACTACCCATATATGGCTCTGTCTAACTATATGTGGCCCTGTTTACCCATCTGTGGCTCTGTCTATCTAACTGTGCTGCAGTCTCACGCATCAATACATCACTCGTCCTTACTCAACTACGCATACATATACACATATACACATTCAAAAATAAATTTAAACAAAGACATACGTACATACAGACGTACATGAACATATATTACATACATACATACAAATATACATACATGCATAAAGGATTTAATTAAAACCGATCCAGGACTGGCGACAACCTGTCTATATGTCATGTATAAGATATGCCAGTCCACACTGCTCAGCCCGCTGCAGCCTCTGGACATGTTATTGAAACGAAATAATTGAAAGCATCGACTTCATTTAACTTTCAACAGTCGCCTGCTCAAAACGGACGTGCTTATATCCTGAACTGTGTAGCAAACGATCGAATCAGTTTTAGCTAGCTGTGTCAGAAAGGTCCTGGCACATTTGGACACAGACAGGTCTCAGAGCAAGCCAGGAACGTGTCGTAGATTTCTTGTGTTCCTGACATTCCAGTCACGTTTGTATCATATTCTAGCTGGCTGGCCGAAGGATAACGCAACAAACGAGTACATTATCCAAACGGGCAACCTCCTTGGGAAGGCTCCTTGTATTAGACGTAGTGTCCTTCCGAGCAAAACATTCGTTATTGTTGCCTCGTTTAGTCGAGGTCCACCCTTTCTCTACCAGGGATTTTTTGTTACATCGCAAAACTATCGATTGTCACGCCTAAGTCTACCCAGTCGTAAATGGGTACATGGCTTGCGTTTAGTGGAGATAATGCAGCGAGGTAAAGAAATATGGCACTTGGCCTCAGGAAAAGATACATTGTTCAATCAAATCCTTTAATCTATCACTTCATGCCTAACTATAGTATGATCTCTACCTTTATTTACAAATTTCATAAGCATAGCGTCGTCTATTAGCAAAATAGAATGGACAAATATAAACTAATACATACACATACAATAGAATGGACAAATATAAACTCAAACACACACACATACAATAGAATGGGCAAATATACACTAAAACACACACAAAATAGAATGGAAAAATATAAACTAAAACACACACACAAAATAGAATGGACAAATATAAACTAAAACACACACACACAATAGAATGGACAAATATAAACTAAACTCACACTACATAACTCCTGACTATAACGTGTAAGCAACATACTGGCACACAGAATAGGCCCACTGTTTCTTTCCCTGTATGTTGAAAGAGACGAATAAGGACGCTTCTGCATGGGGATGGCAACATCACTATGTAAAATAACTGTTACAATAACTGCAGTAAAAAGATAGGAACTAGACTTTCCTGAAAGATTTTTAGTGGAGTGAAATGCAAAGTTGTAGACATGCTTCAACAAATGTCTGCAGTCAGATCTATCTAGCAGCTGGTTAGAGGAGTCAAATGGAATGGTGGACCCATACTTCAACAAATGACTGGATTATATGCTCTTTCAGAGCCAAACATGGCACATATGGCAGAACTCTCCAGGTAGACCTGTCTGATGCAACTCGATGGGGCTCCTGTATGTTGTTGAGACATATAACGGTGTCCTCTCTAGTGATTGTCCTACGTAGTGTCTCTCTTCGCGTGCCCCTTTTTATGACGTCGTATGGTCTCCATATATTAGCTTGAACTGAAAGTCTGTTGCTGTTCATTCCAAGGTCATGTCCGATGTACGACACATTTTCCCCGTAGAATAGTACAAACATATTGCTGTTTAGTCTCTAATTTTATTTGTTTATCTTAAATTATTTTTAGCCAAAACTCAACATTTTTCTTAGATGTTTTTCCAAATGCAATCAAACGAGTTTTGGTCATTTTTCCAGCTTTCGCATCAATATGTTAATAGTGATAATGTATTGGTGTTGAATAGTCTTACTTTGATGTATTTACTAAGTGTTTTCGATTTCCAGACACTTTTTACTTGGTTAAATTCAAACAGGATCAAGACGATTCGAAAGATTCCATTGGTTGTGTCTCCACCATGTTTCATTTCGGCGCCTAAGTAGGTGAAATGTTTTAGCTGCTTTATTATATTTCCATTTAGTTTTATATCAGTGACTTTGTTTATGAGATTCGTGATTTTTGTTTTCAAAGCATTTATTTGCAAGCTTATCCGTTCGGATAGCTGGCAGACTATTTTTTTCTCTGTCACCTCAACACTTGTACTCAGAAGAGCCTAACTGCTTGTTGTGGATACAGTAACGCATCACCTAGTCTATGGCTATGCTAAATAAACATGGTGACATTCTGCATCCGTGCTTTTCTGCAGCGGACCATACGGCACCAGTATGGAGAAAGTCCATACACACAGAGCATATTAAAACAGCCATCAACAAGACAACCTGAATCGTGAATTGGTGACTAAAGCCAACCTCTTTACACACCCTACTTGGTATAGCACCCCCCCCCCCCCCTCCTGGAGTAGAAGGAGCGTTGCTGCAGAAGTTGAGATATGCACCCAGACCAACGATCCAAGACACTCTATGCACGGACATCGATTGTAGAAAGTAAAGTAAAGTAACCCATAGCATTACTGCCGTAGAGTTGTGAGGTGTTAGCGATCTCACATTTCAAAGGCTCGGTTATATGAGGGCGGTAGCCATCTCCTCTCCCTCGTCGCTTTTACTTCCCGGACTGAACCGGTACCCATTTAAGGCTGGGTCGACCCAGGAGCCATTGCAGTCTGAAAAAAAACACCTTTTCCACTTCTACTGGGAAATGAACCCAGGACCACTCAGATGCGAAGCCAGCGCGCTAACCACTGCGGTTGTAGAAAACGAGACTTAAATCTAGACGGACACACAGCACAACCTCTCCAGGAAGTCGTGGGGAGCGGCGTATCGAACAAGGGCGGGACAAACAACTGACCCCATGGATACAGTTGCAGGAGGAGGTTGCGCCTGGAGCACAACTATCATATGCAAGGAGAAGCTCAAATAGACTGAGGTCTGAGGTCTGAGGTCTGAGGTCACCTGAAGCAGAACAACACCAGCTGAGACGAAGACTACGGCGATGATGATATCTGGACATGCGGCCCAGTCCGGGACAAGGAACACCTCATGACTTGCCCAAATCTACTACACGCATGTACGATTGATAACGTGCTAGAGGGAAACGACGGTCAGTGTGACAGAACACCTCTGCCATATGACATGGTGCTATGGACACGGAAAATCAGTAATAAAGTGTGTGTGTGTGTGTATATATATACTAATAAATATATATGTGTGTGTATGTGTATGTATTGTGTGGGTCGGTTTGGGTGAGTGTGCGTGCGCGCGCGCGCCAGGTAGCTTAAAAATATTTCAGGAATAGTCGACACGTGTTTGAATGAAAGATGATATTATATGGAGAATATATATCTATAAGTTGGCAGTGACCATGAAGAAAAGACGTGGCAGACATATATATACTCTCGAACAAAAGTTACAGAAGTTTGTTTGTGTGTTGTGCTCTGTGCATCGTCTGACTTAAAAATGTTCTTAATTGAACAACGCACAAATTCTGTGTTTTGCTTGAGGTCACCATCAGAGACACAAACATTGCTTAATAAAGTATATGGTGACACCACAATGAAGAAATCACAAGTATTTGAGTGGCACAAGCGTTTCCGTGAAGGTCGTGTTAGTGTCGATGATGATGCACGTAGTAGACGACCGTCAACCTCGATCAACAATGAAAACATTGAGCGTGTTCGAAACGTTGTGTGTTCTGACAGAAAACTTAGTGTCGATGATGATGCACGTAGTGGACGACCGTCAACCTCGATCAACAATGAAAACATTGAGCGTGTTCGAAACGTTGTGTGTTCTGACAGAAAACTTAGTGTCGATGATGATGCACGTAGTGGACGACCGTCAACCTCGATCAACAATGAAAATATTGAGCGTGTTCGAAACGTTGTGTGTTCTGACAGAAAACTTAGTGACGAGAAAATAGAATCAGAAGTTGGAATATCAGTCGAAAGTTGTCACAGTATTCTCCACAATAAACTGCACATGCACCGTTTTTGTCAACACATGGTTCCCAAAATGTTATTTCCTGAACAGAAAGAAACGAGATTGACCCTGGCAGGAGATCTAATCACAATGGCTGTTCAAGATAGTAATTCTCTCAATAACATAATTACAGGATATGAGACCTTGTGTTTTTGTACGAACCTCAGATAAAACGTCAGTTCTCTGAATGGTAATTTCCCACATCTCCCCGGACACCGAAATTGTGTTTGCACAAGAGTATAGGAAAAGTTATGTTGGACGTTTTTTTTTATTCCTAAGGTATTGTCTTCCATGATTTCATTTCTGAAGGCCGAACGGTTAACAAGGAAATGTTCGTTGATATCCTCAGTCGTCTAAGAGATGCAATCAGAAGAAAACGACCAGAAAAATGGATAACAAACAGTTGGATTATGCTGCATGACAATGAGCCAGCACAGCGATCCCTACTGGTGAAGCAGTATCTTGCAAAGCACAATGTGATCGCATTGGAACATCCTCCATATTCTCTCGACCTGGCACCGGCTGATTTTTTTTGTTCCTTCGACATTCTTATGACTTCGACATTCTTATGACTTCGACATTCTTATGACTTCGACATTGAAAGGACAGCGTTTCAAGGATGCTGAGGACGGTATCTCCAATGCAACAAGACAGCTGCAGCTGAGAGGTGTCAAAGAATGCGTTATGTCGCTAGTTTACGACTTCGATATTTGCACGGTACCACAGCTCTAATGTCACTCATCAAATGTGGCACTTTAAATGCCGCACCTGAAGTGCCGCATATCAAATAGCATATCTCAAGTGGTGTACCTACCTTTGTTAATCTCAGATGTCGCTCCTAAAATGTCGCACGTCAGGTACGACGGACACACCGAAAACTTTCCTATTTTATTCTAAGAAAACCATAACAGATAAAAAGAGCGCAAAAACACAATTTTATAGATGTAATGTCTTGCCTTCAAAAAACTATTTTTCAACATAGTCACCATCTGTGGCTATACATTTTTTTTTCCAACGAAGCACAATAGTATTTATGCCGCGCTGGTAAAATTCTGCACTAGCGGAGGCAACCCATTATTTCACAGCCGCTATGATGGCGTCGTTGCTAAGAAAATGTTTTGCCCGAGCAGTTCATCCTGCATTAGCCGTAACAGTTGAACGTCATAGAGTCAAATTCTGACTATACGGTGGGTATGGTAGGACAGACCAGCCAACACCGACAATGTGCTTATCGGTCTTCAAACTGGTATGGGGGCCTGGCGTTATCGTGTTGCAAAAGACATGGCCTTGTAAACTCGAGCCTTCAGTCTAATCAGCGTCACAATCTAAAGGTTAGAGTTGTAGGTTTGTCCAGGTTGTAGGAAATCAAGAAGGATTACCCCTTTCATATCCCAAAAGACAGTGCATATCACATCCGATCACTCCATGGACTGCCGTTTTGACGCAGGATCGTAGTGGTGGCACCACGTCTCACCAATAGCGATAATGCGATCCAGGAAACTGTTACCTCTATCTTTGTAATGGTTCAAGAGGTCATGACAAATTTGCATGCAATGTACTTTCTGTTCTTGTGCGAGCATTGGTGGATCCCACCTGGCTCAATCATTGTGATATTCTAACGTTGCCCCCATTAGTTCCAACGCATTGAAGCCGATACCAACTTCGTAGACAGTTCCCTGATCGTCATCCTTTGATTTGCGTATATGCACTGCTCGGGACGTTCTTCATTACGTGGTGCGGAAGCTGTGCATGGCTACTACTGGGATCACATCGATCCCCCATCTATTTAGACGAATATATTTTTAATTTCGGTCCTGTCCTTGGGTGTTTCAATAATGTTGTTTGGCTTCTTGTAGCATTGTTCGGACTGTGAACGCCCTCCTTTCACATGCAAGCTGCTCTCCTTATTTGACGCCCACAATTATCTTGACTAATGGCAATATTCACTTTATCTCACACTTCACTTGCAGTTTTAAAAACAAATATTAATTTTAAAGACGGTTTCCAATTGAAAGTTTCAAATATCCTTGAATACGAGCACCCATCCAAGTCCCATTGGTGAGAGCAGCTGCTGCACAGCTGAGGGAAATAACTAGGAAAGACACACGGTTACACATTTTGACAATAGAAAGGAAGGGACAGAGAGAAAAAGAGAGAGAGAGAGAGAGAAAGAGAGACAGATAGATATATAGATAGATAAATAGAGAGAGAGAGAGAGAAAGAGAGACAGATAGATAGATAGTTAAATAGAGAGAGAGAGAGAGAGAGAGAGAGAGATAGCAGACGAGCGAAAAAGAAAATATGAAACTGAGTTGAATGCAAGAGAATGACACATACATTAATAATGATTCGTTAACGACAGTCAAATACTGATACAATGGACAGGTCGTAAATATTGACCTAGAGCAGGAAGAAGATCTCACAGAGAACTGACATTTTATACATCTCGCTCATTACTGTTCAATATAGCCACCACCTGAGGTGATACACTTCTGCCATCTTTGCGTCACCTTGAAACGCCTGGGAATATAGCACCATATTTTCCCAATTAAACTGGTTATCACAAGCCAGAATAACTTCTTCACCATGTCAACATCATTTCATTTGAGCTGTTTAAAAAACATTTTGGAATAGGAAAACCATCTGAAGGAGCTAAATCTGGAGAATAAGGAATGTGAAGAAGAATTTGGATATTCAAATGTTGTGCTGCTTGCCGCACAAGGCCAGGTTTGGGAGATGTTGGACTGCTTGCCGCACAAGGCCAGGTTTGGGAGATGTTGGGCTGCTTGCCGCACAAGGCCAGGTTTGGGAGATGTTGGGCTGCTTGCCGCACAAGGCCAGGTTTGGGAGATGTTGGGCTGCTTGCCGCACAAGGCCAGGTTTGGGAGATGTTGGACTGCTTGCCGCACAAGGCCAGGTTTGGGAGATGTTGGGCTGCTTGCCGCACAAGGCCAGGTTTGGGAGATGTTGGACTGCTTGCCGCACAAGGCCAGGTTTGGGAGATGTTGGACTGCTTGCCGCACAAGGCCAGGTTTGGGAGATGTTGGGCTGCTTGCCGCACAAGGCCAGGTTTGGGAGATGTTGGGCTGCTTGCCGCACAAGGCCAGGTTTGGAAGATGTTGGGCTTCTTGCCTCACAAGGCCAGGTTTGGGAGATGTTGGGCTGCTTGCCGCACAAGGCCAGGTTTGGGAGGGGAGATGCTATGCTTCTTGCCTCACAAGGCCAGGTTTGGAAGATGTGGGACTGCTTGCCGCACAAGGCCAGGTTTGGGAGGGGAGATGTTGGGCTTCTTGCCTCACAAGGCCAGGTTTGGGAGATGTTGGGCTGCTTGCCGCACAAGGCCAGGTTTGGGAGGGGAGATGTTGGGCTGCTTGCCTCACAAGGCCAGGTTTGGAAGATGTTGGGCTGCTTGCCGCACAAGGCCAGGTTTCGGAGGGGAGATGTTGGGCTGCTTGCCTCACAAGGCCAGGTTTGGAAGATGTTGGGCTGCTTGCCGCACAAGGCCAGGTTTCGGAGGGGAGATGTTGGGCTGCTTGCCTCACAAGGCCAGGTTTGGAAGATGTTGGGCTGCTTGCCGCACAAGGCCAGGTTTGGGAGGGGAGATATGGGGCTGCTTGCCACACAAGTTCAGGTTTGGGGGATGTTGGGCTGCTTGCCGCACAAGGCCAGGTTTAGGAGGGGAGATGTTGAGCTGCTTGCCGCACAAAGCCAGGTTTGGGAGGGGAGCTGTTGGGCTGCTTGCCGCACAGGGCCAGGTTTGGGAGGGGAGATATGGGGCTGCTTGCCACACAAGGTCAGGTTTGGTAGATGTTTGGCTGCTTGCCGCACAAGACCAGGTTTGGGAGGGGAGATATGGGGCTGCTTGCCACACAAGGTCAGGTTTGGTAGATGTTTGGCTGCTTGCCGCACAAGGCCAGGTTTGGGAGGGGAGATGTTGAACTGCTTGCCGCACAAAGCCAGGTTTGGGAGGGGAGCTGTTGGGCTGCTTTCCGCACAGGGCCAGGTTTGGGAGGGGAGATGTTGGGCTGCTTGCCGCACAGGGTCAGGTTTGGGAGATGTTGGGCTGCTTGCCTCAAGGCCAGGTTTTGGAGATGTTGGGCTGCTTGCCGCACAAGGCCAGGTTTGGGAGGGGAGATGTTGAGCTGCTTGAAGCACAAAACCAGGTTTGGGAGTGGATATGTTGGGCTGCTTGCTTCACAAGGCCATGTTTGGGAGGGGAGATGTTGGGCTGCTTGCCACACAAGGCCAGGTTTGGGAGGGGAGATGTTGGGCTGCTTGCCACACAAGGCCAGGTTATGGAGATGTTGGAGTGCTTTCCGCACAGGCCCAGGTTTTTTCGAGGGGAGATATTGTGCTGCTTGCCGCACAAGGCCAGGTTTTGTAGGGGAGATGTTGGGCTGCTTGCCGCACAAGGCCAGGTTTGGGAGGGGAGATGTTTGACTGCTTGCCTCACAGGGCCAGGTTTGGGAGGGGAGATGCTATGCTGCTTGCCACACAAGGCTAGGTTTGGAAGGGGAGATGTTGGGCTGATTGCCGTAGAAGGCCAGGTTTTGGAGATGTTGGGCTGCTTGCCGCACAAGGCCAGGTTTTGGAGGGGAGATGTTGGGCTGCTTGCCGCACAAGGCCAGGTTTGGGAGATGTTGGGCTGCTTGCCGCACAGGGCAAGGTTTGGGAGGGGAGATGTTGGGCTGCTTGCCGCACAAGGCCAGGTTTGGGAGATGTTGGGCTGCTTGCCGCACAAGGCCAGGTTTGGGAGGGGAGATGTTGAACTGCTTGCCGCACAAAGCCAGGTTTGGGAGGGGAGCTGTTGGGCTGCTTTCCGCACAGGGCCAGGTTTGGGAGGGGAGATGTTGGGCTGCTTGCCGCACAGGGTCAGGTTTGGGAGATGTTGGGCTGCTTGCCTCAAGGCCAGGTTTGGGAGATGTTGAGCTGCTTGCCACACAAGGCCAGGTTTGGGAGATGTTGAGCTGCTTGCCACATAAGGCCAGGTTTGAGAGGGGAGATGATTGTCTGCATGCCGCAGAAGGCCAGGTTTGGGAGATGCTGGGCTGCTTGCCTCACAAGGACAGGTTTGGGAAATGGGCTGCGTTATCTTGAAACAAATGTCGACAGCCATTCACTATCATTCTTCTTCTTCTTCGTTCGCTGGCAGACGTCAACTTGAAATTGTTCGAAGAAAGCAGCTGTCATCCTGAGGCTGTCGACACTGCCATAGAGCTTGTCTAGTGTTGCCACTGGTGATGCCAAATGTGCTTTCTCTGGTCCTCGTATGTCGGGCATATTTGCAGCAGATGTTCAGCGGTCATTTTCCCTGTGCCACAGGGGCATTCGTCAGTGCCACCTATCTTCAATTTATTGAATAGATCGTTCCTCAGTCTGTTGTGGCCTGTGCGGAGTCTGAAGACCACGACCTGCTCTTTTCTGTTCAGCTGGTAGTAGGCATCATTTTTGTGTAGCCAGTGTATGCTGTTTCCCATTTGGCCATGTATCTGGCCCCAATAAGCCTTTTTGACTCTTCGTAGGTCACACTATAATCTGGTTGTGGTAGTGTTGCACCTTCTTTTGCCAGTCTGTCTGCCTCTTCGTTGCCTTGGATGTTACAGTGGGATGGAACCCACTGTACCACTACTCTTTTTGGTGCGGACTGCTGGCATAGTTGACAGAGTACTGCTCTTAAATCATTAAGTTCAGTATTTATCTGGCTTTTTAGTGCTGTGACCACGGCCAGGGCATCTGATTCACTATCATTCACTTCTGCACGTATCAGCAGATACATCATTCAGTGAGGATGTTGCTCATGTTCAGTTTGTTGTGCAGGATTCTACTGCACTCGCTGTCTCTACAATTTGTCGATCCCGGTCAATGATTTTCGTCACTCTTACTGCATTTCCAATGTTTCACTCTGAAGCAGGTCTTCCATATCTTGGCAGATCGGCAATAATTGAGTGGCCGCCAGTGTTTTTACCGATTAATCGAAGTACAGGAATAATGAGGCATTGGTTCTATCTCCCTGTCTATTTCTGAAAGTGTTTTCTCTTGTAACATCAAGAATTTAATCACAAGTCTGGCATCTGACTTATCCATAATATTGAAGCGACAGATCCGTTCAATATGGTATGTTGTACCGTGCACAACGGGATAAAACTATGTGCACAACAACGAATCAAAATTCACAATTCACAGTTAGCGTAAATAGACGGAACTTTGCAATGGCCCAAGTCAAGAGGCACCTCGTAGGAGGCTCACCCTGGGGGCCACTCTTCCCATTCTCTCTCTTCTCACCTCACTCTGTTTCATTTGACTCTTTCCTACAGTCACACCCTTGCACAACTTTCACACGCGCCCTCATGGTGAGGCCCTTTCATTGCACTTTTGTTGGGCTATTTTTCTGAGGGCGCACAAACCTAGCATAGGTACATACAGACGCATACATGCATCCAAGCACTGGTTTATGCGTCCTGATATCGCCCAATGGACTACGGTCTGGGGTGGAAAATTGCGCGCCTCCGCCAGTAGAAACTAGTGAGGCAAATATCTAAGCAAAAAAAAACAACAAACTTTGCAATGGCCAAGTTTCTAATGTTACTTGTTCATGGCTATGGTATCAACTAATGATCATTCTCCGTGGTTAGTCTATAGACTTTTGATCATTCTCCGTGGTAAGTCTATAGACTTTTGATCATTCTCCGTGGTTAGTCTATAGACTTTTGATCATTCTCCGTGGTTAGTCTATAGACATTTGATCATTCTCCGTGGTTAGTCTATAGACTTTTGATCATTCTTCGTGGTTAGTCTGTAGACTTTTGATCATTCTTCGTGGTTAGTCTATAGACTTTTGATCATTCTTCGTGGTTAGTCTGTAGACTTTTGATCATTCTTCGTGGTTAGTCTGTAGACTGATAAGCACATTCATGACTTGGGTATAAACCTATGATCATTCTCTTGCTGAAATGTTCGGGAAAAAGATGAATCTGTTCATCTGTGAAGTCATTTGACTTAACAGCCAGATGACATTGCCCATGTGTCAGATGTAAAGTCATGATTTGACTTAACAGCCAGATAACATTCCCCATGTGTCAGATGTGAAGTCATGATTTGACTTAACAGCCAGATGACATTGTCCATATGTCATATGTGAAGTCGAAGGGACGGCGTGGCCTAGTGGTTAAGTGGCACGGCTCACAAGCCGAAGGTGCTGTGTTCGATCCCCACCACAGCACCGGTCGTTACCCCGGGAAGCAAACCCTTAGAAAATGCAGGAGGAAGCAGATCCTTACATAAAATGCATGCTGAAGTCGGATGCACTGGGCCGACAGGCGCAACATAAAAACCACAGTGCAACGCACACCCGCCTTGGGGATTAGAGAAATAAGGCGAACGCAAAAAAAATAAAAAAATAATATGTGAAGTCATAATTTGACTTAACAGCCAGATGGCATTCCCCATATGTCATATGTGAAGTCATGATTTGACATCTTGCGCGAGTGTATTACGGCTCCCTATTGTCTTTGAATCTAATTAAAATCCAGGCACAAATAAAAAGTCCGTGAGCTTCACATTGGCTGCTTTCCTGCGAACTAATTAACTCGGTCATTTAATAGCCTTTAACTAACCTTTAATATAAGTTCTTTGATTACTTCGCATATTTGGCTGCAATTGATCTTTTCTGTTTTCGCGTGTCAGGCACATGACCTATGCGATCTTGGTCCTGTTCTCGCGAGGATCAAATACGATTTATACGTGTCTTATCACATGAGCCTTCTGTCCTTGGAGAGCCGCGTTGATGAAGAGATATATTTGGAATGATATCTAAGCTAGCTATCTCTTCTTGCTGTTTCGTATCTCCTTCCACATTCTACTTCCTCTACCTGTCCATAATGCTCTTTTTCAAATACAAATTTATTGATTTTTGAAACTTAATTGCATATTAAATATGATTTATTAGTATCTTTGCGGTTAATAACACACGCCGATGACACGTACACGTAGAGATATAGAAAAAGAGTTCTGTTCCCAAGAATCGATCTCACTAAACACTGAGCAAACCCATAGGTGCTCAGTCTATCTCAGTAAATGGAGAAGATGATTCCTGTATCTCGTTGGTTGTACACACTTATGCTCCATCTTCTCGTGTGCCCCAATCAGCTCGAACCTCGTTCGATTCCAAAGTTCTACTGTCTGTGAAAAGCTGATTCATTTACTGCAATGTCCTCATCCAACAGGCGGTCAATAAAAGATTTCGACATGTCGCTACTATCCATGTCTATTGTACTCATAATGTCTGCTTGTGACAACAGGATCTTCACATTTTCGTTGCCAGGAATTCCAGGACGGCAATGGTAGTAGATTCATACCAACCAGTGCACCTTCTAGACCTTTAAAGCTGCCGTCCATACATGCGTTACCGGCCCTTATAAACGTTTCTATGTAAGACATGGAAGTGTAACATGATTAATGGCACTGTTAAAGAGCCTCAGATATCAACATCAGAGCTGATATCTCATAGTTCATCTCCACTCTGGTACTAGAGTGTGCTGTTCTGTATGCCCCGCTCTGTTGAGCAACAACATGACCCCGCTCTGCTGTGCAACAACATGGCCCCACTCTGCTGAGCAACAACATGGCACCGCTCTGCTGAGCAATAATATGGCACCGCTCTGCTGAGCAACAACATGGCACCGCTCTGCTGAGCAGCAACATGGCCACGCTATGCTGAGCAATAACATGGCACCGCTCTGCTGAGCAATAATATGGCACCGCTCGGCTGAGCAACACCATGGCACCGCTCTGCAAACCAACACCATGGCACCGCTCTGCTGAGGAACACAATGGCGCCGCTCTGCTGAGCAACAACATGGCCCCGCTCTGCTGAACAACACCATGGCACCGCACTGCTGAACAACACCATTATCCCGCTCTGCTGAACAACACAATGGCACAGCTTGCTGAGCAGCACCATGGCACCGCTCTGCTGAGGAACACAATGGCACCGCTCTGCTGACCAACACCATGGCACCGCTCTGCTGAGGAACACAATGGCACCGCTCTGCTGAGCAACAACATATCCCCGCTCTGCTGAACAACACCATGGCACCGCTCTGCTTAACAACAACATATCCATGCTCTGCTAAACAACACCATGGCACCGCTCTGCTTAACAACACCCTGACCCCGCTCTGCTGAAAAACACAATGGCACCGCTCTGCTGAGCAACACCATGACCCCGCTCTGCTGAACAACACCATGACCCCGCTCTGCTGAACAACACAATGGCACCGCTCTGCTGAGCAACACCATGACCCCGCTCTGCTGAACAACACCATGACCCCGCTCTGCTGAACAACACCATGACCCCGCTCTGCTGAACAACACAATGGCACCGCTCTGCTGAGCAACACCATGACCCCGCTCTGCTGAACAACACCATGACCCCGCTCTGCTGAATAACACCATGGCACCGCTCTGCTGAACAACACCATGACCCCGCTCTGCTGAGCAACACCATGTCACCGCTCTGCTGAACAACACCATGACCCCGCTCTGCTGAACAACACCATGACCCCGCTCTGCTGAGCAACACCATGACCCCGCTCTGCTGAACAACACCATGGCACCGCTCTGCTGAACAACACAATGACCCCGCTCTGCTGAACAACACCATGACCCTGCTCTGCTGAGCAACACCATGATCCCGCTCTGCTGAACAACACAATGGCATCGCTCTGCTGAACAACACCATGACCCCGCTCTGCTGAACAACACCATGACCCCGCTCTGCTGAACAACACCATGACTCCGCTCTGCTGAGCAAAACAATGACCCCCTCACTCCAGCAGAGAAACCTCAATCAGGTAGCTCACTGTGCAGCACCGATGCATCGGCTTGCATAATGACAACACTTTACTGAATGTTATTATGTCTCGGCTGGTTAACATCGAGCTGCACCCTTTGGTTCCATCGATCTCTGTTCATCTGCATAGGGTTATCCTGACTCTGGTAAAGATCTCTGTTCATATGCCTGGGATTATCATGACTCTGGTAAACTATCATTCTATCACCAGTGGGGAGTCATTCTTCTCTCTCCCTCTCTTTCCTTTAATTATCATCTCAATTGTGGTTTCAAATACAGTTGCTCTCTCTGCATGTGCCATCCATGATAATCATCTCTTCATCTTCTGATGTCTGAGGTGTTATTGTACTGTGGATATCATGTGTCTGTGGTAACCGGTATACATGCTTTAGCCTGTGCCAATTGATATCTGGATGTCACAGACAGAAGTTCCAGCATGTACCGCATCTTCATGATCAAGGCATCGCTAATGCATCCCAAAACCAGTGGCATCCTTCCGTTCTGGACACGTTCTATCCGTTCACACGGCCACCTTGAAGGCATGAGGATGTCCAGCCTACAGTAACTCACGCTACAAACTGGAGACATTGGATGCAATGTAGGCGTTGTTCCAAGTTCGATGCTGCCATAGTCTTGAGTGATCCTTGATCTCGCTTGCATCTCTGAATGGTCTGGTCAACGTGGTTTCTATATGAACGGCTTCGATCAAATGTCACACAGAGGTATTACAGCTTGTCACACTTGTCAATGGCACATCCATCAGAGGTAACACACGGTAGGTCAGCCTTGAATGGTGGAGATGACTTCTTGTCTTTCCATTCATCTTCTGATCCATATGCAAGAGCTTCTGAGGAGTATTATAATGATCCATCTCTGCAATAAATGTTTCTCACCTCTCGCTTTCGATTCCCTCGCTAAGGCTTTAAAACAACTGGGGGTTCTGCGTCTGTACTCGTTCATCTCATTAACCTCGTCGCCATTCTTAAGCCGTCTCTGTCGGTCTTTCCATCCCTCTATTGTTGTATCTTCATTTCTTTCTATGTCTGTTCTTCTGGTCGACTCCAAAATGGTGGTTGAACAAAATGGGGTCTAGTGGCACTGCACCCAATTCTCTGGCGCAGTTTATGTGAAGAATTTCCCTGAACGTGTTCAGTTCAGTTCAGTTCAGTTCAGTTCATCCCGTAACCCATCAGGTCGTTGGGGCACACATGAAGACATGAAAATCCCACGCCAGCTCTCTCTGTCTGTCGCCGCCTGACGTATCTCACCGTGACGAAGGCCTGACCACTCAGCGATGTTGTCCACCCATCTCTTCCTTGGACGTCCTCGCCCTCTCTGTCTCGGTACGGATCCAAAGAGTATCGAGTTGGGAATTCCGTTGGACCTCGCGACGTGCCCGCACTAGACCATCTTTCGTCTTTTGATAGTTGTGAACAGATCTTCAAAAGGACCAATAGCGTCTTCAACTCTCTGACGGATGTCTACGTTCGTGACACGATCCTTATATGTAACATTTAGGAGTTTTCTATAGCACCGCATTTCCATTAGTGTTAGTGATATCTAATAACCTATTTAGGTTTCGTGGTGCTTGTGGGTTTTCCTTTAGTATTAAGGACAAAACATAATCGCTGGTCACTATCCTGTGCCCCTATCACAAGTTCTCCTGGATAAGGAGGATGTCGAAGTCAAAGACCAATTTTTGTAGAATAACGCTGCAGTAATCCCTATAGGCTATAGGTATAGTTTTAAAACCAAGTCTGATTTCCTTCTACTTTTTCGCTTCCCAGCAATCCTCTGTCTCTTACTCTTTCTGTCTGTCTGTCTCTCTCTGTTCACTTCTCCTCCGCCTCTACTTTTACATCCACCTTTCTTGACGCCATCTAGTGGATACATCTATGTAGCTCCCGCGATGACGCTTGTTTGTGGGCTGCCTTTAGAGTTATCCTTCTGCTAGAGGAGCTGTCTTGCCAAGCTTGCCTCCTCAGTTGTCCCCTCTTACATACTCACATCACATTTCGGCACAATGTCCACATACCATGTGTATCTTCCCACAACGTCTAACTGGTCTAACAGCACATCATAGTTATGTTCCATTGTTACTTCCTTTACCAAACATTGGTTCTAACGAAGAGAATTCACGAAAATTGAAAGAGAGAGAGAGAGAGAGAGAGAAAGAGAGAGGGAGAGAGAAAGAGAGAGAGAGAGAGAAAGAGAGATGTCAGCAAAAATCTGTTGTCACGTGACAGGAACCTCGGGGTGGACAGAATAGGATGGCTGCAACATTTCAAGTATATCCTAAAATTCAACTAAGAAAGACAGAACGTCCGACTCGCAGCCTCTACGTATAAAACCACTCCAATTGAAGCCTTCAATACATGCTTGGATCAGGCTTCCAGTATATTGACAATTCATAGTGGGAGCCAACATGGAGCCAACAGACAAATCAGAAGGAAAGACTGACAGAAGAAGACCTATTGATATGAACATTAGAGATATATAAATATAAATCATTACTACCAATAGACTCACTTGCTATACGCAAGATCGATGAACTAGTTGTTGAAATATATCTCTGCAATTATGATAACATTCAGGGAGGGGTAAAGATAACAACAAAGCAAGACAATATAACCATTCCACGATATATGTAATATGAAAACATTGAAGTCGGGACAACAGCAATACAATCGTTTTGAACTATGATGGTGAGATTCCAGATGTTCTGGCCACCTCTTCCAATGTTCTGTCCCAGATAATATTTACACGTCACCTGTGAGGTCCAAACCAGCACAGGTCCAATTATATTGCATTTTTTTTTTTCTGAGGGGCACTCAAGTAGTACCAGTTTGAAGAGATAAGTACACTGTTACCTTCCAACGCCTAAAGTAGATTGTGCATGGGGCTGGCAATTTCATCGCGTAAAACAGCGACGTCTCACACTTATTACCTACAAAAACCTTTCTGCAGCCCGCGAAATTATCCCCCCCCCCCCTTCCCCCGTGGGATAAAGGAAAAGAACGTCTGATCAAACATTTAGGACATTACGTGCCGTATTAGAGGACATGTACATTTCCCCAGAGAAATATGGTTTTACTAGAAAGAAGTGGTTGGTTAAATAAGTTGATCCCATGACGTCTTCCATGGTTGGGACATGTTTATCGCATGGAAGACGAGAGGCTGCCAAAGGATATCCTTTATGGACAGCTAGCCATTGGTGTTAGAAGAATCGGCCGTCCCACACGATTCAATGACGTATGCAAGAGAGGCGTGAAGAAATTGCTCATGATCGAGCTATCTGGAGACAGTCAGTTGGAGGGAGTATGATGATTGCTGACACTCGCAGAGGTCTTCGGGCTGCAGAGAAAAGAGAAAGACTGAAGAGATCAAGGAACAGCCAGGCAAGCCAGCCTCCTCAGTATGATTGTACGATCTATGGCAGGGACTGTTACTCGCGGATCGGCCTTTTTACAGCCATAGCAGACAGTGTCGAAATACAGGAGACAGAGCTGGACAAAACTTATAGTGAAACCCGCACATGGCCTATAGAGACTGAGACGCCTGTGAATGAATGTTCAATATACAAAACGGAATTTGCAAAACAGGCTTAAAAAGCCTTAGAAACAGAAAGTGTGCAAGCTACATGATACACATGAACATAAAGTGAAAAACATATGCAAGATACAATGTCCAGCTAATTTGCACTGTTTTTCTCAAGTTCTTTCATCGCCAGCAAATCACAAAACACCCAAACATTTTTCACGAAGGGTTCACACTAATTGAATTTTGTTTAGCTACGATTTTCTCTACCAGGTTGTTCAGTACACATTCTTGTCAACTTAGCTGTCTGTTTTTCGTGAATAGGTTTCCTTTACGAACCTGTAACGTAAGTTCACGCAATATTTTCTATCATGCTACTATTAACTGATGAATACGAACATTGTGATGGAACTGCAACTTATATTTGCTAACTGTAAATTGATCTTCCTCCTGGTATAGTTTGTAAACATCGATTTAGTCTTAAGAAATATTGATCAGCGTTTTAAAATGATACAACTCTAAAATGGCATTATGTTAGTAGCATCTTTGTTAACATCTGTGGGTGTTGATATCATTTATACTTGCAATCGAGTGGTCGGACAAACAGGTGATTGGCCTGTTGTGTCTTTGCATGATAGAAGGATCGTTTCATTTTGGCTTTCATGCAGGCCGGAGCTCCGTTACCTTTTGAATGTATGCCGGGAGGCGCGGTTAAAAGCCTGTTATTTACATACAGCGACCGCCCAGCCTGTTATTTAGAATCTTCAACTATCATGCGTGTTTCTAGGTTGATATAATGTACACGGGACTTCCGACTGTATGGTCTTCTTCTGATACGACTTATCACTGACCTCCCTTGAGACCAGAGGACGCTTAAATCTTACGGGATTCGAAGACACCCCCCCCCCTCTCCGTTTCGTTCTTCTTCTTCTTCTTCTTCGTACGCTGTCTGACGTCAACCTTTATTTTTTCGAAAAAAAGCAGCAGTCATCCTGAGGCTGTCGACACTGCCATAGAGCTTGTCTAGTGTTGCCACTGGTGATGGCGACATCTGCTTTCTTTGATCCTCGTATGTCGGGCAGTTTTGCAGCAGATGTTCAGCGGTCATTTTCCCAGTACCGTACGAGCATTCGTCAGTGCCACCTATCTTCAATTTATTGAATAGGTGGTACTTCAGTCTATTGTGGCCAGTGCGAAGTCTGAAGACGACGACCTGATCTCTTCTGTTCAACTGGTAATATGCATCGTTTTTTGTGTAGCCAGTATGTTCTGTTTCCCATTTGATTATGTATCTAGCTCTAATAAGCTTTCTTGAATATTCGTATGTCACACTAGTATCTGGTTGTGGTAGTCTTGCAGCTTCTTTTGCCAGTCTGTCTGCCTCCTCGTTGCCTTGGATGTTACAGTGGGATGGAACCCACTGTACCACTACTCTTTTTGGTGCGGACTGCTGGCATAGTTGACAGAGTACTGCTCTTAAATCATTAAGTTCAGTATTTGTCTGGCTTTTTAGGGCATCTGTAAGCAGGACTATATGGCTTTCATTTCTTTTGCATGTCACCATTTCTTCTACTGCAGCCCTCAGTGCCTCTGCCTCCGCTCTGAAATTGCTCGTGTTTTTTCCAGTTGTCCCTGCGTGTTATTTTTCTACCATTTGGTAGGCTCAGGAATACCCCTGCCCCTCCGTTCTGTGTTGTGTTTGTTACAGAGCCGTCGGTATATGCATGGGTCCAGTCCATGCTTGGGTAGTTTTTCGTTATTTACCTCAGGGTTATGTCTCTTCTTTCTTTTTCAGTCTGGCTGTTCTTTTTTCCAATACCTGGTATATTTTCTACCACCTCTGGAAATATATACTGCCTCCAGGTAGGTTTGCGTACAGTAGGGATGGGCTTTGGTGTTGTTAATGCGTTCATAGGATCTTCGTTCATCTTTGCTTTGGCTATTTCTGCAAAGTTTCTCCGCTTTAGTTTCCCCTTTCCAAATCTATTTAGTCTCTGATGCATCGGATGGTCTGTCAGTCTTCTAAGTTTGTGTGATTGCTGCTGGGCTTTGCATTCTCCTCTATCGGTCATGGATTGCAGATTTGTAATCTTTTCCAGTTTTACAATTGGCATTGACTTCATGCCTCCTGTTATAATTCTCATGGCTTCGTTTTGGAGTTTGCTAATTTTGTCAAAGTTCGCCTTTGCAGCTGTTGAATGCCGCAATGCTATACTCGAGGACTGGTCTCACTCTTCCAGTGTACAGTTTCTTTAGTATACTTTCGTCTGCTCCCCAGCTTTTGCCAGCAAGTTTCCTCATGATTGCCATTCTTTTTCTGGCTCTTATTCGGTTTCTCTCGATCTGACTTTTCCATGTCATGCGCCGGTCAAATGTGACTCCCAGGTAGTTTGGGTTGTCGTTTGGCTGCAGGTATTTGCCGTTAAGACTTATTTTGGTGTTTTGGGGTTTGTTTGAAAGCGAGAATATCGTACATGTTATCTTTTCCTCATTTATTTCGACCAGCCATGAGTTCGCCCAATCTTCCAGCGATGTTAGGGCCTGCTGCATCCGATTACTTGCTATGGTGAGATTCTTTTCAGAGGTCCACATAGCCAGATCGTCTGCAAACAAGGAGCTGTGGACTCTTCTTGGTATATTCTCAGTGATGTTATTTACATACACCAGGAAGAGTGTGGGTGACAGTACTCCCCCTTGGGGTGCTCCCTGCTCAAGTGTCACCTTTTTGCTCATTTGCTCTTGTACTTGAACTCTGGCTGTTCTATTTTTGAGGTAGTGGCTGATCCATCTGTACATTTTCCCACAAACCACTTCTTCGTAGTCCCTCTTTCCAGACCTTGTCAAGTGCCTTTTCTAGATCCACCCAAACCGCTACTGTGTGTTTTTGCTCCTGGTAAGCATCCTCTATTTGTTGGGCTAAGAGGGTGATCTGATCCTCAGTGGATCTGTGCTGTCCAAAGCCTGCTTGCTGTGGAATTAGTATGTGTTTTTCTTCCAGATGCCCCATCAGTCTGGTGTTTATCATACGCTCCATCAGTTTTCCTATACAGCTCAGTAGGCTGATAGGCCTGTATCCATTTGGATCAGTTCTATCTTTTTCTTTCTTTGGTACTGGCATAATTACAGCATCTTTCCATGCCTGCGGTACAATACCCCTTTTCCGGCTTTGGTTCAGGAATGATAGTAACTTTATCTTTGCTGTTTGGCCCAACTCCATCAGCATTTCGTTTGTTACGCCATCTTTTCCGGGCGATTTCTTTTTCTTTAAAGTTCTCATGGCCTCTTCCATTTCATTCATTGTTAGTTTTGTCATCATGTGCTCCTCTGGTGCCATTTTGATGTTGTCGTGCATCTCTTGTTCTTCATTAATGTCTGTATGCCTATTTGTAGGAACATCAATGTGGTTTGCTCTAGCATAATGTTCTATAAAAGCGTTTGCAGCTTTTTTTCCAGTGAGCATGTTGTCACCCTGCTTGATGGTAATTTGTTTGTTTGATGGAGTTTCATCGTTCATGGCTCTGACTAACTTCCATAGTTTGTTTCCGTCTTTGTCTAAATTGAGGCTTTCTGTTTTGTTTTTCCAGCTGTCTCTTGTTATTTGGTATAGAGTGTATTTGTATTTCGCCGTGGTGGTTTTGAGGGCGACATTTGCCTCCATAGATTTTTCTCTCTCTGCTATGTTCCTAGCATTTGAGACTTCGTCTTCAACTTTCTGCAATTCGTCATTCCAATAAGGCTTGTAGTTTTTCCTTGCTCCTCTTGGGATGGTTTCGGTGGCTGCCTGCATTATTGCTTTGCTTAGGTTTTCCACCATGGGTTTCATATTGTTATTCCGTGTGTTGATGGTTTCACACAGCCCATCTGTCAGGATTGCATATCTGTCCCAGTCGGCTCGTTTATAGTTCCAACGTGGGAGCGGTTTTATTTACTGTGGGCCTACTTCCATATAATCTTCTAGCCTAATTGGCCTGTGGTTGCTACCTGCCAATTGGTTGAGCACCTGGCGGTCTATTTTGTGGTGAATATCCACCGTGGAAAAGGCCAAATCTGGTGTAGAGGTGGTATACCATGTTCTAGAATGGAAGCTAGGGCTATCCTCCGGCCTATTGATAAAATAGAGATTTGTGTCTATCTCCCAATCTTTCACTTCATCACCTCTGTTGTCTGTGTCCGAGTATCCCCATCTCTTCGAGTGGCTGTTGAAGTCTCCAACTACTATGCAGCTGGAGTCCTTGACTTCCATACTCGAGAGCGACAAGTCTTTGTTTGGTGGGCCGTACAGGTTGAAGATGCGGATCTTCGTTTCTTGTGTCATTATGTCGACTCCTACAATATCTGCTTGTCCGGTGTGATTGACCGCTACCGCGCTACTCGGTATGCAGTTACGTGTCAGTATCAGAACCCCTCCTTTGTGATCTTCTCTATCAAGACGGAAGGTCTGGTATCCTTGATTGAGAATTTGTGGTTGTTGTTGAGGTGCGTTTCTTGGATATATGCCACGTCAATCTTACCTTCATGCAAATGATGTGTTAGGGAAAGCTTTTTTTTAATGACTCCCTCCGCATTCCACTGTAGTATTCTGAGGGTCTTTTGTTTTTGGTCAATAGTTTTTGCCCCATCACCTTGTGCCTTGACTCCACAGCACATGGGTGGGTGACTACCAGTAGCATAGGGTGGGCCCCTTCGAGGCGTGAGACCCGGCACTCTCGTGTTCGTTTCTTTTTGTCTTCCACTCTGATCACTATTTGGCATTTTCCACATTTGGCCACCACTGGCTTATCCGGCGCATTCCCCCTCACTTCTTACGCTCTCCTGGCCACGTTATTTGACCGCTCCCCTTCATTTTCAGTCAAGCTTCCGACCCAACCAGTCGCTTAGACAGACTGAGTCTTCTATCAGATTAGACCATTTTTTCCTTAAATGTTTATTTGCTAGTTCAGTATTGTTGTTATTTGTTGTCCCCGATGAAGGCCTTTCGTAACGTAGGTTTTGTTTGTGTTCTCGTCTCGGTGCGGTATGTGACCATACACATTAACATTTTTTTAAATAAACTTAACTTTAATCCACTTTAACATTTTTTTTTCATTTATTTTTCCGCATTTCTTGAGAGACGAACGTCTTCCGTCTCAGCTGTATCGACTCCTCCTTTAAAATTACGTTACTTGAAAAGAGAGCGCTCGTTGATGTGAAAATAATTTCCTGCATATATGAGAGAGTTTGTACATTTATACAGAGCCTGCCGAGTGCGGTGTCCACTGCTGAGTGGGTAGTGCACTGCTGAGTGTAAAGTACTGTTCTGAGTGGGTAGTGCACTGCTGAGTGTGTAGTGCACTGCTGAGTGTAAAGTATACTGCCGAGTTCGAAAGAGTAATATCTCAGTCAAATCTGTAGCCTGGCGGCATCCATGATGGACTGAAACACGAAACTAAAATTAAACCCACTGCCTGTTAGGCACCATCTTTACTGCTATCTTTGTATATTTAGGTTTCACACTGACATCAACTGGCAGATGGTTTACAGAGATTAAAATAAAGAATTGTTATACCCAAAGAAACCTTCACTAAGTTGAGCAATGTAATGAAAAACAAATGTTACCATAAGCACACCAATTGGCTAACTTATGGGCCTTTCTTCTATGGCTGCGAAGAGTGGACAAAAAGCAATCAAATGGTGAAAAACTGATGGCTGCGCAAATCTGGTGTCTGATAATCTGAGAATTTCATTGACGGAGAGGAAAAGAAATGCCGAAGTACTGCTAGCTGCGGGTACTAACAGATCGCTCATCGAAACCTTCAGGAAAAGATATGGAATTTATGGGAATTATTAACACAAGAGAAGTCATGGAGGAATTTGTCCTTTGTAAGAGAATACCATATAGGAGACACATATATACACGCATAATGCTAATATACATACGTACATACACACACCGTGGAGCCGCGTAGCGCAGTGGTTGGCGCTCTGGGTTCCCACCTGAGTGGTCCTGGGTTCATTCCCCAGTTGGGGCGGTTATTTTTTTCCAGACCGCAATGGCTCTCGGGGCGACCCAGTCTTAATTGGGTACCGGTTCAGTCGGGGAACTAAAACGCGGCGAAGGAGAGGAGATAGCTACCGCACTCATATAGCCGAGCCTTTGAAATAGGAGATCGCTAACGCCTCACACCCCTACGGCAGTAATGCTATGGGTTACTATTTTATATATATAAATACACGCAAGCACGCACACACATACACACGCACGCACACACATTTATATGTTAGTTAGAGAAACTAGTCAAATATACAACCAACCGATCGACATCTGCGACTCTCACAGCAGTTTTGTCCACTATTCATAGCCATTGAGATATTGTTCTTCAGGCAAGTCTGTACCATTTTCGCCCTGTTATTGATTTGTCTTCGGCTTCTGGTCTCCTTCCCCAGTTCAGTTAGAGTGACCTTTACCTTGTGTATCCATCTCCTTAGCTGTCGTTCTGTTGGTCTTCTCACACATTTCTTCTTTTATTCACATATTTTCCCCTCTATATTCAGTTGGAATAGTTATTTCCCATGTGTAACAAGAAGCCAACTCTAGGAACCAAATAATTGGCCAACCCGTCCGTACGAAGTATGTCGTAAAATGCGATTAAAAAGGACTGGAAGTGACGGCAGTGATCACATGTCGTAAATAATTTAATAACTACAAAAACGTACAGCAGATAAAATCAATCAAGCTAGCTGTGCCGTAAGAGATAACATACAGGAACATTACTGTCAACAATATTTGATTAAAACGTGCCCACCATCTTCTTTTTCTTGCCAATTTGCTGTCCCTATGAAGCAAACAAATACCAACCAACGCAGCTGTCCCTTTGCAACGGGGCACCCAAAATCTCAAGTGCGAGGTCGTCATGTCGCCTAGTAATTTTGTTTGGTGCCCAACTTTCAGTACCATCATCATGTAGCATGTTCATTGCAGAACGTCGCACCTATCAGAGCCCGTCTGAAAGAAACTAGGTCTCTTGCCAAATCTCCAGTCTACATCAGAGTCATGTCCAAGCATTCCTTGACATTTTGGTGCCATCGACTTCTTGATGACCATACCTCCCATTACCGTTCTTTCAAGACCGTTTTGTCTTTCGATGTAACCAAATTGTTGACATTTTCTGTTCATGATGGAATTCATGAACCAGTTCTCTTCTATTTTCAACTCTTGTCGAATATCTACATTCTGATTTTCTTCTCTCTGTATTCCATATTATTGTAACTTGGTGCTTTGAGGTTTCTTCATACATGGTCCCGCAGTACTGCAGTACTCCCTCCGGTATGGTAAAAAAAAACATGTATTTAATGATAATGCGTTGTGCTCTTTATCATTGATGACACGGGGAACTGGACGGAACTCTCTTGTCTTATCTCATTAAAGGCATCTCCTTCCTTGCCTTGTTGTTGTAGTTCTTACATGTTTTTACATGTGTCCATTATTTACATAGCCTTGTCTTTTCGTATTTCTCTTCTGACTGTTGTTGAACAGTTTATATATGATGTGCTGGTTCACACTATCAGCGCCCATCAAGAGATGTGTTGAGGTACAGAGAGACCTTTATATATCTTTGATGGACTACTGTAAAGATTTTGATAAGGTTAAACACCAAGATTCTGTTCTAATATTCTCTTATTTTTTATGAGCCTGGATTTTTTTTCTTCCGAAATGTAGCTGTTTCATGTGCATCACTCTTGGAATAATGCTTTAAGCAACAGAGATTACAATGTCCCTTGCTCGTCCGATGTCATCTCTTCTGCCATCAACGCTTCAAACTAATTGTGTACTTCGATGATATATTCATTTGGTATCGCTTTTTACATCTGAACGTATTCCTCGCGTACGTTTGATCGTCCCATCTTGCAACCGGTAGTTCGTTATTCGCTTTGCAGTCCGCTTTGTGTGCGTGTTTGTTGACAGCACACTTGACCTCCATGTTCGTTGTACCAGCATGTAATCTATCTGGTTCCTGCTGCCACCATCAGGGGAGGTCCTCGTGTATAGTCTTCTCGGATGTTGTTTGAGTATGGTGTTGGCAATGAAAAGGTTATTTGTACTGCATAATTCAACCAGTTTTTCTCCTCTCCCATTTCTGTTCCTCAAACCAAAAGGTCATTGCACACGTCTCTCCTCCATTGTACTTTCCTTGCCAACTTTCGCGTTGAAATCTCCAGTGATAATCAAGATGTCTCTTCTTTCTGCTTTTTCTAGTGTTTCCTGTAAGGTGATATAGAATTCCTCAATTTCGCAATAATCTGATGCTGATGTTGATATCCCTAGACTTTTATTCGTTTCAGATTTCTTTTCCTTCTCTTTACTCTAATCATAGTGATGCGGAGGTTAGCTGGGTTGTAATCAAGTACTACTCGTGTTCTTTTCAGAGAATAAATGGTTTCTCCAAAACTTCTCACACAGTGTCCTTAAATGTGTTTTGAAACTCACATAACGTATATCATAGTTCTCTGTATCTCTTTTCCAATCATTTGTTGTCCCCTGGTATAAGTTCATGATGTTCCAAGTGCCTATTCCTAGTTGTGATGTTAGTCCTATTTCTGAGTTTAGCCCTGTAATGTAGTCGACCTTTTGGCCTTCATCTCTATTACTTGTCCTGGCTCTAAATTGGTCCTCTTTCCCAGTTTGAGCGGGTGGTCTGACTGGTCTAACGACTGCGCCATCAGACCTTTGATTTTCTAAATTATCCACTGCTTTGTTTTTCTTGCCAAATTTTCATTCAGTAGTTTGCAGTTGCTTTGTGATGGGGGTATGGGTGGGGTGGGGATGGCGCTGCTGTACACAGGCGCAGATTCTAGGAACCAAACGTGAGCTAGGCAGACGTGGGGAAACCAAATCGGCTCCTTGCAATCATGGATGTGGCTGCCACTTCCTTACACTTCTGCCAAACCTCCCCTCCCCCAGGACCAGTGTTGTATTTACACTCAAAATCCCCCCTGCTCCCATAAAGGTAAATCATTTTAATCCGTCACTACATTTCTGTTAAATGGCTTCTAGATTTATGTTACCTAGTTCTTAGATTTTTGTTTCCTGTTTCTTAGATTTTTGTTTCCTGTTTCCTAGATTTTTGTTACCTGGCTTCTAGATTTATGTTACCGGGCTTCCAGATTTATGTTTCCTGTTTCCTAGATTTCTGTTACCTGGCTCCTAGATTTCTGTTACCTGGTTTTTAGACTTCTGTTACTTGGTTCTTAGATTTTTTTAAAATGGCTCCTAGATTTCAAACAAATGTGCCCCCACACCCCTCTTTCCATCCTTCACCCCTCCCCATCTTGTTTTACAGAAAGCCTTCCCCAAATCACTGTGTGTGCTATTTAGGTATTACTTTCTGTAGCAAGCTATTTAGCATATTGAGGTTGCTAGCCGAAAACAAAGGACCTCATGTTTTTCTTTAACAACATGCTTGGTAATGCGACATTGGTCCTACCCATCACAACAAAATTATTTGAAGACGCATCATTTAATGTATGTTTACAGGTCAGCATATGTTTAACCCTCTATTTCTCTAACCAGATTGTCCTGCCATCTCATGTCTTTTCTATTTGTGTTTACCAGCAACTTTTTTCACAGAGCATGGCAAATTGTGCACAATCAGCGAACTACAGGCACCGTCAGAATGTATACCCTTCACTTAGTTTTTGAATAGATTGATCGATCCATGGGTCTGTCTGTGTGCACTGATGTCGTTTCATCGTAACGGATAGCATACAGATTTGAAAGAGAAATGTTCTAAGTAAGTGCCGGCTCAATTTAGACTTATCTTCATTTTAGTTCGTGTCCGATCAGCAGAATAATTGGAGAGCTTGCTTCTCGCGACAAAGCTTCCTGGTTCAATACCTCGATTCGTCACGCTTCAGTCCACTCAGATGCCATTGAGTACATGAATTATCGTTAGGGAAAGCAAGCCAGCGAGTAATGAAATCTATAAAAAGCTGACATCTATTAAAACACAATCTCTAACCAGGCTTCCCCGACGACAGGGCATGCAATTGGTCAACTTTACTATTGCTGTTTGGCGCAACGCTGTTGTGATATTGTTTACCTAGTGATGCTGTTGTTGTCGAAGTCACTTAAACTGAGTTCATTTAGCTCTTGACGACGTTTCTTTGGTGGCTGGTCGTAGTCGCTCTTCTGACATCCCAATGGGTACTTGAGAAGGTAGGTCGGGATACTCCATGTTGTAGTGCAATGCGAGCTCATATGTAAGTTCATTACTACGGGGGATACAGTGTCTTGACCAGTCTGCTAGGAAACAGCCTGTGGGAGAGAGCGGGACAAAGTAAATTGAAACAGGAAATATTAGGAAGCAAGTGGAGATTGATCGGTGATACATTAAGAAAGCCCCAGGCCAGTATTACCAGGCAATCCCTGTCATGGAATCCCACGGGAAGGAGAGGCATTTGCAGACCAAGGAATACACGAAGACGAGATCTGGAGGCGGAAGTAAAGAAAACAGGAAAATGCTACAAGGAAGTTTAAAAGATTGCACAGGACAGAGCTGCTTGGTGAAGGTTGGTTGATGGCCTATGCACTCCTGTGTGATATAAAGCGAAAGAGAGGTATCGGGTAAGTCGATCCGCGTCATAGATCTTCAAATTGTCAGCAATATCTTGACACCATCTTATTCTGGACCCCCCTCCTCTACACAACCGTGCCCGTGCCTTCCACTATCAGCCTATCCAAATCAGTGTCTTTTCATATGACCGAAATAACTTAGGCTTTCCCTTTGTGATTTTGTCTATAAGTCAAAAAGTGTTTACGCTCAGTTGTTGCAGATATTTCTCTATTTGTATTCTTCTCTGCCCACGATATTGTCAGCATCTTTTTGTAGCATTTTATTTCGAAAGACGGGATCTTCCTTTTTTCCCTATGAAATTGTTAGTTTAATGGCCATGTCTTACAAGTACAGAGAATATACACACCGTGACCAGTTGAATCTTGGTTTTCTTATTTGTGTCCTGCTATAAATATTGGATCTACCTTAGTTTGTGGAAGGTGATTGCAAGCTGTCGATTAACTCATATTGAACAGTCTCCAGAATTGTTGGTTGTGGCTCATAAACACTCAAATCTGTCACATGTTCTATTTCTGCATTATCTATGGCAATTATTGATTTGTTCACTACTTTGTCTGTTGTCATAATTTCAGTTTATTTGGTGTTTAAATATAGATTCTGTTCCTCTGCGTGTTTTGTTGTTGACCCCACTAGATTTTCCAGCACAACTTGTGTCGCTTCTACGCTAAGTGGATTGTATCATCCGTACATCTGATTTCTTTATGTGTTCCTGATCTTCCTCGTGATATTCTCAATAAAATTGTTAATCAGATACGAGTAGAAGATATGACCTAGTCTCACTCCATTCTGGACCTGAAACCATTCTGGACCTGAAACCATTCTGGACCTGAAACCATTCTGGACCTGAAACCATTCTGGACCTGAAACCATCCTGGACCTGAAACCATCCTGGACCTGAAACCATTCTGATGTTTCTACATCTTTCCTTACAGCAGCCTGTTGTTGGTAGTACAGCCGTGGGATGAGGTGTGTGGTATATTTCTGAAAACCCAGTGATCCATAATATTTCATAATTGCTGGTGTTGTATGCAGTCAAAAGCCTTTGTGGGATCAAGATACTGAGCAGTGCACGAGCTGCAGCGGTCAGCGACCCATAGCTGGTTACCAAGGTCAGGGCTAGAGACCTAGAGCTGCCAAGACCCTTCTACATCTCCGGGCGGTGATCCTGGATAACAGGCTGCAACAGAGCAGACTGGCTAAGAAGAAGGGATCAAAAAGAGAAGGCTAACATGGTCCTCAAAAATGCCTGCTAAAATAGGATGTGTCAGACCGAAAGATGCAAATATCGCAGTCAAGCTGTAAACTACGACACAACGCATTCTGTTCTCCGGACAACATCCTGCTACTTGCAAAGCCCTTTTCAAGGCCTGGTAACGGGAAATTGAGAACGAACGAAGGAGAAGAAGAAAAAGAACAAGAAGAAAAGCCTTGGTATAGTCAATGCAAAAGTTATGTAGGACGACATTGACATCTCTTCGTGTGTCTATAGTAATCATCATCATGAGAAGTCAGTAATCTTTAGTGCATCTCCCTAAACGAACAGCCTCTTATTCATTATGATGTGCCTCAATTCCTACCTGGCATCATTTACGTTGGTTATAGTTCGGTAGTTGGTACATAAGCTCAGGTTACCCTTCTTGGAAAGTGGTATATACATTGATGTCTTCCAAAATGTGGACCCTGCACCCGTTATCGTGATTTAGCCCAAGTATATTAGAACCCTGCAATCTTCCCCTGCCTGTATCATCTCTATAATTTATTCCGTTATTTCCTGACGATTTGCATTCTTCATGCATTTCATTACATTTATAATTTCTTCTGCTTTAGCTTCTAGTTACTTTTCTGGTTCCTTATTGTCGTTTTTCACCGTGTTTACTTCCGTGCACATTTCTCTGGCCTGTTAAAACGTCTGTTCTGCCACAATGTCGTTCATTTCGTCAATTATTGGTCCAGTAGGATTGTGGAAGTAGTTGCTTTCACCTTCCCAAAACACGTTCTGGTTCAAACCTTTCTCACGCTATCTGCTATGATCTAACGGGTGTCGTTTGTATATATTTGGTTATATTGTCTGATTCGTTTGTTGAAATCCGCCTGTGAGATCTTTAAATCGTTCTTTGCTTTTCTTTTCTTAGACTTCATTTGTCTTCTTTCAACCACAAGGCACATACTTGGAGGGTGGGAGTGGGGTGGTGATAAACGCCATACGGCAAACGGCACACAGACCCACGTCAAACAGCATCACGTCATACGACACCACGTTATACGGTACCACGTCATTCGGTAAACGTCATACGGCACCACGTTATATGTCACTACGTCATACAGTACCACGTTATACGGCACTACGTCATACGGCACCACGTTATTCGACACCACGTTATTCGACACCAAACGTCATACCGTTGACGATTTAAAATTTTGGTTCGAAAGACGGTCAAAAGAAGACGGCAAAGTGAGAAGACACTGGACGGTTTGACAGTTTGGTTTGAAAGACGGTCAAACGCGGACGGCAAAGTGAGAAGACACTGGACGGTTTGACAGTTTGATTTGAAAGACGGTCAAAAGAGGACGGCAAAGTGAGAAGACACTGGACGGTTTGACAGTTTGGTTTGAAAGACGGTCAAAAGAGGACAGCAAAGTGAGAAGACACTGGACGGTTTGACAGTTTGGATTGAAAGACGGTCAACATCCGAATCGATGAAACAACACTTGGACTAGGACATTCTATAAATCCATGAACTACGCAATCGGTCGGCATGAAACATGATGTTGACTATGTTTAAACCACACGTTTTAATAAAGTTTGAGACAGGCGATGCTGTCAGGGACGAAGTGTTTGAGGCGCCATTGTATCAGGCTACAGTTTGTGAGGTGGGTTGGCCAGTTCCCTTCCTGGCTGCCTTTACTTCCCAAAACAAATGGGTCGACTAGAGCGTTCCGGTAAAGGGAGTGAAACACTTTTTGTGAAAAGCGAGTGCCCTGCCCCTGTGCTTATCTTGTACTCAAGCTGAAATATCGCGGGAGCTGCTCTTAAATAATGAACATTCACAGTTAAAACAATCTCTGAAATCTTGTTTCACTATTAAACTACAAATACCCTTTTTAATTATCCAATTAATGACAATTATGCTTGTTTTTACAAAATCAACTTTGTTCGTATATTGAATCAAGTAGTCCTTTACAAAAATAAATACTGACTGGCGCTCGTAAATTGCACCAATTATGGCCTGGCTCCCTGAGGTAGCTAATGCAAGCTTTGTTTGCTTATTAAATTAGAGATAGCCACGGTTAGCATTTATGTAAATCCTGCTGGAATTAGGGAAGCACTAATAGTGTTATGTATTTGTCACGCTCATGAATGCAGCGTTCACCATTTGGGCCAAACCTTTGCGTGCGTGCTGACCCCCGCTGACGAGTGATTTTATGAAAAAATCTCGTGCCGCCAACGAAATAAGATAAAGTAAACAAATTTCAATGTTATTCTTGATACAAAAAAAAAACACACAAAAAAAAAAGAAAAAGAAAACAAACAAAACACGTATTTCGTTTTTCTTTTCACGAAAAAATAGTTACATTTCATATTTGATCTAGATATAATAGTCGTTGCAGGTGACATGTACGGAGATCGCTTGTCAAGAAACTCACGAACAAAGAAGAGAAACTGTTGATAGTTTGTATCCAACATGTTTTAATAGTCCCCTGGTCTCAAGGACGGTGAGATCGACGTCTAGTTTTATCGGAGACTGTCGAAAATCTCATAGATCCCGTGAACGCGATGAGAAAATGAATCCCCACAATGACAAAAAATTATTACTGATGGAAACCATATCAAATCCCTAAGAATTTCATTTACCTTTGCAGCAAAAAAAACAAACTACTCCTATTTAAGCACACATCCGGACATCATTCGACGATTCAATCTGCATCTATAGACACCCTTAGTGGAAGTCTGGAACCAGCAGAGGTTTTTGTGTAAAACTAATCTCCGTATTTACATATATGTGTCGACGTCATTCTGCTGCGGTTCTGAAATCTGAACTATTCTCCAGAGTGATTAGAAAGTCATTGAAGCCTTCCAATGGGAAGCCAGATGGACAAGTCTTTCAATCCGCTGGTACAACCGAGTCACAGATGACGAAGTCATCCGACATAAACTCATCGAAGGTACCTTCAGATTGTTATACTCTCACCGTTCACCTTTATTTCTACATGTAGCCCGCCTTGCCAACGACAGAGAGAGCAGAGACATACGACGAGAGACACAGAGGGCACACATGGAGAGCAGAGATGCGACGAGAGACACAGAGGGCATATAGAGAGAGAGCAGAGATGCGACGAGAGACCCATAGGGCATATAGAGAGAGCAGAGACATGCGACGAGAGACACAGAGGGGACACATAGAGAGCAGAGACATGCGACGAGAGACACAGATGGCATATAGAGAGAGCAGAGATGCGACGAGAGACACATAGGGCATATAGAGAGAGCAGAGATGCGACGAGAGACACAGAGGGCATATAGAGAGAGAGCAGAGAAATGTGACGAGAGACACAGAGGGCACATAGAGAGAGCAGAGATGCGACGAGAGACACAGAGGGCACACATAGAGAGCAGAGACATGCGACGAGAGACACAGAGGGCATACAGAGAGAGCAGAGATATGCGACGAGAGACACAGAGGACACACATAGAGAGCAGACATGTGACGAGAGACACAGAGGGCACATAGAGAGAGCAGAGACATGCGACGAGAGACGCACACACAGAGAGAGAGAGAGAGAGAGAGAGAGAGAGAAGATACTTCTGATGTAAGACATAAGGAACATACAGAAAGAACATAAACTTCTGATGCGAGACACAAATGACACGAAGTGAGAGAGAGAGAGAGAGAGAGAGAGAGATAAAGAGAGACAGAGAGTGCAAACGTCGACTGTGAAACGCAGAGAACGAATATAGTGTGAGCGAGATATCGTGCAAAGGTAGGATGTGAAGCAGCAGTTAATCCTTCATAAAAATTGGGCTAGCAAAATTAATTATGCCATCACCGTCTACGATGGACGGCGGCCTTTGCCTTGTGCCTTTGCCTTGTGCCTTTGCCTTGTGCCTTTGCCTTGTGCCTTTGCCTTTTGCCTTTGCCTTGTGCCTTTGCCTTGTGCCTTTGCCTTGTGCCTTTCCCTTGCTGCCTTTGCCTAGGCAGTATGCTCATCAGAAAAGGGAATATCGACTCTGAGGTCAACAACTGGAGTTCGAAGTCACACTCTGCGTTTGAGAGGCTACATGCGAGCATCTCGACTCAAGAAGGCATTAGTGTCGTCACCGAGGTAAACGTTTATCGTAAAGTAGTGCAATTCACTTTTCTGTATGTCTGTAAAACATGGAAAGGTTTTGGCAAATACGCCTGATAACGCCTTTGTTTGAACATGAGATGTCTCCATAGGCTGCTTGGGGAAAAGTACCCAATTCTCAGCAAGGCAAACATGTTGAGCATCTGCAGAAAGTCCAGATCAGATGGACGGAACGTGTTGTTTGCCTACATTAAGATCAGAGCAGACATACTCTTGTTAGGTGGTCAGAAAAGACACCACAGAGAGTCATAACAGAGTGACTAAACAGATTTCACATTTATTTCCCCGTCTCTGAGATGTTTGCATTAAACCGTTTGGCCTGACTTGATAGGGTAACACAATGTACTCAGATCGCAATGCGAAATCCTCGTATCTGGGCGGAGGCTTGGAGAAAGCAAGTCCCCAGAAACAATACATCACACAACGACTCCATAGCCGACTCCTCATACGAATGATTCCAATGCGGCAGTGTCTGTCGTTCTAGGATTGGACCTCACAGTCAAATTAAATCATATCTCGCAGCAGAAGTCTAATGATGTCGCCATTTTCGTTTGCGATGGGAACCACTACTACTACTTCTACCATTAATACCACTACTACTGTTATTACTACTATTATTACTACTATTACTACTACTATTACCACTACCCGTACTACTACTAATATTACTGCTATTATTATTACTACTACTACTATAAATGCTACTACTACTACTGCTACTAAAACTACTCGTGTGTGTGTTGTCTACTTGTTGGGATGCTCTGTATTCTGGCATGTGCTCTTGATTTCTGATGACTGTCTCCCTTAGCTTGGCTGTGTTGAGATATCGATTCCATTATTATAAATCAATCCTGTAAGACGTATCCAGGAAAAGCTCGTCCACACGATCACGTTCATCCTTGCCTGATAGTGTATAGTGTGACTTTGAGTTATTCTGTTGTTTTCTGTTGGGGAATTGGTTACAGGGAAAAAAACAGACCTCCTTACACCTCCAGAGTAGGCACAGGCAGCGGCTGCTGAAAGGGATGGGGTGGATTTGTGGGGGTGTCGTCATGTGTGCCCCAACAAGCTCACGGGTAACGGATTGACTTGACTTGAGGTTACGCAACTGTTGTTAGTCATCCTTTTTGATATGCATGGATGTGCAGTGGTCCTATTCCCCCCTCCTCAGTTAGCGGCACCAGGACCTAGTCCAACACATGTCTATTGTCGTCGGTCCTTGTTGAGATGTACTGAAATGCTTTTTTTTCAGCATGTTTTGTGACTTTTTGTTGCTGCTATTATTGCACATTTAATCCTTCACATCAAATGGACATTAAAATGAGAAAGGCAGACAGAAAAAGTGATTTGTGGTTGCACGTTTATTAAGACTCGCTCTGCACTACCTGAGGACATGTCAGAAATATCTGCCCCTTAATTTAGAATTCAGAACTTTCCCATGCCCGAAGTTAGCAAATGAAGACACATGGGTCTCTGACTGTGTCTGAGAAGAGAAATCTATTTTTGAGGTTGTTACATTTTAAAAATGAAAAATGAAAATTGAAGGTTCTCAACTCGTGGGGATGCACAATCTAAGCATTGAATATGCTTTTCTGGGTTATAAAAAAAAAAAGAAAGGAGAACAGAAGAAAACAGTAGAAGAAAAAGAAACTAGGAAAGAGAGATAAAGAAAAAAATTCAGGATGAAGACAAGACAAAAGAGAAAGTCAAATAATAACAATAAGAAGAACAATAAGATAAGAAAAAGACGAAGAAGTAGATAATGAAAAAAAGAAGAAAAAGAATAGGAATAAAAGAGTGAAGAAAAGATGAAGAAGAAAAGAAGAAGAAATATAAGAACAAAAGAGAACAAGAAGATGCAGAAAAAAAGAAGAAAAACGAAGAAGAACAAGAAAAGAAAAGAGACAATAAAAAGAAGAAATAAAAATAAAAAAGAATGAGAACAGGAAGAAGTAAAAGAATATTAAAATAATAATTAGAGGAAAAAAGAAGAAGAAAAAAACAAGGAAAGGAGAAAAAGAAGACAGAAAAGAAAAGATGAAGAAGAAAAGGAAGATTAAGAAAAGAAGAATGGGAAGAAAAAAACAGAAAGAGAGAGAAGATGAAAAATAAGAAAACGAAGAAGAAGAAGACGAAAAGAAAAAAAATGAAGAACGAAAAGAAGAAAAAAGAAAATGAAGAATTAGAATGAGAAGATTAGAAAAAAAAACTCTAAGCGGGGGCTCGACTTCATTGCCTCGGGTTTTTTCCCCATGTTAGCTCGGTCTCTCGGCAGTTGGGTACCCCATCTGTCTGGGTACCCCATCTGTCTGGGTACCCCACCTGTCTGGGTACCCCATCTGTCGATAGCATCGCACAAAGCACGAACTCCGTAGCTCCAGCGATGAACCCAGGGATCTCCAGAAAAAAATTGACATCATGGACCCCCAAACAAGATTAGAACTCAATCATAAATACAAATATTTCAGGACAAAATTAATTCAATAATACCAACAAAAAAAAAGAAATAAAAAAAAAAAAAAAAAAAAGGACAAAGCGATGAAAATGTCAAACATCAAGACTACGTTGTTAGTTTTGGAAGTTCTGAAAGTTGTGGGAAAGTTGAACGAGTGGGATAGTTGAAGGATACAAGGTAGAAGAAAACCTTTGATGTCATGACATGATGGTTGGGATGAGATATATTAAACAGCAGCCCTGCACGGATTCCAGAAGCATTACAGTGGATTCTGCTTCGGTGTTCGTCCAAAAACTGACGTTTCTCAAGTGTCATAGTTTACAGCGAGCTGTGATATCTGCACTTTTCGGTAAGACACATCTGATTTCAGAACATCATTTTTGGGAGCGTGTTTCCAATTGCTATTATTGTTGTTGTTACGTATCCAGCAGCATCCGGGCTCTCGCCCTTCGGTCCAATACCATGTAATTGTATCTGCAAGTTAAACTGAAGATAGGTGGCACTGACGAATGCACCTGTGGTACCGGGAAAATGACCGCTGAACTTCTGCTTCAAAATTGCTCGACATACGAGGACCAGAGAAAGCACATGTGGCCATCACCAGTGGCAACACTAGACAAGCTCTATGGCAGTGTCGACAGCCTCAGGATGACAGCTGCTTTCTTCTAACAAATACAAGTTGACGTCTGACAGCGTACGAAGAAGAAGAAGTATCTGCAAGTGTTTTTCAGCTGGTATCTAGTGCCATACAAAGTGTTCCATGTATCTGGCCGCGGAGGAAGAAGCATTTTCCTAAAATCATTGAGCGCTGAGCTCTCAAAGAGATGATGATCAACGGTTTCATATGGGTGAATACACAGCTGGCACTCAGGAGTATGTTGTGGTTGAATTCTGTTCAGTTGTTTGTTTAGTGGAATGTGTTGGGTTCTCAGTCGGACAATGGTGCTATCATCCTTCCTTGTGAGTAGATTTACACTGTCATTTAGACTGGGGCTTGCTCTGTGTCTGTAGACCTTCCTTCCCGTGTTTCCCAAAGCCAATCTGTTCAGCAAGGTTTCTTTCTTTGCTGATCTTATGCGCTATTTGGTTGTTTGTAACTTGTTTTCTTTATTTGGCTGTTCTTGTCTTGATCTCTCCTTTGCTAGTCTGTCTGGTCATTGCCAGGTAAGCTGGAGTGTCCGGGGATCCACTGCAGAACTGATTTGACAGCACTGGAAGCGATAATGTGGTCAATGTCTAGAGATATTTCGATAAGATCGAATCTGCAATATGTCCACAGCCCAGTTTCGCGTCGTTGGCTGCTTACTTACTTTCTGTGTTCGGTAACCTCACAAAGTCTAGGATCAGAAATAAGTCGCCACGGAAGCCAATTCGTTCGCCACCATGAGATCGCTAAAGTACATAGTTCTTGCATTCATGGACAGTTGTACGAATGTTCGGGTTTTCGGATGATTCAGCATTCGCATACATCGTCGCGGGTTACTGTCACCTCATTCCCTGTTACAGCTTCGGTCCAATTGTTTTGGATGATATATGGTCACTTCCCCCCACCCTTTCCGCCCCCCCCCCCCCCTTTCCACTACCAATGACGTGAAAGACGATTTACATTGATCCTTAGGACAACGAGTTGTTCCCCTTCTATCTGCCACCATCTTGTTTCCGTTCGTTCTCAGTATATCTTCCAGAGGCCACCGTTGTTTGTAAGGCTGTTTTTTTTTTCTCAACCTTGTTCTATCCTCTGTCTCGCGAGGCCAGTATTGTTTTTGTTTTCTTGTGCAATTTTGTTGGATGTGTTCCAGGGTTACGGAATGCTTCTCATATGTGTACCTGTCATATGTGTACCTGTCATACGTGTACCTGTCATATGTGTACCTGTCATATGTCACAAACCCCATTTTTTTTTTAAGATGATTATTAAATCTATTACAACCAGCTCTCAGTCGGAAGATGACACGTGATGGAGTAAGTTTTGTTTATATAATGCACACACACAACACACTTACTCTCGTGCCATTTCAAGTATCAACAGAAACTCTGAAGAAAGCGTCCTTAGCGACATTAAAACGAGTGAACAATACAAGCAATAAGCGGTACACCCAACCGCCAAATTACAACGGGAAGCCATGCTAGAAAGGAATGAGATTAACTGAAGCCGTTAGTGAGCACCGCGGTAATAGCAATTTTCCCTGCAACAACGATGACTACTTGAGGGAAAGCCGTCAAAATATGCCAGTATAAAGCGAAGCCAAACGAGGTGGACCGGCCGGACACACTACACCGCACCACGTTAATCATTGTTGTTGAATTTATGCGCGCCAGAAGTAATTCAGTTGGCCAGCCACAATGGCAATTTCGAGACCAAACAAAATATTAATGATGTGCCAGGAACGTTGCTTGTCTCCTCTCGCTTTTCGGCTTAAAGGAAGAACGGCTACATTTCATCTTGAAAATTCGTGTTAAGAGTGTCGAACGAATACGACTGCAAATAGAAGATAAAGCGCATTGATCGACCTGAAATATCGATTCTATAAGTTGAGAAAAATAGGCTCTGAAAATGAAAGAACTTTGAAACGCCTGACGATACCACGTGGACGTTTAATGTAATTTCAAGAACACTTGCCTGTTGGGGGGCGTGAAATGTGAACATTTTGTGAGGCATTGATGGAAAACACTATTTTTCGAATTAATTGTTATCTGGGGGGTTGGAAAGGGGAGGGGGAGTTGGTGATCGAGTAAATGAGGAACGCATAACATTATGAGAAACATGTGCGCCGTGTTTGGTTTTCCAGCCTGCGATAGAGATATAAGTAGTGTCGCGGCATACACTGATGTCGGTGAAGAAGTGTTAGAGACTTCATTTAACTAATCATGTTATAAGGTGGAGTGGACAGTTCCCTTCATCGCTGCCTTTTATTAGCTAGCGCTAAACCAGATAATCTTTTGTAGAGGGGTGGGCTGGACCACGTTGATAACTGAGATTGAACCCCGTCCCTTCACCTGAGAAGTGACGGCTATACCACTCGCTGTTGACTTTGGTAAAGTCGTGATTATATGGAGACGTCAGTACACGTTTGGTAGGTCTTGTGTAAAACGTGATTATATGGAGACGTCAGTACACGTTTGGTAGGTCTTGTGTAAAACGTGATTAGATGGAGACGTCAGTACACGTTTGGTAGGTCTTGTGTAAACTTAACATTGTTTGTCATTTAGTCACTATTGATGTGGAGCAGCGGTTCATAACATGTGGTCCTCGGACCGCTAGATGTTGGCGAAGACGAAGGCGTTGGGGTCCACGAAGGCTTCAAGAAATGTTATGTTATTTACATTTAAAATCAAAAGATGAATAAAAAGATATAAAATAAAGAAAAACAGAAACAAGGACAAATACAGCAGCAGTTCATTCTCCCAAGTTGATTAAAACCAGTTGTACTGACCAATACAAGAGAACAAGAACTGACCATGTTCATGTTGTTCTAATCGACTCGTACTGAATTCTTCAATGGTGACGTGTTTCTCTTGTAGCAGGTCGTAGTGCCTCTTCTTATATCCTGAAGCGTATTTAGAAGGGTGGACCTGCGTCTTCCTGGATGTAGCGCAATGCAGGTCCTATCTAAAGGCAAATCAAGATGGGGATAGCAGTGACGATTCCCACCGCTTTGTCAAGGCGGCAGTAACATGGCCAGTTTCATAAGGCACTACGAGAACGTGAGTTTTGGTCTTGGCCAATAATGTTTGGTCTGATACTGACCTTAGTCTTCGCTTCCACTCTCAAGTGTCATCACGTGGAACACATACCGCCATATACTCTTATGCAATCCCCATAGTGACACGCTTACTGAGGAGCTTTGAATTACACTACAGCTAGGAGGATCCTGATCAACCTACACAGGGAAACTCACTATTAAATGAACGTCCTCGAGCGTTGAATTAAGTCGATCCGAGTGGCTTCCACAACAACAATATAAAACTTGGTAAGCTGAGACATATATTCCAGGTAAACGTTCTTAGAAAACAGCCCCCACTTATCTCTTAAAATAAGCAAATGCTTATTCTCCAACAATTCCATTAGTGTTACTCTGACCTATCGTTACGGCAAAATAAAGAGGGTTAAAGATCACATTATAGGAAATACTGCTTTTGATGTTGTAATGTTAGAGGCACAAGGTTTACGTCAGTTTTCTGTCTTGTGGTTAATCAGTTGCCTTCCTCGATATCTCGACTTTATAAATTCTAAGATTCAAGTAGTCATTGACTGGCGAGAGGTGTCGCTAGGGAAACACACCAAGTCCTTTCTGCTACGGGAGGTCATGAATTTAACAGCTCTACCACTCTGCTGTCCACAAAATAATGGTATTCAAACGTCGTTGGAACGGTGCATGAAGTGTAATACTGCGTAGCTGTAGTATGGTCATGATCTTTCATAGAATCGTACGGATCTGCACAGTCAAGAGTTGGGTATCTTCTACCCTATAGAGGTTACTCTGCCATATTATTCGTCCTATATAAAAGTCTCTCAGTATGTCCGTGAGCCCATTCTCGTCTTTGTCGGTTACACATCCCTCACGTAAATCACTTTTGTAACGGGCGCCCGTGAAGATTTTGGCACCTGTTGTTGAGTCTTATGTGTATGGTGCAATCAATCTAATCGCATAAAACACATTGCTACAGACATCACTACCGTGAAAGGCAGTCTACTGTAGTAGTGGCCCCATGCTCCAGCGTTAGTAAAAACGGGACGGGGCTCTTCATTTGTCCCCACCCATTTCCTTTCATTAATGATTTCAACAAATTAATAATGAGGAGCAGGCTGCCAAGCGGTTGCATGTTTGTCTTGTGATCATAAGGACGTGGTTTGCTTCTTGGATGCCATTCGTACTGAGTTCATGCTTATCTTGAGGACAGCGATGTAGTAGCTGGTTACAGTGGCTCCTTACATTTCCAGGTGTACTTGAGAAGGGAGGGGGGCATAGGTCATCTTGTCTGCCAAGCAATGCTAGACTTCACAGAAAGCTTACCACTAGGGGGATTACAGTGTCGACCCAGATCCCACTGGCTAGACTGCCATGACCCAGCGTGCTTTCAGTAGTCCTACGAGGAAGTGAGATTGAGTCTCAATCAGTTTGTCTCACCTGACCCTGATGTTACTCTTCACTCCCACCTTGATCAGTTTGTCTCACCTGGCCCTTATGTTACTCTTCTCTCCTACCTTGATCAGTATGTCTCACCTGACCCTGATGTTACTTTTCACTCCCACCTTGATCAGTATGTCTCACCTGACCCTGATATTACTTTTCACTCCCACCTTGATCAGTATGTCTCACCTGACCCTGGTGTTATTTTCACTCCCACCTTGATCAGTATGTTTTATCTGACCCTGATGTTACTCTTCACTCCCACCTTGATCAGTATGTTTTACGTGACCTTGATGTTACTCTTCACTCCCACCTTGATCAGTATGTCTCACCTGACCCTGATGTTACTCTTCACTCCCACCTTGATCAGTTTGTCTCACCTGACCCTGATGTTACTCTTCACTCCCACCTTGATCAGTATGTCTCACCTGACCCTGATGTTACTCTTCACTCCCACCTTGATCAGTTTGTCTCACCTAGCCCTGATGTTACTCTTCACTCCCACCATGATCAGTATGTCTCACCTGACCCTGATGTTACTCTTCACTCCCACCTTGATCAGTTTGTCTCACCTGACCCTGATGTTACTCTTCACTCCCACCTTGATCAGTATGTCTCACCTGACCCTGATGTTACTCTTCACTCCCACCTTGATCAGTTTGTCTCACCTAGCCCTGATGTTACTCTTCACTCCCACCATGATCAGTATGTCTCACCTGACCCGGATGTTACTCTTCACTCCCACCTTGATCAGCATGTTTCACCTGACCCTGATGTTACTCTTCACTCCCACCTTGATCAGTTTGTCTCACCTGACCCTGATATTGCTCTTCTTTCTAACCGGCTAGGATTGAAAATCAGATACTATTTGATGTTTTTTCTCTTTCGGAAGCTAAACTAAAGCCTGACATGTACACTGAGCAGCGACTGTAAGGCCAAGCGACCTATATTTCTTATTCCGAAACAACCTGCTGGAAATTCACAGCAGTGTGAAAAGCGCCCTTATGTTTGTTGTCTAAGCTAAAGTCATAGGTCAAACTACCCAGAATGGCCGGCCCCTATGCGTTCCACTGTATGCCCCACCCTGTTGCCCATGGCACATTCATTTGGCGCACCACTGGGGTTGTCATGTGGAATGCATTTGTTGGCCAGAGGGTATTGGCCTGACATCTTTTAAACATTGCGTATCATCAGCATGTATTCTGGGAGCGACGAACAGAGAGGGGTCAGCCAGAGGGGATCTAGGGGTCTCCAGGTAACGTGTTCGCCTCGGGTACTGGAGGTTTTGCGGGATTTTTTCACGTGGATCAGCCGGTAAAAACTTTCCCTGATCTCTGAGAAGTGAGATCACATTGAATGAACTGCCTGCTTGCATACGTGTCAGCGGCCCTGGAAACAGGCTGCACTAGTGATGTCTTGCTAAGAGAATAGTGACCGCAGTTCGAAGATAAACCTAGTAGCCTAAATAAACGGCATCATAAACCATATATGTCGGGTCGAAGCGTGCATCGTCGCTGTAAACTACGATACAACGTCACATCGTCCTTTTCATGATGTAAGTCGAAGAAGAGTATTCAAAAAATGTCGCCCACTGCGATGAAATTGGTAGCATTGTGGCTAGCAACCTCATCATGCTACACAAGTTAATATATAAACAACAACAACAACAACAGGTAGGTGTTTTGCACGCACTGCAACAATAGACCAACTCAGATGGTAAACCTATATTTCATTAAGAATGGTACAACACATCTTATGTGAAAAACGGTATGTGTACCCCAGCGAACGCATACACCATAGCTGTCTCCATATTGATGACCTGTAATATCTGTAGCCGAGACTGTTTCTGTTTATAGACCCTTAAAGGTTAAATATTACTCTTTATGTGAAACTGTAGTCTGACCTAGTTCCATTTCCAGCTGTCTGTCATCTTTCAACAAAGTGGATCGCATGCAATCTAAACAAAAATAAATGGTGTCTTCGAAAGCGTTTTTATATTTTACAAATACATATATTTATCTTTAGAATTTAAAAGACAAACAAAGATATTTGTCGGCCTCTTTTTTTTACCTTTGTCAGGGTGAAGGTTGTCGACCTTTGTCAGGGTGAAGGTTGTCGAGCTTTGTCAGGCGTTGACCTTTGTCAGGGTGAAGGTTGTCGACCTTTGTCAGGGTGAAGGTTGTTGACCTTTGTCAGGGTGAAGGTTGTTGACCTTTGTCAAGCGTAGACCTTTGTCAGGGTGAAGGTTGTTGACCTTTGTCAGGGTGAATGTTGTCGACCTTTGTCAGGGTGAAGGTTGTCGACCTTTGCCAGGGTGAAGGTTGTCGAGCTTTGTCAGGGTGAAGGTTGTCGAGCTTTGTTAGGTGTCGACCTTTGTCAGGGTGAGGGTTGTCGACCTTCGTCAGGGTGAAGGTTGTCGAGCTTTGTCAGTCGTTACCTTTGTCAAGGTGAAGGTTGTCGACCTTTGTCAGGGTGAAGGTTGTCGAGCTTTGTCAGGGTGAAGGTTGTCGAGCTTTGTCAGTCGTCGACCTTTGTCAAGGTGAAGGTTGTCGACCTTTGTCAGGGTGAAGGTTGTCGACCTTTGTCAAAGTGAAGGTTGTCGACCTTTGTCAGGGTGAAGGTTGTCGACCTTTGTCAGGGTGAAGATTGTCGACCTTTGTCCGGGTGAAGGTTGTCGAGCTTTGTCAGTCGTCGACCTATGTCAGGTTGACGGTTGTCGACCTTTGTCAGGGTGAAGGTTGTCGAACTTTGTCAGGGTGAAGGTTGTCGAGCTTTGTCAGGGTGAAGGTTGCCGACCGTTGTCAGGGTAAAGGTTGTCGACCTTTGTCAGGGGGAAGGTTGCCGACCTTTGTCAGGGTGAAGGTTGTCGACCTTTGGCCGGGAGAAAGTTGATCCTGTCCTTGACTTAGTTGCCAGTACCTGCTTAGACGGTTTCCTCCTCCCCCACCCCCTTCCCGAACTTTCTACCCCCTCCCCGGTGGATATTTGTCAATCCCCGCCTGGGCGAAATTTGCTGACCCCTATGCAAAACAAAGTTGGCGATTCATGTTCCTGAGAATTTTGTCGACCCTTTTTTCTGGGAGAAGGTTGATGACCTCTCTTGGGAAGAAGGTTTCTTACACCGGTCTGCACTAGCCAAAGTAAGCAACACCATGTGTTGCGGAGCCTTTCACCTATGTTTTTTTTCTGCATGCTTAATTAGTTGAGTCGGCCTATAAGGGAGACACAAAAGTATTAGCTTCTCTGTAATTTTTTTTTTTTTTTTTTTTTTTGTGCGTTTGCCTTATTTTCTCTAATCCCCAAGGCGGTGTGCGTTGCACTGTGGTTTTTATTTTGCGCCTGTCGACCCAGTGCATCCGACTTCAGCATGCATTTTATGTAAGGGTCTGCTTCCTCCTGCATTTTTCTAAGGGTTTGCTTCCCCGGGGTAACGGCCGGTGCTGTGATGGGGATCTTCTTCTTCTTCTTCTGCGTACACAGTCAGACAGTAACCATTATTTTTTCGAGAAAAGCGGCGGTCATCCTGAGGCTCTCGCCACTGCCATAGAGCTTGTCTTGCAGTTCCACTGGTAATGGCCACATCTGCTCTCTCTGATCCTCGTATGTCGGGCAGTTCTGCAGCAGATGTTCAGCGGTCATTTTACCAGTACCGCACGGGCATTCGTCGGTACACCCTATCTCCAATTTGTTGAATAGGTGGTACCTCAGTCTGTTGTGGCCAGTGCGAAGTCTGACACAAAGACCTGCTCTCTTCGGTTCAACTGGTAATAGGCATCGTTTTTGGTGTAACCAGTATGTTCGGTTTCCCATTTGGTCATGTATCTGGCTTTGATAAGCCGTTTTGACTCTTCGTACGTCATACTGGTATCTGTTTGTGGTAGTCTTGCACCTTCTTTTGCCAGTCTGTCTGCCTCCTCGTTGCCTTGGATGTTGCAGTGTGACGGAACCCACTGTACCACTACCCTTTTTGGTGCGGACTGCTGGCACAGTTTGCAGAGTGCTGCTCTTAAGTCATTAAGCTCAGTGTTTTTCTGGCTTTTTAGCGCTGTGACTACGGCGAGAGCATCTGTCAGCAGGACTATATGGCTCTCATTTTCACTGTGTGTCACCATTTCTTCCACTGCCGCCCTCAGTGCCTCTGCCTCCGCTCTGAAATTGGTGATGGGGATCGAACCCAGCACCTTCGGATTTTGTGAGCCGTGCCACTTAACCACTAGGCCACGCCGTCCCCTGACTTCTCTGGTATGATAATGCTAGGTCAACTAATTACATCAGCAGTGTTTTGTGCGTGAGTCTGTACAGTATATACCAAGATATCGAAATGAACATAATTGGCATTCCATAGGATCGATCCCTATTGGCCTAATCGGATTATGAGATGTAATTGGGAGACATCGTAGAACTGAACGAGGCTTCGATTGATCTACCTTATCACTCGCTGAATTAGCTACGATAGAATACAACAAAGTTCGGGTTATTACAGACAATATTTTTAGTCACTTATTTAACATCACAAGAATGTTATAGCATTGTTTAAGCTCGGGATTGACTTAGAAAATACTGTGAGGTATTTAATTTAGTACTGCGCCCCTGTGGATCCGTGGAGCGAAGAACAGAACAACGGAAGTTAACCTAGCTTGTCATTTAAGGATACCAAAAAGGGATTGTGCATACGGCTAGCAGCCTCATAATGTAAATAAAGTTACAACATAAACTACGAATTGAAAAACAAAAACAGTTTAAAGTGCTTTGGTGCTGACTTCAGTACATGGGCAACTTTAGTGGTGGCCCTAGACTTTGGAGGGAGCTAAATGAAGGGAAAAAGGTATATTGATTACCATGAGGCAGGAGAAAAGGGTAAAGATAATTCCCATAACAGACACTGCCGTCTGAAATGAAGTGTTTGAGACTTCACAGTACTAGGTCTCAGCTTTTTCTGAGTAGAGGTGAACAATTCCCTTCCTTACCGTCTTGGCTTCCCTAACTGTAAGTCAGGTACTCATTGAAAGTTTAGTAGACTGAAGAGTGTCAAGACCAAAGATCAAACCAGCCTCTTTTTCACGAGAGTCTAGCGCTATAACCACTATTTATTTGATAGAATGGACCGAGCGGGGGCGGAGCGGAGTGGGGGGGGGGGGGGTAGTGGGGAGGGAGGGGGTAGTGGGAAGGGAAGGGGTGGGAGAGACTAATGTCTGGTCAAGACAAACTGATCGGACATGTTAGGGTTAGGTGAAACATACTGATTGGACATGTTAGGGTTAGGTGAAATATTCTGATCGGAAATGTTAGGGTTAGGTGAAATATACTGATCGGAAATGTTAGGGTTAGGTGAAATATACGGATCGGACATGTTAGTCAGGGTTTGGTGAAATATACTGATCAGACATCTCAGTCAAGGTTAGGGGAAATATACTAGATAAGAAACACACCTCACTTCCATGTGGGTCGCCCTGGAAACGGACTATTTTTATGGCAGCCTGGTTAACAAGGTGTGGGATGAACGTGATCCCCGTAGTAGTGAGCGACTCACACATGAAACCAAGATTTGCACTACCGCCTAGAGTACCCTGTCCCACCTTCATCAGCACGCTCGGGATGTTAGGAAAGCTACTGTAATCCGCCACTTAACGCCCTTATCATCGCGCACAAGAGTAAACTTACTCATTGTGGGAATTCAGCAACAACACCAACATCATCAATACCAACATCACCAACAACACCAACAACAACAACAACACCAACAATATCAACAACAACACCAACAACAACAACACCAACAATATCAACAACAACACCAACAACAACAACACCAACAATATCAACAACAACACCAACAACAACAACACCAACAATATCAACAACAACACCAACAATATCAACAACAACACCAACAACAACAACACCAACAATATCAACAACAACACCAACAACAACAACACCAACAATATCAACAACAACACCAACAACAACAACACCAACAATATCAACAACAACACCAACAATATCAACAACAACACCAACAACAACAACACCAACAATATCAACAACAACACCAACAACAACAACACCAACAATATCAACAACAACACCAACAACAACAACACCAACAATATCAACAACAACACCAACAACAACAACACCAACAATATCAACAACAACACCAACAACAACAACACCAACAATATCAACAACAACACCCACATCATCAATACCAACATCACCAACAACACCAACAACAACAACAACACCAACAATATCAACAACAACACCAACAACAACAACACCAACAATATCAACAACAACACCAACAACAACAACACCAACAATATCAACAACAACACCAACAACAACAACACCAACAATATCAACAACAACACCAACAACAACAACACCAACAATATCAACAACAACACCAACAACAACAACACCAACATCAACAACATGTCAGAAAAGTAAGCGTATTCCAAAGAAGACGCTGCTGTCGGGGATTTAGTATTAGAGACTTCATTGTGCGAGACCACAGCTTGTATGTGAGGTTTGGTGACCAGTCTCCATCCGCGTTGCCCTTGTCTCTATGACACAAGCAAAGTACCCGTTTTCAGCTGGGCGTCCGGTAACGGGTGTTGAGCCCTGTATCTCTGACATCATAACGAATTCTATACCCCTGTGCTAGTCACAACCTTTCCAGACAAGGCATAAGGAGACTAAAGCATAAAGGGTAAAGAACAACAAAAATAATAACAATAATTCATATTGCAGTATTTTGTGAATTTAAAAAAAATGGGGTTTGGTTGTTATTAAAGTGGAAATAAGGAAGGCTTAATGCTCGTTTGGAACTCTGCGTAATTTAAAATGGACTTTTGAAGTTATTTAGTGGCGTCAAGTGAACTCACGCTGATTGGTGGATCATTGCTCGCCCCTGACACGCGTGATTGTTAGTCGTCGTTAAAGGCAGATCGATATTTTCTTGTCATCTGTAGGTTTACGTTGTTAGGAACAGGATAATAACATGATTCTATGTCCATAATAACGTCTATGGACAGGATAATAACATGATTCTATGTCCATAATAACGTCTATGGACAGGATAATAACATGATTCTATGTCCATAATAACGTCTATGGACAGGATAATAAGATTGTTTGTCCATAATACGGTAATGAAGATTAATATAAGATAGCGTTGTTGTAAGGGCACAGAAACAAACAGATAAACATAATCGCGTAAAGAGTCTTCAACGGGGCCTGTGAGCCTACGTAACCTGACAGCAAAGATGGTCATCATTTGAATGATATGCCTATCTTAACTTAACTTCTTTATACTTGTTTAAAAAACTCTGCAAAGTCTGTATACAACCATATCATTTTACATTACTAGATCCAAAAATAATTATACGCATGCTATCTATTCTTAAATGCATTAACTGACCCACCCCCCCCCCCCTCCCTCCCCCACTATTTTATGTGGCAAAGCATTTCAAGCATTCACCACTCTTTGAGTAAAATATTTTTCATGGCATCTAATTTAGACCTTTCTTTAATGAAATTGTTATTGTTTCCTTTTGTTCTTGTAAACGACTGTCTTTAAAATAAAATTGTTGTCTTATTTATACTTTCCCTTGATTATCTTATAAACCGCGCGCATGAACTGCAGCGGTCAGCGACCCATAGCTGACTGCTAGTGTCAGGGCCAGTGAACCAGAGCTGCCAAGACCCTCCTACATCTCCACGCGGTAATCCTGGATAACAGGCTGTAGCAGGGCAGACTGGCTAAGGAGAAGGGATCGAAGAGGGAATGCTAACGTGGTACTAAAAAAATGATTGCTGAAGTCGGATGTGTTGGACCGAAAGATGCAAATATAGCAGTCAAGCTGTAAACTACGACACAACGCATTCCGTTCTCTGGACTACATTCTGCTACTTAAGCCCTTTCAGGGTTTGGTAGCGAGAGATTGATAACGAACGAAGCCAATCCAATCCATCTTATAAACCTGTATTAAATCGTCTATAATTCTTTTATAGACTGTAAGTCATTTTTTCTGAGTTTTTCCACATATTTAAAATTCTGAAATCCAACTATCAGTTTTTTCGCTCTTCTTCGTGTACTTTCCAACATTTTTGTATCCGCTCTACAATAAGGACTCCATACTTCTACACAGTACTCTAATCTAAGTCTATTTAATGCTGTATATAGTTTGACTATCTCTCCCATGGTTAATGGAACCGCGTAGCGCAGTGGTTAGCGAGCAGACTTCTCATCTGAATGGTCCTGGGTCCATTCCCCAGTTGAGATGGAAATGTTTTTTCAGACTGCAACGACTCCCGGGTGACCCAACCTTAAATGGGTACCAGTTCAGTCCGGGAAGTAAAAGTGGCGAGGGAGAGGAGATGGCTACCGCCCTCATATAGCCGAGTCTTTGAAATGTGAGATCGCTAACATCTCACATCCCTACGGCAGTAATGATATGGGTTACTTTACTTTACTTTTACCTATGCTTCTATATTCAATATTTGTTTTATCATACCTAACATTGCATTTGCTTATTTCACTGCTTTCTGTACTTGCTCATTTACCTTATCTGTATGATCTATTATAAACCATAACCATCTTTCCTATTATATCTTAATAATATTGTTTTCTTTCGTCCTGTAATTATATTCCATATTGGATCCACCCATGTGGATGACTGTACTGGTACATGTATCAACCGTACTCTGCCAGAGCTCAGACCATACTTTAAATGTATCTAAATCCGAGCTCAATATATCCACCTCTGGTTTACATAAGACATCTCTGCATAGTTCTGTGTGATCTGTGTATTTTCAGTCGTGGATCCGATATAACTATTAAAATCTCTCTATATATATCAAGAACAAAGTTCGTCCCAACACTGAACCCTGTGGCACTACTATTTTTGCCTCACACCACTCATACTCCTTATGTATGCTCACTCTGTCTTTTTCCCGTTGAGAAATTTTCTATCCATTTGACAACCACGCCACATATTCCTTGTTTTTTAACTTCCTAAATAATCTCTGATGAGTTACTTTATCAATGATTTTTGCAAAATCTAGATAAATAACATCTACTGTTTATCATTTTGGAAATCTCCGCCATGAACTCTAATAGATCTGTTTAGCACGATCTCCCTTTTGTAAACCCATACTGACTATACCTATACCCTGACTTTACCTATACCCTGACTATACCTATACCATGACTATACCTATACCCTGACTATACCTATACCATGACTATACCTATACCCTGACTATACCTATACTATGACTATACCTATACCCGGACTAAAACTATACCCTGACTATACCTATACCCTTACTATACCTATACCCTGACTATACCTATACACTGACTATATATATACCATGACTATACCTATACCCTGACTATACCTGATTATATTAAATTTGTCCAGGTGAACTTCCCCACATGTCCCTAGATGTCACCAACTTATCACATCACATGAAATCAGAATAGTTATGCAATGGATCCCTGGCCACTCAAATACACTTGACAGTGACAAGGCAGACAGGCTGGCAAAAAAGGAATCAAGTCAATAACAACAATGCACATCAACAACCCTACAGACAGTCAAACAACTACTGAAGACTGCGAACAAATAGGCTTGGCTGAATAGATGAGCAATGGGAAATACTGGAAAAGAAATCTGCAAACATATGGCCATTCAAAATCTCAAAGACAACATCAACCTCCTGAAAAGGAGAGACCAAAGCACCATTTTCCGACTTCATACTCAACACATACAATTAAACAGTCACGAACATAATCCAACCAGAACATACCATTTTCCGACTCCGCACGCAACACATACAACTTAACAGTCATTTTAACATAATCCAACCAGAACACACTCCGGCTGTGCACACATCACCATGAAACTGTTGAGCGTTTTCTTTTTTAATGTCCTGTGCTTAACAGTGTTTTGAAAGAGCTACTTCCTCCGAGATCAGACAAATGGAACACCTTGTACGGAACGAAACAACAGATAATAAACACTTGCAGATACCACTACATGGCATTGGGCCAAAGGGCAGGAGCCCACAGGCGGCTGATCAATGAAGAACCGGCCAACAGCAAAATGTTGTTATGGTGTGGTTTTGTGGTGTTGTGAGAGAGAATATATATATATTATGCACACACATAGACACACATAGACACACACAAATACAATAGCTGAGGACATTAAAGTACAATAGAAAAATGGGAGTTTGGGATGGAGTAGAACAGATGTGATACAGATCAAAAGCTCTTGAGCAATGGATAGAGGAGAGAGAGAGAGAGAGAGAGAGAGAGAGAGATTGAGAGAGGGAGAGAGAGAGAGAAAGAGAGTGAGAGAGAGAAAGAGATAGGGAGATAGAGAGATATATTAGTAAAAGAGGAATTCGTGGATGTATGTAATGTGTCTAAATCCTGGATGGACACTTATTTACTTAAACTTACCGTGTACATGTGTACACGCAGATCTGGTGACGTCATTGTCTGCCTTGTTCTCGTCACGAGGGATTTGTTTAGGATCTAGATACAATAGATAGGAGCCAATCGTGGTACGAGATGAAAAGTTCCTCGCAGCGTTTGTGTTTTATGTGTCGGAATGTCGGTCAGTTTTTTTTGTTGAAAATCTGAATTGCAAATGTGCAAATATAAGTTTATTTTCCAAATAATACTTACCTTTATCTGCTATTCCTTATTTGTGTTAAGGCATCGACCAATATCTGCTATTCCTTATTTGTGTTAAGGCATCGAGCTATATCTGCTATTCCTTATTTGTGTTAAGGCATCGAGCTATATCTGCTATTCCTTGTTTGTGTTTAAGGCATCGCTGCCGTGTAACATGATGCCGGCAGTCTCACTTGAAAGGCGAAAAAAGAGGAATTTGTGCAGGGAATTATTCCATTTTGTGCTATTTAAATCTGTGGGTCGGGGACGGAGGGAAGTACACACTAGGAGGGACATTGAGGGAATAAATATAACACTGGTCCCGAAATTATTGGCGCCACATCAACAATTCTAGGTAACATAGCGTTCTGGCGCCATGGCGACCTGACACGGGATTTATTGTGCTCTGCAATATTTGATACTTAAAGAGGAGTAAATGTCTCAATTATATGTTCATAAGAAGACGAATGATCAGCCTTGTGGGTTTGATGGAAAGAACAGCCTTCTGGGTTTGGAGGAAAGAACAGCCTTCTGGGTTTGATGGAAAGATCAGCTTTCTGGGTTTGATTGAAAGATCAGCTTTCTGGGTTTGGTTGACAGAATAGCTTTCTGGGTTTGATGGATAGATCAACCTTCTAGGTTTGATGGAAAGATCAGCTTTCTTGGTCTGATGAAAAGATCAGCCGTCTGAGTTTGATGAAAAGATCAGGCTTCTGGGTCTGATGGAAAGATCAGGCTTCTGGGTCTGATGGAAAGAACATCCTTTTGGATCCCCAGGAAAGCACTTCAAATACATTCCCATCATTTATCATTTTGGTGCGACTAGTTGGTCAAACTTTCCATCTCATGTCATTCTTTACATCATAGTATGCCATGATCTGGAGGTCCAATGTTCGGTCCTAGATTTGTCTTTTACTGGAAATAACTTTCTGTTGTCTTGTTTATGTTTTCCAAGTTCTAAAAGTATACTTATTTTAGCAATTGGAGCTACCTTCTTTATTTGCTCATTCATCACATGAGGAAAAAGAGTGAATATAACAAATTTCCTTGGTGAAATAGAATACAGAAATATACTTATAATCTGATTATATTGATCAGTTGAAATCTAGAAGATGTTTAGTGAGTATAATATCCTCACACTTACAATAGGATACATATTATTTAAATGGGCATGAATTATCATACAGTGAACCGGAGGTGATAACTCGAGGCAAGGTAAATGACCTTTAGCAGTTCAAGAACAGCCATACTTTCATAAAGAGACGTATGTCATCTGATGAGTGATTAAAACGGCATTTTGAGTCGTAGCTTGTGTTGGGACGTTTACAATTAACAGATTTGTAAACAAGGGCTGTAGACCTTTATTTACATTTGCTCTTTCTCTCTCCATCACTTTCTTTCTCTCTTCCTATCGCGTGCTATTTCTCTCTTGCATTGCACACTCCCTATCCCTTCCTCTTGACAGCTGTCCCTTACTCTATTGCGCATTCTCTCTCTGCCTTACTCTCACACGTACATACATAGACCCACATATACACACACATATACATACATGAGCGCGCGATCACACACACACACACACACACACAAGGCGTGTTCAAATGAGACAGGATAATTGAATATACTTACGATGCACATGATAACGTCACTTCTGGTGTAAACAGCACATAACAACCGTCAAGTTTGCAAAATTTCATTATCCTCCGACTCAGTTTCCTCAGCAGACTGTTAAAAACATTGCGGATGTGATATGGAATCCGTCCAGAGTTGATCATCGAGCGGTGATTCGGTTTCTAACAGCTGACGGATGTCGACCAGTTGACATTCATCGCAGAATGCAGGCAGTGTATGGTGACAAACGTGTGTAGAAGACAACAGTGAAGAACTGAACAGCGATGTTTAAAGAAGAATGTGAATTAACGTAACAGTATGCTCCTGACCTGGTCTCAGAAGATCTTTCGTTAACTCACGTCCTTCTTTAAACATCGTTGGTGGACGGCGTGGCCTAGTGGTTAAGTGGCACGGCTCACAACCAGAAGGTGTTGGGTTCGATCCCCAACACAGCACCGGCCGTTACCCCGGGGAAGCAAACCATTAGAAAATGCAGGAGGAAGCAGACGCTTGCGTAAAATACATGCTGAAGTCGGATGCACTGGGCCGACAGGCGCAAAATAAAAATCACAGTGCAACGAACACCGGCTTGGGAATTAGAGAAATAAGGCGAACGCAAACAAAAAAAACAAACAAAAAACAAACAAACATCGTTGTCCAGTTCTTCACTGCATTCTGCGATGAATTTAAACTGGTCGACATCCTTCAGCTGCTAGAAACCGAATCACCGCTTGCTGATCAACTCTTTACGAATTCCGTATCACACCCGCCATGTCTTTAACGGTCTGTTGAGGAAACTATCTGAGTAGGAGGATAATGAAATTTCGCAAACTTGACGGTTGATATGTGCTGTTTACACCAGAATTGAAGTCATCATGTGCATTTTACGTATGTTCACTTGATGCAGTAGGGTACTGTTTCATTTGAACACGCCTCGTAGATAAGACATTGATAAGAAAGTACAAGTGGGCTGGTTACGTGGTAAGTTTACCTGACACTATATTGGCACTTTCAGTGATTCATGGTGTTCGTCGACCCGGACGTTCGTCACTGAGATGAAGTGATGGTCTGCGGTAAGATCTTGTTCCGGCATGATACTCCAAGGCAAAATGAGTTTAGGCCATTGACCATTTTTTTTCTTTTGACAATCTGTCATAGGGCTGGGGCTGTGCCTGGATGAACACTAGGATTATAGTATTATTATATATATATATATATATATATATATATATATATATATATATATATATATATATATATATATATATATATATAATATATATATGCACATAGATAATACATACATACATATATACGTATACCAATAAATAGCACGCTTAGCCGACCAGAGCCCGTCTCGTCGAATGACGATGCCCACGACGCGTCAAATAACGGCGTCCCAGGTGGCCATCAGTTCTGTTTGGGAGGTGGTGATCTGGTTTAGCCAGGTGTTATGAGGGCAACCCAAGGATGTCCCCAATTTGTGCATGGCCTATTCCTGTTCCTGGCTCCCCACATCCTGCCGGATCATCTCGTTGGCCGGAACTTGCAGTGGGAGGCGAAAAACGTGACCGCAGAGAGAGAGAGAGAGAGAGAGAGGCGACGGCGATCAATCGTTGAAGCAAAGCTTGCAAGATGAGTGCCACGGACTATTTCACTGTTAGAGATAACGTCGTTCCAGTGGATCCCGGTGGCTGTAACAAGGTTGTCGTTTAAGGTGATACTCATCGCAAAAGTTATGGAGTTTCGTCTTCGTCGAGAAAACGTGCACGCTTAAGTATGTAGCCGACCGATTCAGTGCTTCTAGAGGGCCTACCCGGACCTGAAAATCGTTGGCGCTGTTGTGACTTTAAAGCTCCTCAATTAAGGTCAGCAGGGTGCCTGACTCACGCATTGTGGGACCTTCCACACTGCGTGTCTATCCACAGAGTCGAAGGCAGCCCGCAGGTTAACGTAGGCGACGTGAAGTGGACGGTGTAACTCACGGGGAAGTTCCGTAAAGAAGCGGGGCAGCAGAATGGCATCAATGGTGGACGTTGGGGATCGACGACGCCGCGTTAACAGGGGCTTCAGCCTGGAGAGGAACACATGTGCGAAGACATTGTAAGTACATATATACAATTATACATATGTACACATATTGTATATTCACACAAGATGATGCCGAAAATCCTTGACCGTGACACATTGTTTTTAACCCATCCGGAAGTGACTCGCATGTTTTGACTTTTGGTGACATGTTTGCCTACATGTTGCTTATTTCAGTTTGAGCTCAAAATGTCCCTCGCCAATTACAACACATGCGCGAGCGGCTGAGCAACATTTTTAACTAATGTGTCAATTGTACGATGTTCCAGATCATTCCGTTCATTCTTTATCCCCTATTAGCCATATATATGTCAATGTCACAAAATGTCGTCATATTTATGTCAGAAGTTGTAGCTTACTTACAGACAGACAGACAGGAAGGAAAAACATAGATCAGAGAGAGAAGTTCTAGCTTACAGACAGACAGACAGGAAGGAAAAACATAGATCAAGAGAGAAGTTCTAGCTTACAGACAGACAGACAGACAGGAAGGAAAAACATAGATCAAGAGAGAAGTTGTAGCTTACAGACAGACAGACAGGAAGGAAAAACATAGATCAAGAGAGAAGTTGTAGCTTACAGACAGACAGACAGGAAGGAAAAACATAGATCAAAGAGAGAAGTTCTAGCCTACTGACAGGCTAGGAGGAAAAACATAGACCAAAGAGAGAAGTAGCTTACAGACAGACATACAGGAAGGAAAACCAGAGACCACAGAGAGAAGGTTGTAGCCTACTGACAGACTAGAAGGAAAAACAGAAACCACAGAGAGAAGTTGTAGCTTACAGACAGACAGACAGGAAGGAAAAACAGAAACCACAGAGAGAAGTTGTAGCTTACAGACAGACAGACAGGAAGGAAAAACAGAAACCACAGAAAGAAGTTGTAGCTTACAGACAGACAGACAGGAAAGACAAACGAATGAGACCACAGAGAGAAGTTGTAGCTTACAGACAGACGGACAGGAAGGACAAATCAGAATCCACAGAGAGAAGTTGTAGCTTACAGACAGACAGACAGGAAAGACAGACGACAGAGACCACAGAGAGAAGTTGTAGCTTACAGACAGACAGACAGGAAAGACAGACGACAGAGACCACAGAGAGAAGGTTGTAGCCTACTGACAGACTAGAAGGAAAAACAAAAACCACAGAGAGAAGTTGTAGCTTACAGACAGACAGACAGGAAAGACAGACGACAGAGACCACAGAGAGAAGTTGTAGCTTACAGACAGACAGACAGACAGGAAAGACATACGACATAGACAACAGAGATACGTTGTAGCTTATAGACAGACAGGAAAGACACGAAGGAAAAACAGAAACCACAGAGAGAAGGTTGTAGCCTATTGACAGACTAGAAGGAAAACCAGAGACCACAGAGAGAATGTTGTAGCTTACAGACAGGAAAGACAGACGACAGAGACCACAGAGAGAAGTTGTAGCTTACAGACAGACGACAGAGACCACATAGAGAAGTTGTAGCTTACAGACAGACGGACAGGAAGGAAAAACAGAAACCACAGAGAGAAGTTGTAGCTTACAGACAGACAGACAGGAAAGACAGACGACAGAGATCACAGAGAGAAGTTGTAATTTACAGACAGAGAGACAGGAAAGACAGACGACAGAGATCACAGAGAGAAGTTGAACTTTACAGACAGACAGGAAAGAAAGAAGACAGAGACTACAGAGAGAAGTTATAGCTTACAGACAGACAGAAAGACAGGAACGACAGAAAACAGAGATCACAGATAGAAGTTGTAGCTTATTGACAGACAGGAAAGGCAGAAGACAGACCGCAGAGAGTTGTAGTAGCTTACAGACAGACAGACAGACAGGAAGGAAAAAGACAGACCATCAGATATAAGCTGTAACTACCAGACAGACAGACATGAAGGAAAAACGGAGACCACAGAGAAGTTGTAGCCTACAGACAGATATGAAGGTCGCTGTAACTCAGCGAGAAAGATCATTTGAATCAATACAAAATATTTTGGGTAGCATATTTTTAGCCACGAATTCAAACAAAATGGCAATTTTTCCAGACGTGTGTTATGCTGAGCTGTGATATTACCATACTGAAATTGGGGTCACTAGTGCAGATGGGTCCTTGATGGAAGCCTGTGTCAGAACATGTTAAGTGTATTTACAATGGCTGTTTCTGTTTAATAATGTACCTAGTTTGATCTCCTTTTACAATGGCTGTTTCTGTTTAATAATGTACCTAGTTTGATCTCCTTTTACAATGGCTGTTTCTGTTTAATAATGTACCTAGTTTGATCTCCTTTTACAATGGCTGTTTCTGTTTAATAATGTACCTAGTTTGATCTCCTTTTACAATGGCTGTTTCTGTTTAATAATGAACCTAGTCTAATCTCCTTTTACAATGGCTGTTTCTGTTTGATAGTGTACCTAGTCTAGTCTCCCTTTACTGTGGATGTTCGTTAAGTTTGGTTGCATGTCCAATCTAGTCTCCTCTTCGCTTCCTATGAAGCATAGGACCATTTTTGCAGCAGGTCCCCTTACGAAAAGCAAGTACAGTAGCACGTCTTGTCACTTTTACAGTGGTAAAAGTTTTGCTAGCCCTATGCACAACTCCCTTAATCGACTTTCCTGACATGCTTTGAAGGTCGCAATGACCCAATTCTGTAGTCTCCACGCGCGCCGCTTGTGTGTTGATATTATCTAGAGTAACTTATTAAACCGGGAATCGAGTACCTAATCGATATCGAATGAATAAATGGCAAAGTCGTCGCAGACAGAACTGCATCGCCTGAGTGTGCCTGTTTGTGTGCATACATGGGTTTGTGTGTATATACATGTGTTTGTGTGTGTGCATACATGTGTTTGTGTCTGTATGCATACATGTGTTTGTGTCTGTGTGCATACATGTGTTTGTGTGTGTGCTTACATGTGTGTGTGTGCATACATGTGTGTGTGCATACATGTGTGTGTATGTGTGTGCATACATGTGTATCCATACATGTGTTTGTGTGTGTGCATACACGTGTTTGTGTGTGTGTGTGCATACATGTGTTTGTGTGTGTGTGCATACATGTGTTTGTGTCTGTGTGCATACATGTGTTTGTGTGTGTGCATACATGTGTGTGCATACATGTGTGTGTGTGTGCTTGCATGTGTGTGTATGTGTGTGCATACATGTGTGTGTGTGCATACATGTTTTTGTGTGTGTGCATACATGTGTTTGTGTGTGTGCATACATGTGTTTGTGTGTGTGCATACATGTGTTTGTGTGTGTATGCATACATGTGGTTGTGTGTGCATACATGTGTGTGTGCGTACATACATGTGTTTGTGTGTACGTGTATACATGTGTGTGTGTGTGTGTGCGTGTATACATGTGTGTGTGTGCATACATGTGTTTGTGTGAGCTTATGTATACGTATATATTTTTATATTATGTGATAACATACATATGCGTGTATATAATATGTATGTGTGTATTTATGTCTAAATGTACTTGTTTGTGAATGGGCGTATGTGTGTATACATCACATCAATGCATGAATATGTATGAGCGCACATGTTTAGTACATATGCCAATGTATTTAGTTTGTGTATGTGAATGTCAATATACATGTACGTGTAGAACCAAAATGAGTTGGCTGGTCAAAGTAAACGAGGAGAAAACCACATTCACAATATTTACGCTCTCAATCAAACCCCAAAATACCAAATTAAGTTTAAATGGCAAATTCCTGCAGCCAAACGACAACCCAAACTATCTGGGAGTCACATTCGATCGGCGCATGACATGGAAAAGTCAGATCGAGAGAAACCGAATGAGAGCCAGAGAAAGAATGGCAATCAAGAGAAAACTTGCTGGCACAAGCTGGGGAGCAGATGAAAGCATACTAAAGAAACTGTACACTGGAAGAGTGAGACCAGTTCTCGAGTATGGCATTGCGGCATGGACAACAGCAGCAAAGGCGAACTTCGATAAAGTTAGCAAACTTGAAAACCAAGCCATGAGAGTTATAACAGGAGGCATGAAGTCAACGCCAATTGTAGAACTTGAAAAGATTACAAAACTGCAATCCATGACCGATAGAAGAGACTGCAGAGCCCAGCTGCAGTCAGAGAAACTTTGAAGACTGACGGACCATCCAATGCACCAGAGACTAAACAATTTGGGAAATGGGAAACTAAAGCGGAGAAACTTTGCAGAAATAGCCAAAGCAAAGATGCACGAAGATCCAATAAACACACTAACAACACCTAAACCCATCACTACTGTACGAAAACCTACCTGGAGGCAGGACATATTTCCAGAGATGGTAGAAAATATACCAGGTATTGGAAACAAAAACTGCCAGACTGAAAAAGAAAGGAGAGATACTACCCTAAGCTTTATATCGAAAAACTACCCAAGCATCGACTGGACCCATGCATACACCGACGGTTCTGTAACAAACACTACACAGAACGGAGGGGCAGGAGCATTCCTGAACCTACCAAATGGCAGAAAAATAACACTGGCATTCGCTACTGGTAAGTACACAAGCAATTTCAGAGCGGAGGCAGAGGCACTGGGGGCGGCAGTGGAAGAAATGGTGACACACAAAGAAAATGAAAGCCATAAAGTCCTGCTTACAGATGCTCTAGCCGTAGTCACAGCGCTAAAAAGCTAGAAAAACACTGAGCTTAATGACTTAAGAGCAGCGCTCTGCAAACTGTGCCAGCAGTCCGCACCAAAAAGGGTAGTGGTACAGTGGGTCCCATCACACTGCAACATCCAAGACAACGAGGAGGCAGATAGACTGCCAAAAGAAGGTGCAAGACTACCACAAACAGATACTAGTATGACGTACGAAGAGTCAAAACGGCTTATCAAAGCCAGATACATGACCAAATGACATACTGGTTACACCAAAAACGATGCCTATTACCAGTTGAACAGAAGAGAGCAGGTCGTTGTCTTCAGACTTCGCACTGGCCACAATAGACTGAGGCACCACCTATTCAACAAATTGAAGATAGGTGGTACCGACGAATGCCCGTGCGGTACCGGTAAAATGACCGCTGAACATCTGCTGCAGAACTGCCCGACATACGAGGATCAGAGAGAGCAGATGTGGCCATCACCAGTGGAACTGCAAGACAAGCTCTATGGCAGTGTCGACAGCCTCAGGATGACCGCCGCTTTTTTCGAAAAAATAATGGTTACTGTCTGACTGCGTACGAAGAAGAAGAAGAACCAAAATGAGTAAATATCGCAGTCAAGCTGTGAACTATTGACACAACGCATTTCGTTCTTCGGCCTACATCTTGCTGCTCACAAAGCCCTGTTCGTGGCTTGGTAGGGGAAGATTGAGAACGTTGAAGACTTGGTAGCGGGAGATTGAGAACGTTCAGGGCTTGGTAGCGGGAGATTGAGAACGTTCAGGGCTTGGTAGCGAGAGATTGAGAACGTTCAGGGCTTAGTAGCAGGAGATTGAGAACGAACTTAAAAGAAGAAGAAGAAGAAGAAGAAGACCATGAAGAAGAAGACGAAGAAATATATATTTATGCTTGTACAGCAACGTGCTTTTTCGCATGCACCATCTTCATATTATTTGACTTAATATCATATTGACATTTGCGGTCAAGATGCTGAGCAGCGCATGAGCTGCAGTGGGCAGCGACCCATAGCTGACTGCTAGCGTCAGGGCCAGCAAACCAGAGCTGTCAAGACCCTTCTACACCTCCAAGCGGTGATCCTGGATAACAGGCTGCAACAGGCTAAGGAGAAGGGATCGAAGAGGGAATGCTAACCCGGTACAAAAAAAATGCTTGCTGAAGTCGTATGTGTTGGACTGAAAGGTGTAAATATCGCAGTCAAGCTGTAAACGACGACACAACGCATTCTGTTCTGTAGACTACACTCTGCTACTTAAACCCTTTGAGGGTTTGGTAACGGGAGATTGACAACGAACGAAGCCAAGCCATATAGACATTTATCGTATCTACTATTCAGTCATCTCAGCCATCTCACTCATCTGAACCATCTCAGTCATTTGAACCATCTCAACCCTCTCAGTCATCTCAGTGTAGCAGATCCCACTGTTTGCCTTAGGGTTATTCTAACTTAGAACATTATCACACTCATCCACATCATACCTCTCAGTCATTTGAACCATCTCAGCCCTGTCAATCATCTCAGTCATCTGAATATCTCATCCTTCTCAGTCATCTGAACCATCTCAGTCATTTGAACCATCTCAGCCCTCTCAATCATCTCAGTCATCTAAACCAACTCATTCATCTGAACCATCTCAGTCATCTGAACCATCTCAGTCATCTGAACCAATTCAGTCATCTGAACCATCTAAGTCATCGGAATCATCTCAGTCATCTGAACCATCTCAGTCATTTCAACCATTTCAGTCATCTGAACCAACTCAGTCATCTGAACCATCTCAGTCATTTCAACCATTTCAGTCATCTGAACCAACTCAGTCATCTGAACCATCTCAGTCATTTCAACCATTTCAGTCATCTGAACCAACTCAGTCATCTGAATCATCTCAGTCATTTCAACCATCTCAGTCATTTCAATCATTTCAGTCATCTGAACCATCTCAGCCCTCTCAGTCATCTGAACCATCTCAGTCATTTCAGTCATCTCAACCATCTCGGTCCTCTGAACCATCTCAGCCCTCTCAGTCATCTCAGTCATCTCAGTCATCTGAACCATCTCAGCCCTCTCAGTCAGCTCAGTCATCTGAACCATCTCAGCTCTCTCAGTCATCTCAGTCATCTCAGTCATCTGACCCATCTCAGCCCTCTCAGTCATCTCAGTCATCTGAATCATCTCAGCCCTCTCGGTCACCTCAGTCATCTCAGTCATCTGAACCATCTCAGCCCTCTCAGTCATCTCAGTCATCGGAACCATCTCAGCCCTCTCAGCCATCTCTGTCATCTGTCATCTGAACCATCTCAGCCCTCTCAGTCATCTGAACCATCTCAGCCCTCTCAGTCATCTCAGTCATCTGAACCATCTCAGCCCTCTCGGTCATCTCAGTCATCTGAACCATCTCAGCCCTCTCAGTCATCTCAGTCATCTGACCATCTCAGCCCTCTCAGCCCTCTCAGTCATCTCAGTCATCTGAACTATCTCAGCTCTCTCAGTCATCTCAGTCATCTGACCATCTCAGCCCTCTCAGCTCTCTCAGTCATCTCAGTCATCTGAACTATCTCAGCTCTCTCAGTCATCTCAGTCATCTGAACCATCTCAGCCCTCTCAGCTCTCTCAGTCATCTCAGTCATCTGACCATCTCAGCCCTCTCAGCCCTCTCAGTCATCTCAGTCATCTGAACTATCTCAGCCCTCTTTGTCATTTCAGTCATCTGACCATCTCAGCCCTCTCAGCCCTCTCAGTCATCTCAGTCATCTGAACTATCTCAGCTCTCTCAGTCATCTCAGTCTATCTTAGAGATAAAACGTGTCTTCCATTTCCATTTATTTATCTACCGTCTAGTCGTCAAATTAGTCATTCTATCTGATCAGAAATCATGTAAGTGTTTGATTTCTTACATCTGTACTCACCCCTGTCGTTTAGAATACTTCATTACTTCAATTTTTTTTACACCGACGAAGACCATTTAGTTGAAACTTTTGTTTTAATTTACATGTATGCCTAGGCCGAACTGACCTAGACTTGTTCATTATTCACTCATAGTTTGTGTTATTTCTTCTATATCCGCTTTACTTTCCTCCTGTAGACCACCTCTCTTGTTCTTGTTGATTCTCATACCCCTGATAGTTTCATCAACTGTGTTGCTGCTGTTGTTGTTGGTTTAGCGTCTGTGTTACTGCTGTTGTTGTTAGTTTAGCGTCTGTGTTGCTGCTGTTGTTGTTGGTTAGCGTCTGTGTTGCTGTTGTTGTTGTTGGTTCAGCGTCTGTGTTGCTGCTGTTGTTGTTGGTCTTGAGTCTGTGTTACTGCTGTTGTTGTTGTTGGTTTAGCGTCTGTGTTGCTTCTGTTGTTTTTGGTTTAGCGTCTGTGTTGCTGCTGCTGTTGTTGTTGGTCTAGCATCTGTGTTGTTGCTGTTGTTGTTGTTGGTTTAGCGTCTGTGTTGCTGCTGTTGTTGTTGGTTTAGCGTCTGTGTTGCTGCTGTTGTTGTTGGTCTGGCGTCTGTGTTGTTGCTGTTGTTGTTGGTCTAGCGTCTGTGTTGCTGCTGTTGTTGATGGTTTAGCGTCTGTGTTGCTGCTGTTGTTGTTGGTCTAGCGTCTGTGTTGTTGTTGTTGGTCTAGCGTCTGTGTTGTTGCTGCTGTTGTTGTTGGTTTGGCGTCTGTGTTGCTGCTGTTGTTGTTGGTTTAGCGTCTGTGTTGCTGCTGTTGTTGTTGGTTTAGCGTCTGTGTTGCTGCTGTTGTTGTTGGTCTAGAGTCTGTGTTGCTGCTGTTGTTGTTAGTTTAGCGTCTGTGTTGCTGCTGTTGTTGTTAGTTTAGCGTCTGTGTTGCTGCTGTTGTTGTTAGTTTAGCGTCTGTGTTGCGGCTGTTGTTGTTAGTTTAGCGTCTGTGTTGCTGCTGTTGTTGTTGGTTTAGCGTCTGTGTTGCTGATATATTTGAGCTGTTAGTTCTCATGACAAATGTTCCAGACCTGTTCCTGAATATCTACACGCCCAGTCTACTCTGCTTTATATAGGTACCAGACGTACAGTTAGAGACTGTAAAACAGATGGAAGTCAACGATTCCTCAGCAAGGAAGGGAACAGAACACCAGCGAGGAAATGAGCGGTTCACTCTACATCAAACAAAAAGGAAGCGTCACATTATGAAATATTTAAACACATATTTACTTCCCCCCCCCCCTCCCTTTTCCCCTTACCCTATACAAATGTATGTATCATTTATATGTTTAAGTTGACATGGTCTTACTGTCATTACGCCGATAGTATTACCAAACAGTCCGTGTTTTGGAATTGACAGGGCAGTAGTGTTAAAGACTAACATAGACATGCATAGGGTGCTTTTGGCGAAATTGAACGGGCAGAATTCGTAGACAGAGCTTGAACGGTTGGCACAGGATATGTAGACGGGGGCCAATATTTATTGAAGACATATGCTCTGCAGGGAGCTCAGATGTTTTGATTGATCGATTGATTGATTACGTTGATAACTATCTTTGTGGTATACGCCATTCCCTTGGTTCATTTTTCTGCTATAACTCACACTATTTCTCGGCTTATGTCTTCGTATCTCCCTGCAAAAGACAATCAAAATCTTGTGAATGACATCAGACAACATACTTTGGTTTCGATTTATTGTAAAAACACGCTCGCTCCATCCTACTTCGAACCCATGATTCTGTTATCTGTCCACAAGAACTGATTCCTCCCAGAATCCGGTCAACACTTCCGTATCTCCCTAGCCCGCTGTGTTTGACTTCCAACTACGTGGGTCCCTGGACAAACCAAATTTACTTTAGGAGCTGTGCCAGGAAAACGCTATGGCATCAAGTGGCACCGGTTCTTCGTTCCTTGACCGGACCAAACTAGCGAATTGATTTTTGGAGTTATTTGCATGCCTAATAGATTATTCGTGCTTTTTTTGGCACATATATGCAATCTGGCAAATGTACAGGGAAACTGAACAATATAGACGACCGAAGACAAAATAGAATGACAGAATTTGAAACTATTACTAGGGTAAACAGGTTATCTCCCTGCAGTCCTAGGGTAAACAGGTTATCTCCCTGCAGTCCTCTTATCAGAAAAGATCAAGAAAAAGTAAATAGAAATGATCCCTCTACAATGTTGAGATCTCGCAACAGAGGACAAGAGAGGGAGAAAATATGAGCAACAGAGAGTACGTAGATATTATTATAGTCAGAGAATAAGGAAATTACAGGATTAAACGGACACGTATAGAGACACAAACTGGGTAAATAGAGGAGAGACGAGATAAAGTGAGTACTCACTAGGACTCAAGTAGGGACTTTGTGAGAGCCGTAAAGCGGGACGGTCAATGACAGCTACTGGCGTATCGTACTAGGGCTCAAGTAGGGACTTTGTGAGAGCCGTAAAGCGGGACGGTCAATGGCAGCTACTGGCGTGTCGTACTAGCGCTCAGTACTTGTACAATGGTGGGGCTGAGGTTTACATGGTCGGGGTTGATGTGTACGTTGTCGGGATGCAGGCTTACATGGTCCTAGATGTCCATGGTCGGATGTGCGCATAATCTTAGGGTGTACATGGTCGGGGTGATGGTATAAATGATCTTCCTTGGATGACATATGGTCATTTTGGGGTGGTACATGATCTATATGGGTGTGTACATGGCTGCAAGGGAGGTGTACGTGGTCGGGCTGGAGGTGTATGCAAGTGTATAGTGGGTGGAATTAACTTCCATGTTGCTTCTGAAGTTCATTTTTCGTTCTTCCTGTTTGCCTGTAACTTCCATCTTCTCTCTGGTATTCTTGTTCCTTTCTTCCTGTTTGCCTGTAACTTCCATCTTCTCTCTGGTATTCTTGTTCCTTTCTTTCCATTTGCCTGTAACTTCCATCTTCTCTCTGGTATTCTTGTTCCTTTCTTCCTGTTTGTCTGTAACTTCCATCTTCTCTCTGGTATTCTTGTTCCTTTCTTTCCATTTGCCTGTAACTTCCATCTTCTCTTTGGTATTCTTGTCTCTTTCTTCCTGTTTGTCTGTAACTTCCATCTTCTCTCTGGTCTTCTTGTTCCTTTCTTCCTGTTTGTCTGTAACTTCCATCTTCTCTCTGGTATTCTTGTCCCTTTCTTCCTGTTTGCCTGTAACTTCCATCTTCTCTCTGGTATTCTTGTCTCTTTCTTCCTGTTTGTCTGTAACTTCCATCTTCTCTCTGGTCTTCTTGTTCCTTTCTTCCTGTTTGTCTGTAACTTCCATCTTCTCTCTGGTATTCTTGTCCCTTTCTTCCTGTTTGCCTGTAACTTCCATCTTCTCTCTGGTATTCTTGTCTCTTTCTTCCTGTTTGTCTGTAACTTCCATCTTCTCTCTGGTATTCTTGTTCCTTTCTTTCCATTTGCCTGTAACTTCCATCTTCTCTCTGGTATTCTTGTCTCTTTCTTCCTGTTTGTCTGTAACTTCCATCTTCTCTCTGGTATTCTTGTTCCTTTCTTTCCATTTGCCTGTAACTTCCATCTTCTCTTTGGTATTCTTGTCTCTTTCTTCCTGTTTGTCTGTAACTTCCATCTTCTCTCTGGTATTCTTGTCCCTTTCTTCCTGTTTGCCTGTAACTTCCATCTTCTCTCTGGTATTCTTGTCCCTTTCTTCCTGTTTGTCTGTAACTTCCATCTTCTCTCTGGTATTCTTGTCCCTTTCTTCCTGTTTGCCTGTAACTTCCATCTTCTCTCTGGTCTTCTTGTTCCTTTCTTTCCATTTGCCCATATGTTTCACCTTCCTTTTAACTTTCTTTGTTTGATGACTTTTCCTTTTTCGCTCCTAACAAAGCATAGGACCAGCACTACAACTGCTTTCTGGAAGGAAGTTTGTGTCCAAGTAAACTGGATATTCCTACATAAGTGATTTCTGTAACAATTTGTTTTATATGTTATGGTTGCTAGTCCTAAGCACAACCCGCTTCGTCGAGTCTATTAGTGTTGGCTCTGTTGTAAGAAGCAGATGTCAATGCACGTCATATATTTCTGAAGGTGTCATTACTGATGACGCTTTATCTGAGAGATAAGGAGCGCGTCTCTTAAAAGATTGCGCCAGACGGTCTGGAATCCCGTAAGTTTCATATCTGCCCTTGTCTTAATGAAGGTGCAACCAGCGTATAGTGATATTGAAGACCACTGAAAATACTCTGAGATCAAGTGTGCACGTTGTGAACGTTAAGGACCGTATACAGTTTAAAATCTGTAACGTAGACTGCTAGTCAATGTCAGGTAAACATTCAACAAATTTATGAAATTCTTATCTAATATGCAACCGACCTTTCCCAAGGCCTAGCAGGCGGAAGAGTAAACATTGCTAAATAAAGACCGTACAACGGATAGCTTTCCGCTGTTTGGACACTAGCTTTCAAGTATTGCAGGTCAGTTCTCTGACAAAATACTTGTTTGCACATCCAGTATAGTCTTTCTTGTTATTTGTACATATCCTTCAAAGCATATGGTAAAACATGATGCTATGTGTTTGCGTGAAAGTACTTTCGTCATTATTTCAGTGTTGATTTCTCTAACAATTTGTTTTCAATCCTAAGCTGTCTAGGCCATGCATGAATGACTGCAGTGGACCTATTCTCAGATCTCCGTGAACCACATACTGGGTTTCCAAAAGGCGATGGGGACATTATTTACATGGACATGCGGGAATCCCTCCCTAAACGTTCACCCACATTTGTAGTAATAGTTGCCCGTCGCTTGCGAAGATGGCGAAATCATCAGTCTTGTTCAGCGAAATGTGTTTTAAAATGGCTATGTAGACGTATCCTAGCCTAGTACTGCAGACTTTGCTGCATCCAGATCCATCATTGGAAAAGTCGCCTGTAGAGGAATCGTTCATTCTGCTGTTCCTAGCGACACACCAGCTCAGCCTCTGCGTTGGAGATACGTTCTGCGATCTGAGCACCTTTAATGATACTAACACGCCTGTTGGAGTGGCTCTGTGCAAGCAATTCCCATAGACAAATGTTGAAGCTTTTCAAATACACTTTCAAGGAGTCTCTGTAGCCTGTCTTCTATTCTTCGAGTGAGCCACTGTCTATTATTGGTACATCGTATAACAGCTGCTTGAGGATGCGCTCATTAGACATGCGAAAAGGATGCCTCGTCCATCTTACCTAGGCTTTCTGCAGAAGTGTATATATGCTCAACATGTTAGTCTTACTAAGAATTTCAGAGTTCGGCATTTTGTCCTACCACCTGGTCCTGCCACATGGTCCTGCTACCTTGTCCTACCACATGGTCCTGCCATCTGGTCCTGCCACCTGGTACTGAGAGTTCGGCATTTTGTCCTGCCACCTGGTCCTGCCACCTGGTGATGCCACCTGGTCCTACCACCTGGTCCTACCACCTGGTCCTACCACATGGTCCTGCCACCTGGTCCTGCCACCTGATCCTGAGAGTTCGGTATTTTGTCCTGCCACCTGATACTGAGAAGCCTACACAGACATCTCCAGTGGAAACGGTTTAGCTGTCTGGCGTGTCTGCTATACACTGTCCATGTCTCGGAGGCATGCAACAGAATGGTTAACACCACAACATCATGCAATTTAACCTCGGTGGCGACACTGATACACAGACGGATCAGCAATGAGAGTGAGGCAAAACGAAAAGACGGGCGTTTAAATTAAATAATGGACAGAACATTATTCTTCTTCTTCTTCTTCTGCGTACGCAGTCAGACAGTAACCATTATTTTTTCGAAAAAAGCGGCGGTCATCCTGAGGCTGTCGCCACTGCCATAGAGCTTGTCTTGCAGTTCCACTGGTGATGGCCACACCGGACAGAACATTATTCAAATATCAGTTACAAATTCTCTGTCATTATAGCTGAGACTAAAACATTAAGAACAGCTGCAACATCACTCACACAAATCAAGGACTATTCCAAAGTCCAAATAGTTGTTATTAAAGGTTCACTGTCAGTCACAGCGCCATTATATCAACGAACAGAGCGATATAGACATCCTGTCTTAGGTACTTATAAATACCAGCTGCAATTTCAATGTAGTCAAGATGCGAGGATTCATGGACATGATTCTGGCCCCCTGTTCTGTATGGGCACTCATCGGTGTGTGAGATCTTTAGTCGGTATAGATGTTCTAGTAGTCTGCAGTGTCAAGTTCTCAGGCGAAATAACATAGTTTGTTGGTTTCTTTTGAGTTGGTGAATTGGGTCTGGTCTACTGCTTATGTTTCTGTCTTCTCTCCATTGTTGTATATACTCCGCTCTTTTGTATTTCGTGTCTGTTGACTGTTTTCTTCTCTATAATTCGACAGCAGCTGATCCATGTTTTTTCCTGCTCTCAACTTTGCTAGATTTGCTGGGGTTGTCTAACCCACCTCTGTTTTTCAAAAAAGAACTGTGTAAAAAAAATAGTACCAGCTTTGTATATCTTTGGCGCTTTGTCTTCTGTGAACAAATCCTCATCTTTCATTGACAAGACGCATTGCATAGATTGTATTTAACCTGATGGAGTACTGTTTTTGCCTGAACATATCTATTCCTTATTTCTGAGCTATATTCCCAGTTGATTTTATTAGAGAGCATATGTATTTGTTCTATTTATGAATGGGTCAGTCTCAACAATTCACGTCTACGTGTATGTAGCTTTGTGTTGAATTATGCACGAGAATTTAAAAGAGTAAATTAATTGTCTTTTGGTTATTTCATTCGAGTTTTTTTAATATTTGGTATCACCATACAAGAAGTACACCGGGATCTTTGTTAATGATAAAGGCAGGAATAGCACCACTGCCTCACAGAGAGCATGTGGTAAGAAACGTCTAACTGTCTAACCAGCCATGGTTAGGTAGTTTGTTAAGAGCAGCATAGACGGCGTCTAACAGGTTGCGGGTCTACTTTGCTCTACTGTTTGAGTCTATTAAGATGCACTCGCACATCGGTTAACCACTCTCCGAGGGACCTGTCCCAACGCAGCGGAGCAATAAGCTGCTGGAGCCTATCCCGTTAAACAGGAAATCCTCCTCCCGGTTACATTCACCTGACGGCAGAGCTGGGACTTCCACAGAGGCACTTGCCCCTGTAGAAGTACAGGTCGACTAAGACTAAGAAGACCTTATCACATCTCAGTGATACCAATGGGTGAAATATTTAGTCTAGTCTAAAATTCAAAGCATGTGGCTCAAGGCGATCTCAGCCATCTCAGTCACCTCATTCATCTCAACCCTCTCAGTCATCTGAACCATATCAGTCATCTGAACCATATCAGTCATATCAGTCATCTCAGCTGTCCCTCCCTGCAGTCTTAGATGTTTGGTTCTGACCTGCCATCATCACATCCATAGTCCTTCCATGTTTCTATTATATTCTCTTTCTCCGCTAATTATTCTCTTACATGCTATGACTTCAAGCACCAATTAGCCTGCGTGTGTATTTGTACTTCTCAATGTTGACTTCTATAATTGTTTGTACATACAAGGTATGTGCTTTTTGTGCCGTACTTCGAGTTTCTTGCACTTTTAATACAACCATATCGCCTTTCTGCCTTGTATTTGCTTACTACATGTTTCTTAAATCGATTCTATGTTTAGTATTTATGCATCAAAGTATTTCTTTTGATGTATAATAGCATATCGATTTCTCTAACTCTTCCATTTGATAATCTACACATATGTTGTTGTTTAATATAAGACACTATATATTTATGTGATGTGTTGTTATGCTGCATCTGTTATAGATTTATTGCTTAATTAAATCAAGACCAAAATTTTCTACCCTTGTTTGAGAACTTTTATATTGTCTTCAATTTTACAACAACGTTACCGATTACTGACACAAGTGCTAGTTTTCACCTAGATTATTGGTTTTGCTGATACATATATTAAATAGTTCTAGAATCGACATGCGAGCTTACAAGTATCAACATGCGAGCAGTCTAGGATCAACATGTGAACTGTCTAGGATCAACGTGTGAACAGTCTAGTATCAACGTGTGAACAGTCTAGTATCAACATGTGAGCAGTCTACTATCAACGTGTGAATAGTCTAGTATGAACGTGTGAGCAGCCTGCTATCAACGTGTGAACATCTAGTATCAACGTGTGAACAGTCTAGTATCAACATGTGAGCAGTCTACTATCAACGTGTGAATAGTCTAGTATGAACGTGTGAGCAGCCTGCTATCAACGTGTGAACATCTAGTATCAACGTGTGAACAGTCTAGTATCAACATTATCTTAACTTACATATCCATTTATTAAAGCAAAGTTACAACATTCCATTTTGTTTACCCTATCTACATTTAAAATGAAATCCTGATTCCAATCGTTATTATTGCAGTTAGAAAACGTTATTTTCCCCATGATTAGGTTGCCAGACCCAAGCATAACCCTTTCTAATTGCCTCACGACAAGCAAAGAAGGAAACAGTGGTCGTGTTCTGTTTGCCACGGGAATATCTCATATTTTTATTCTCACCTTAAAAAAGCTTGCCGCTTGAACCTTATCTTTCAAATTTTCTGCTCGATATCTAGAGGCATAGACTAATTTCAAACTTCCTCTGCTTCTTCTATCGCTGGACAAAATAATACAGAAGTGTTACAGTGGACAGGTTTATACAGAAGAATCATTTTTCTAGGAGGAGCTCGAGCATATAGAAAAAAAGAAATTACGCCGATAATAGACGGTTTACATTTAAAAGTAGTCCGGATATAAAAATGTTGCGTACATTTTGTTATACGTCGTGAGAAAGGAAGGTTAGAACAGATTCTGATAACATGCAAACAAGTTGAGGACAGGGACAAGAAATCAACATTCTGGACAGTTTATTACATTGAATTAGGACTGGGCAGTTAGGGGCGTCTGAGAGGACGCGGCAGGAATATGTATAACCAGCGGGCTACAGTCTCCACAATCTTCGTCATTTGCTAAGGCAAACTGAACACCTTAACTTAACGTTCTTATACTGGTTTAGAAGACCCTGCAGAGTCTGTATACAACCAGTTACATTTACATCACATTGCTCTAAAAGCTATGCGCATCCAGTTTATTTTTAAATGCATTAACTGTCCCCGCCTCCACTACCTCCCCTGGCAATGCATTCCAAGCAGACACCACTCTCTGAATAAAAAAAATATTTCCTAATATCTAATCTGGACCTCTCTTTAGTCAGCTTGTAGCTATGCCCTCGTGTAATTGTGAATGGCTGTATTTACAAAAAACTTGTTATAGTCTAATTTATCCATTCCTCTGATCATCTTATAAACCTGTAATAAGTTACCACGAATTCTTCTCTCTTCGAGACACTGTAGGCCGGTTTTTCTGAGTCGTTCCTCATAACTGTAATTCTGGAATCCCACTATCATCTTTGTCGCTCTTTTTTGTATTCTTTCCAGCATGTTTATATCCCCTCTATGATAAGGACTCCACACCTGTACACAGTACTCCAATCTAGGTCTAACTAAAGCTTTATACAGTTTGACGATCACTTCCTTGCTCCTATGTTTAATATTTCTTTTTATCATACCTAACATTGCATTTGCCTTTTTCACTGCTACCTTAACTTGCTCACTCACCTTTCCTGTATGGTCTATTATAACCCCTAGGTCCCTTTTCTTATCTATCTTTCTAATATTGTTTTATCAAATTCTGTAATTATGTTCCATATTGGATCTACCCATGTGGGTGACTATACATTTATCTACATTAAACACCATTTGCCAGCATACAGACCATTCTCGAATTTTATCTAAATCCGACATCAATATATCTACTTCCACTTTAGATGAGACACTACTGCATAGTTTTGTGTCATCAGCAAATTTTGCAATCATGGATCCCATATCAATGTCCAAATCATATATATATATCAAGAACAAAATTGGTCCCAAAACCGAGCCCTGTGGCACTCCACTTTTCACTTCACACCACTCAGAGTACTCCTAATTTATGCCTTCTTCCCGTTAACCAATTTTCAATTCATTTGACAACTTCCCCACCTATTCCATGTGATTTTAACTTTCGAAATAATCTTTGATGAGGTACTCTATCAAAGGCCTTTGCAAAGTCTAGATAAATAACGTTCACTGGCTCCCCTTTATCTATGATTTTAGTAACCTCCTCCATGAATTCTAATAGATTTGTTAAGCATGATCTTCTTCTAGTAAACCCACGCTGACTATCTCTAATTAGATTAAATTTGTCTAAATGCATTACAATATTTCTTTGATTATTGACTTTAACAATTTACAGACTATGCTCGTTAAACTCACCGGTCTATTATTTGCTGGATCTGATTTTTTGCCTGCATCTTTCCAATTCCGTGGAACAATCCCTTTTGTTAGTGATTGAGAACATAATATAGCCAATGGTTTTGCTAGTTGGTCTCTAATTTCATACAGCAATTTTGGATGAATACCATCTTGACCTGGACATTTATTCACTTTCAACCCCTCCAATTTTTTAAAAACCATTTCCTCTGTAATACAGATTGATCTTAATCCCGCTGTATCCATGTCTCTTTGAAAAATATCTATAGGCTCTGGGATCTTGGAGCAGTCCTCTTTTGTGAAGACTGTGCCAAAGTACTGATTGAGCAGATTAGCTGCCTCCCTATTCTCACTTATTATTTTCCCTGTATTGTCTATGAGAGGGCCTACTTTGTCTTTCGTTCTTTGTTTATTTCTAACATAAGAGAAGAAGTCTTGATCCTCTGAGCAAGTTTTTTTTTCAAAGTCTATTTTTGCTGTTTTATTCGCTTTCTGAGATATGTTCTGCTTTTCCAAATATTTTACATATGTTTCTTTTGATTTTCCTGCCTCTATATATTTTTTCCATGCTTTATTTTTTGCTCTTCTACATTTCACTACAAATCTAGTTATCCACTTTTTACGCTTGGGGTTTACCTCCCTACATGGAACACATTCCTCTTTTAGCGTTTCTAGAACTGTTTTAAAACTCTCCCTCTCCTGTTCAACATCTGTTCCTACGACAATATCTTTCCAGATTATGTGGTTCGCTGCCTCTTTCATCCTCTTAACATCTGCCTTAGAGTAGTCGTATGTTCTCGTGTTTATGTTTACTTCTTTCCCTGCAATAAGATCCCAACGGATGATTTGATGGTCACTTGAGCCAAACAGTTCCCCAACGGTAACGTTTTCAATCATATTTTCCTCTGTAGTAAAAACTAGGTCGAGTATGTTTTTTCCTCTGGTGGCTGCTTCTACATGTTGAATTAAAAAATTTTCAGTTATGCACTTAACAAAAAGTTTTGACTCTACACGTGCTTCTGCCATATCCCATTTTATTTCTGGAAAGTTGAAATCTCCCATTAATAATAATTTCCCTTCACTTGCCTTTGCTATGCTACTAATCAGCTCCTCATCTTCCTCTTTTTTGACTTGATGGACATCTATAGCACACTCCAATCACTGTTTTTTCACCCCCCACTCTCTATTTCTCCCCATACACTTTCATTTTTGTTACCACATGTTAGTCTATCCGTAGTTCAGTGACGTTAATTCTTGACAGTACAGAACAGATTCGAGCACGGACTTGATAAACAGTTCTGGGTAAAGAAGAATGCTTAGATTGGTGATGACATACATCAGCCAGAATGTCACTCTGTGATGACATACATCAGCCAGAATGTCACTCTGTGATGACATTCATCATGAGATTGATGGACACATATTGACTGTCCAAATAACAGGAAGACCAGTCACAACAGAACAATTAGTTTGGACATAAAAGTCACGTCTTCAGAGCAAACTGAAAGGAAAATATTAGTCAACAACTAAATCGCACCGAGAAGTAAAGTAAAGATTCCTCATTTATTGCCTGCGCTGACTGATGGAGTTAAGTTGGAACGAAAGGAAATTATAAAAGTGTTCTATTCCCTTGACATGTTTCTTTTTCTGTGTGTGTTTGTTCACTCCTTTCCTACAATTCTATAGTAACCCTCTAATCAATGACTCGTTAACCTCAATTCGGATCCGAGATTCTAAATACGTTAAGACCTGAGACTTGCTAGTTCTGGAATCCTCACAGGACGTACAGGGGAGGGGAGGTGACGGTAAATGACAGGGTGGAAACGTAGTTGGGGGAAGAATGACAGAAGTCTTGTCGCTAATAGTTGTCTGACGTCCACAAAGGTCAGCGCAGATATTGGTGGACGTCTCAGCGTTCAACTGACGCCAGAACGTATCTCTCATCAACTAGCTCGGTTATTGATTTGACTGCTAGTGAATTTGGTAGTTGGTATCTTATCGTTATGTTCAATATATATTATGTTCAATATCAGTGTCATGTCATAATAAGGTCTATAAGGCGCAGGAAGATTATAGTTTTTATCAAGTAGAAAAAGTGCCAAAGCAATCAGGTTAAGCGAGTAGGGATGTAATGATAATAGAACCATTGACGGCAAAAAAAGGGATCCCGTTTTTTATTTGGACGTAAGACAACAATGGTGGAAAGTGTACTTCTAAGAACGTTTTCGCTCAAGAGGGCACTTAGGGACAATCAATATGTATCCAAAGAAACACGATAATCTGAAAGATGATATTGACTGACGAAATATAAACAGCTATACATAATGGGCACATAAACACTTGATACAACTTAAGCAATTCAAGCTTGCGGGAAGACAGGGTAAAGAGGATAGAGTAATAGAGAGCATGGCAGCAAGCACGAGTACCAGGTGGTTGACAATGAGGGCTACACTAATACCATTCGGCTGAAATAAAAATGCAGTATCAGAAAGCGTGATACATACATTAGATACTAAGTCATATCGGAGAAATGTCTGCTAAATACTTAAACACAGAATAAGACAAATTGTTGAACCTCATCTGAGCGTAGCTCCATTTAGATTCCATTACGGAATAGGAAAGGGAGAGGGGGGGGGGGGATGATAGGGTTGGTGCATTATTCGTTTTAAGAATGTTTAAATGAAAGAGCATTAGACCATGGTCTTATTCTAAAGAAGGCCGTGATTAGACTGTAACAATTATTTCAACATACTATTTATAGACCAGGAGAAAACATTTGGTGCGGTAGATGAGAATCGACTCTAGACAATATTAAGGGAATATAGAATACAAGGAAAACTAATAGGTAATGTGAGAGCATTGTTCCGTATGATTACAACTATATTAACAACTCCTAATGGAGTTACCGGTGCTTTGGAAATAATTACAAAGTACGACAATGAAGTACTTCTTCTTCTTCTTCTTCTTCTTCTTCTTCCTCGTCCGATGTTTACAGCGATATACGTTGCACTGTTTTATTTTGTTAAGCCTGTGGCTCAGTGCAACCGATTTCAACAGGCGTTTCTGTAGGGATGCCCTCCTTAGCCTTTGGCTGTCCCCAGCCTATCTGCAAGGCAGCAGTTGTTTTTGGTCAGAGTTGTCTCTCTTGGGGAAGTTGTCTTGCAGGACTAACGAGTCTTCCCCACTCGTGTCTATAGGGTTTGGCAATGATATAATGGACTATGTACTAGTTTGTACTATCCCGGAAGAGAGGCAGTCCAGTGTGACTGTGGCTCAGGATCGTCACGTCCTGCCAGAAACGTAGCATATGCATGTGAGTGAGGTATCTCTTTGCTCCTTGTATTTTCTCGGCTCATCTGCAGTGATGGCACGCCTAGCATTCCCCGCCACCCGGAAGCTTGTCACAATAGGACAGGGGGTGCAATATCCGCTGGACTGCATCTCTTCTGCGTCCATTGGGATGACTGATAGCAGACAGAGGAGAAGAGCGAGGCAGGAGTGCATTTGACCAGGTGCATTTCTGCGGCTCGATCGGGCCGGGCTGAGACGCGAGCCCCAGGTCCCAACCATATCGTAGCGTCCCATCACAGCGGTGCTGAGATTTAGGGCGGGATTCTGGCTTAGTGGCGTTCGGCCGTAGTCCCTCAGATGGTAGCTTCGCACCATTGGCTTATCAGCCAAGCACGTGGACCAAACGACAATGAAGTACGCTTTTACTATTGCTGCTCAACACTTACTTTGACAGAAGTCAGGCACATTGAACTAGCAGATGGCAGAGATAGGGAGAAAAGGATCTTCAGACTCAGATAGGGACATTGCAGACTCAAGGCCCACTTCTAGAGAATGGGCCACAGACACACCGCTACATGCAATTGTGGAGCACCCAGGCAAAAGCCAGAACATATCCTACATTACTACCCCGGGAAAGCTGCGAGGGACCGACGAAGACCTGAAACGCCTCCTTCTTGAACCTCACGGGCTAGAAGCTGCACCAGTTAATCGAAGGCGAAGAAGAGGGAGCACCAGAAGGGAAATTCGATACAAGAAAGGAAGAGCTCACATAGTTTATTTCAGTCGAAGAAGCAAAGTTATGGTACACTGTTTAATCGATAAGTGCTCTGTTTATCTCCATATTCTATTTTTTTGGACAATCTCAGCACAATGCACGAACTCTGCAGCACCAGCCAGTATAGACAATCTCAGCACAATACACGATCTCTGTAGCACCAGCCAGTATGGACAATCTCAGCACAATGCACAATCTCTGTAGCACCAGCCAGTGTAGACAATCTCAGCACAATACACGATCTCTGTAGCACCAGCCAGTATGGACAATCTCAGCACGATGCACGATCTCTGTAGCACCAGCCAGTATAGACAATCTCAGCATAATGCACGATCTCTGTAGCACCAGCCAGTACAGACAATCTCAGCACAATGCACCACCTCTGTAGCACCAGCGAGTATAGACAATCTCAGCACAATGCACGAACTCTGTAGCACCAGCGAGTATAGACAATCTCAGCACAATGCACCACCTCTGTAGCACCAGCGAGTATAGACAATCTCAGCACAATGCACCACCTCTGTAGCACCAGCGAGTATAGACAATCTCAGCACAATGCACGAACTCTCTAGCCCCAGCGAGTATAGACAATCTCAGCACAATGCACGATCTCTGTAGCACAAGCCAGTATAGACAATCTCAGCACAATACACGATCTCTGTAGCACCAGCCAGTATGGACAATCTCAGCACAATGCACGATCTCTGTAGCACCAGCCAGTATAGACAATCTCAGCATAATGCACGATCTCTGTAGCACCAGCCAGTACAGACAATCTCAGCACAATGCACCACCTCTGTAGCACCAGCGAGTATAGACAATCTCAGCACAATGCACGAACTCTCTAGCCCTAGCGAGTATAGACAATCTCAGCACAATGCACGAACTCTGTAGCACCAGCGAGTATAGACAATCTCAGCACAATGCACGAACTCTCTAGCCCTAGCGAGTATAGACAATCTCAGCACAATGCACGAACTCTGTAGCACCAGCGAGTATAGACAATCTCAGCACAATGCACGAACTCTCTAGCCCTAGCGAGTATAGACAATCTCAGCACAATGCACCACCTCTGTAGCACCAGCGAGTATAGACAATCTCAGCACAATGCACGAACTCTCTAGCCCTAGCGAGTATAGACAATCTCAGCACAATGCACCACCTCTGTAGCACCAGCGAGTATAGACAATCTCAGCACAATGCACGAACTCTCTAGCCCTAGCGAGTATAGACAATCTCAGCACAATGCACCACCTCTGTAGCACCAGCGAGTATAGACAATCTCAGCACAATGCACGAACTCTCTAGCCCTAGCGAGTATAGACAATCTCAGCACAATGCACCACCTCTGTAGCACCAGCGAGTATAGACAATCTCAGCACAATGCACGAACTCTCTAGCCCTAGCGAGTATAGACAATCTCAGCACAATGCACCACCTCTCTAGCCCTAGCGAGTATAGACAATCTCAGCACAATGCACGAACTCTCTAGCCCTAGCGAGTATAGACAATCTCAGCACAATGCACCACCTCTGTAGCACCAGCGAGTATAGACAATCTCAGCACAATGCACCACCTCTCTAGCCCTAGCGAGTATAGACAATCTCAGCACAATGCACCACCTCTCTAGCCCTAGCGAGTATAGACAATCTCAGCACAATGCACGAACTCTCTAGCCCTAGCGAGTATAGACAATCTCAGCACAATGCACCACCTCTGTAGCACCAGCGAGTATAGACAATCTCAGCACAATGCACCACCTCTCTAGCCCTAGCGAGTATAGACAATCTCAGCACAATGCACCACCTCTCTAGCCCTAGCGAGTATAGACAATCTCAGCACAATGCACCACCTCTCTAGCCCTAGCGAGTATAGACAATCTCAGCACAATGCACGAACTCTCTAGCCCTAGCGAGTATAGACAATCTCAGCACAATGCACCACCTCTCTAGCCCTAGCGAGTATAGACAATCTTAGCACAATGCATCACCTCTCTAGCCCTAGCGAGTATAGACAATCTCAGCACAATGCACGAACTCTCTAGCCCTAGCGAGTATAGACAATCTCAGCACAATGCACCACCTCTGTAGCACCAGCGAGTATAGACAATCTCAGCACAATGCACCACCTCTCTAGCCCTAGCGAGTATAGACAATCTCAGCACAATGCACCACCTCTCTAGCCCTAGCGAGTATAGACAATCTCAGCACAATGCACGAACTCTCTAGCCCTAGCGAGTATAGACAATCTCAGCACAATGCACCACCTCTGTAGCACCAGCGAGTATAGACAATCTCAGCACAATGCACCACCTCTCTAGCCCTAGCGAGTATAGACAATCTCAGCACAATGCACCACCTCTCTAGCCCTAGCGAGTATAGACAATCTCAGCACAATGCACCACCTCTCTAGCCCTAGCGAGTATAGACAATCTCAGCACAATGCACGAACTCTCTAGCCCTAGCGAGTATAGACAATCTCAGCACAATGCACCACCTCTCTAGCCCTAGCGAGTATAGACAATCTCAGCACAATGCACCACCTCTCTAGCCCTAGCGAGTATAGACAATCTCAGCACAATGCACGAACTCTCTAGCCCTAGCGAGTATAGACAATCTCAGCACAATGCACGAACTCTCTAGCCCTAGCGAGTATAGACAATCTCAGCACAATGCACGATCTCTGTAGCACCAGCCAGTATAGACAATCTCAGCACAATGCACGAACTCTCTAGCCCTAGCGAGTATAGACAATCTCAGCACAATGCACGAACTCTCTAGCCCTAGCGAGTATAGACAATCTCAGCACAATGCACCACCTCTCTAGCCCTAGCGAGTATAGACAATCTCAGCACAATGCACGAACTCTCTAGCCCTAGCGAGTATAGACAATCTCAGCACAATGCACCACCTCTCTAGCCCTAGCGAGTATAGACAATCTCAGCACAATGCACCACCTCTGTAGCACCAGCGAGTATAGACAATCTCAGCACAATGCACGAACTCTCTAGCCCTAGCGAGTATAGACAATCTCAGCACAATGCACGAACTCTGTAGCACAAGGGAGGTTCTCGTAATAGTTTGGATATATTTTTAACATAATTTGAAATTTTGCTCGAGCAGCGGCCTACTTTTTCGATTTCCAACTGTCGAGTGATTTTTAACGTGCGCTATACTGCACACGACCGCCGGATCTCTACTAAACAGAGATCCGGGGAAATACCAGAAAGTCCACGTATAAAAAAATCTTGGTCTCTACCGTGATTTGAACACGCGATCTCCAGCACCCGATGCCGACGTCTTACCTCGAGACCACTCAGTTCAGAACTCACATTACATGAACTACTCTTTGCAGACGGCAGAGCTTAACATGCGATAATGAAGGCAGTAACATCACAAATATGAATTTGCTGGAGTACGTGGAACACATAATTTAGAGATTAACACATCAAAGACGGACACTTTGAAGATTAGCAGAAAACGAAGTGCACTTAACAAAGTAGCATGCAAACTAAGTCAAACTTAAGAAGGCTCAAAAGCTCAACATCCAGAGAAATAATTCTACAAAAGATGAAAGACTTGGTCAAGAAATTGAAACTAGATGTCAGATATTCTATGCCCTGTCTTATCAACTATCAACGCTGTTTAATACTCGAACATCAGCTTGACAACTGATAAACAACTTGATACTGTCAGTGTCGGACGAGGTCCTTGTTCAAGGGACAAGAGAGAAGAATTACAACTGAAATGACATGTCTGAGAGAAGTCATTGGTGTCACCAGCAGAGATAAAATAAGAAATGCCATTAGATATTTGGGGAGAACTTCTCCCTGAAATGACTTTAGACATTTGGGGAGAACTTCTCCCTGAAATGACTTCAGAAATTTGAGGAGAACTTTCTCACCGAAATGACATTAGAATTGTGGGGAGAACGTCTCCCTGAAGTGACATTAGAAATGCGGGGAGAACGTCTCTCTGAAATGACATTAGAAATGTGGGGAGAACGTCTCTCTGAAATGACATTAAAAATTTGGGGAGAACTTCTCCCTGAAATGACATTAAACATTTGGGGAGAACGTCTGCCTGCGGGTGAACACATATTGATACAGAGAATAGCATGTTGAGTCATCTCAAGAGAATGTAACCTGTGTGCTTCCAAGCCAAATATATCTAACTTCTGGGCACGGTAAAAACCGTGCAGCAGATGACAAAATTACATAAGATGCATCCTACAATAAACACGGTCTTACAGCAGCCGACTCAACACACTTGGCGCAATAAAGGCAACTTGAGTATCCCAAGGGACCTAACCACATTAGTGGAAGGACAGATAAGCCAGTAAGTATTAGGTATTAACCTATCTCGCTGATTCTGTCTCTAAGAATCGACGTCACTGCACTCCGGGCATACCCATAGGTCTCAGTCTCTCATCAAATGGCGTAAGGTATGGATGCAGATATTCCCGGTAGCTCGCTGGTTTTACACTCTCCTGCTCCGTCCTCTCATGCGCCCCACTCCGTTCGAACCTCGTTTAATGTAGAAACTTTGCAGTCTGTGGATTTCTGCTTCATCTATTACGGTGTACTCATCCAACAGGCTGTCATTGATTGATTTCAAAATGTCACTTCTATCCATCACTAACGTGCCCATAATGAGAGCTTGTGAAGCCATTTCAGCTCTTTTATTACCCTGAACCCCAGCATGAGCAGAACTGTAGATCCATGTCAACCCCTGGAGGTTTGAGTCCTCAACAGCTGCTATCCACTCGTACCTAAGTCATCCCTTCTGTACCTTCTGAAGTACGGCTTGCGCGTCTGTCACGATGACTGCCTTTGTTATAGAAGTCTCATATATCCATGTCAGTTATGAGGTCACTGCTTCTGTCTCATTCTGAAACGGGAGGTTGTTGACATGTATGCCTTACTGCGCTCAGCAACGACCTGTCCTCTCACTCTAGCCGAGAAACCCTAGCCTGATGTACCACTGCGCAGTACTGATCCGTCGGTGTATATTACGGCGTCACTCTCCTGCGTGTTCTCAGTTATCAGCTGATTTACCTCGTGCTCTGCTCTCCTGTTGCTCCGTTCTCTGCATTCCTTGTTTAAGGTTATGATGACTCTCTGGTATTCTATCATTTTATCACCAGTGTGGACCCATTCTTCCGCTTTGTCTGTCGTCTCAGCTGGAGTGACGTGTCCGATTGTTGACTCTGCCTGTGCCATCCACGACGACCATCTCTTGATTCTTGATCCATTGATGTCTGAGATACTACTGTGCAGAGGGTGTCGTGTGTCTGTGGTGATACGCATATAGGCTTTGACCTGTACCAGATTACGTCTAGATGTCACCGATAACAATCCCAACATGTACCGCATCATCACAATGTGGGTATCTCTAGTGCAGCCCAGAACCAGACGCATACCTTCATTCTGGATGCGGTCCAACCTTACACACTGTGTTCTTGATAGTGTGAGGATGCCTAGTCCTTAATCGACGACAGACAATACGACCTGACGGAATAGAATGAACAGGAGGCGTTGTTCCAAGTCGGCCGCAGCCATGGTCTTGAGTGCTCCTAACCCTCTCTTAAATCTTTGTACGATGTGGTCAACATGTCAATTATAGGAAAGACTGCAATCAAATGTCACTCCGAGGTATTTCAGCCTGTCACACCTGTCAATGGTGGAACCATCAAAAGTGATGCCAGAGAGTTCAGTCTTTACTATGGAATTATTCAAAGAGCATAACATGCAGGCCTTGTTCGGGTTGACCTTGGAGCTTGAGTCGCTCTGCTGTGAGATTGCGTGCAAAGTTTCCTGGATGTCTTTGACCAACTCTTGCCTGTCTGAGCCAGTCATGTACGTTAGGATGTCATTGGCAAATGTCAACGTTCGCCCTGTCCCTGTGGGTTGAATATTGGTCACTTTTACTGTGTAAATGTTGAACAGCACCGGTCAGAGCGGAAATCCTTGAGACAGTCCTGGGCATATTCGCCTCGGTTCTGATGTCCACAATCCCACGCGTAGCTCAACTGTTCTTTCCATCAGGGCAACTGATATCCAACTAACCAGCCACGGGTTTAAACCACACTACTTCAGACATATAATAAAAGTCCCAAAATTGACACGTCTTCCAGGTCGAGTGCCACCGTGACTGTTTCTTGCTTTGATTGAAAACCGTCATACACATCACACACGAAAGTCCCAACTTTACTCCAATCTCCTTCGCTGTTCTATAGCTGCCCAGCGTGTCGGGTAGAATCTGCTCCCGTTCAAGGTAGGCCATTATTTTCCTGGCCACTATCTTCTCGAGCAATTTTCCATCGACATTTTGTATGGTGATTATTTGATAGCTGCTGAGAAGTTCTACATAAGCCTCTTCCCTGATGGCTGCGTCTAAGATGCCTTTCCGAGTTTCCTGACTGACATCTCTGTCGCCTTTGTCAGTCTGGGCAACATATGGACTGAAAAAACTCATTTCTCGCTGAATGTGCAAGAAATCAAAATACAAAATTGTCTTTGCGTTATTTAATGTATACTTTTTTTGGTGCCGTCTACTTTGCGTTTGTGAGTCTATATTTTCTGATAGACATTTAAATCCTTTCCTCCTGATTATTAAACAAACATGTTTTGGAATATACACACCGTGTTTTATGCAGAAAATCATAGCTCTGTTAATATATGTGCTATCTGCAATTATTTCCCAAGCTCACTCATTCATGTTGCTCTATTTGTTAGTTTTGTCGAATTACGATTGTCTTTCCTGCAGTATCTGCACGTCATTGTCCGTCGATTTGGACATCTTTTTTTACATTCTTTTCATGCATTTTTAACGTATGGGCTTTTCGATTTATATTTGTTTTATTCTTCTTCATCTTCTCGACCATTGTCAATCTCTCCCTAGCATACCCTCCTTCCTCTTCTCCACCATCGTAAAGATCTCCTTCTCACACTCTCCTTCATCTAATCGACCATTGTAAAACTCTCCCTCTCGTACTCTATTTCTCATCTAATCGACCATTGTAAAACTCTCCCTCTCGTACTCTATTTCTCATCTAATCGACCATTGTAAAACTCTCCCTCTCGTACTCTATTTCTCATCTAATCGACCATTGTAAAACTCTCCCTCTCGTACTCAATTTCTCATCTAATCGACCATTGTAAAACTCTCCCTCTCGTACTCTATTTCTCATCTAATCGACCATTGTAAAACTCTCCCTCTCGTACTCTATTTCTCATCTAATCGACCATTGTAAAACTCTCCCTCTCCTACTCTATTGCTCATCTAATCGACCATTGTAAAACTCTCCCTCTCGTACTCTATTTCTCATCTAATCGACCATTGTAAAACTCTCCCTCTCGTACTCTATTTCTCATCTAATCGACCATTGTAAAACTCTCCCTCTCCTACTCTATTTCTCATCTAATCGACCATTGTAAAACTCTCCCTCTCGTACTCTATTTCTCATCTAATCGACCATTGTAAAACTCTCCCTCTCGTACTCTATTTCTCATCTAATCGACCATTGTAAAACTCTCCGTCGCATATCGTCATCTTCTTGACCAACCTCAGGATCTGTCTTTCATAAAACCCTACATCTTTGCGAGCATTGTCAAGCTCTCTGTTACATACGAGTGCTCAATTCAAATTGTGGCTCCCGGTTTGTTATTAAGTTCATTTACAAAGGTCACGAACAAAACATCTTGGGAGTAATCAATGAAACCTCCCCCAAGTTACGTCACATTTGTCAATATGGAGGTCACAGAACTCTAATCATAGCTGGTCGAGACACATCTGTGCCTGGGAAATGGAAGATGTCAGACCTCCATCACTAGAAAGATATTTTCTGTAGTGTATCATACATTTTTTGCTCTCTAATATAGCTGGTTGACTCATCATTCTAAATGTACATCCATCTCTACACTTTACGTAATAATTGTATTTGTAGGGGAAACTATCTAGCGTTGTTCCTGGTCTGTGAAAGCAGACATCATCGAACGTATCTCGGACATCTGTTTGAATGTATGTGTGAAGGAAGACAAAGTATTAGTTAGATGGTTCAAGAGCAGAGTTGGAATCTAGCTGTGTTCGGGATTTGACCTCAACATGTTATCAGCTGACAGTGCAGACGATTACGCACACAAAGCCCTATTACACATTGGTAATGATCACATACCTTTATTCATTACTGTATAAAAACAATACAAATGCAGACAAGATAGAAAAAACATGCCGGAAATATAAAAAAGTTAAACGGACAACAGATGTAGTTCTATCAGACAATAGCATCAGCAACATTAATCCAACAGACATAATGGAGAATACATGCATCAAAATCGCAATACCGTTCTGGAGATACACAGGCTGCCATCGAGGCTTCAGTCCTTTCTGCGCATCAGATCTCGTTGGTTCGATCGCTAATGCCACTTGTACTCTATGACGGCGTTATTTGGTGGTGGTTTCAGTGGCTTTCCTCACATCCCGAGGCGTACTTGAGGAAGTGGAGCGGGGTCCTGCTGCTGTAATGCAATGTGAGGCTCCACAGTAAGCTTACCCGTATGGGGAATACAGTGTAGATCCCCACCTCATTAGCCAGACTGCGTTCAGGGAGAACTGTTTCCAGGGAGAACTGTTTCCAGGGAGAACTGTTTCCAGGGAGAACTGTTTCCAGGGAGAACTGTTTGAAAGTGACGTGGGGTCTTGATCAGTATGTTTCACATGGCACTGACTAAGATAGCTTGATCAGTATATTTCATGTGACCATGACTAACATAGCTTGATCAGTATGTTTCACATGACCCAGACTAACATAGTTTGATCAGTATGTTTCACATGACCCTGACTAACATAGCTTGATCAGTATGTATCACATGACCCTGACTAACATAGCTTGATCAGTATGTTTCACATGACCCTGACTAACATAGCTTGATCAGTATGTTTCACATGACCCAGACTAACATAGTTTGATCAGTATGTTTCACATGACCCTGACTAACATAGCTTGATCAGTATGTTTCACATGACCCTGACTAACATAGCTTGATCAGTATGTATCACATGACCCTGACTAACATAGCTTGATCAGTATGTTTCACATGACCCTGACTAACATAGCTTGATCAGTATGTATCACATGACCCTGACTAACATAGCTTGATCAGTATGTATCACATGACCCTGACTAACATAGCCTGGTCAGTATATTTTGTCTTATCCGGTTTGTCTCCTCTCCCTAGAACCAATTGTTAAAGAGCAACGATAATCTAGAAAAAAGTTTGAAAAAGAAAACAGTTGAGAAAATAAAATAATACACAATACGCTCAAAACACCAAACAAAATAGCATATCATGAAAGCAGAAAATGTAACTCTGACCAAATAATGAGACAACGAGAACTTAAATAATGAAGGGCATACATCAGGGAATCCTCTACACTGTCTTGGTTGGAAAAGGAAGAAGACATACAATTAAAAACCACTCTGCTGGATAAACCTTCGCAGGCAATGAGAAAGAGGCCAGAAAAGATTGACAAATACTTGTCTAAAGTCAGAAGAACAAATCACAGGAAACAACTAGACAAATCATTTAAAAACACGACATGAACACAAGAAAGAAGAAAACATTGCACTATTTGGGAATGAGTACACAACACAGGAAATTAATAATGCTCTACAGAAATAGATCAAAAGGGTTCCAGGTACCGACACAATTTCTAATTTAATGATATTAAACGTCAGCCTAATAGCAAATTCTGTTTTACTGAACTTTAACAACAGAACATGGTCAGAAAGCTGACTACCAAAATCATGGCTCGCTGCAAACAGCAAGCAAATTCTGAAGACAAATAAACCAGCTCATGGATGACCCAAGAAACTATGATACATACATATACAATCTTATTTTAAGGCAACTGTAACTTAAGTGCCGAAATGGCGGTACATTCGAACCATGTAATAACCACCAAACATAAATCATAACAATCTAGGCAATACTCAAGAAGTTCCAGCAAGAAAAGCAAAAACTGTCTGATATTGTAGTCTTCACTGATTCAAGAATAGCGCTACAGCACTAGAGACATATCTACAAGCACTAGAGACATACCTACAAGCACTTGTGAAATACCTACAAGTACTAGAGACATACCTACAAGCACTAGAGACATACCTACAAGCACTAGAGACATACCTACAAGCACTAGAGACATACCTACAAGCACTAGATACATACCTACAGGCACTAGAGACATACCTACAAGCACTAGAAACATACCTACAAGCACTAGAGACATACCTACAAGCACTAGAGACATACCTACAACCACTAGAGACATACCTACAAGCACCAGAGATATACCTACAAGCACTAGAGACATACATACAAGCACCAGAGACATACATACAAGCACTTGAGACATACCTAGCTAACAACAATGCAGTTACAAAGCTGGCAAAGACAATTGATACATATATACAACAACAAAGTCATCCGCCATTAGATTCCAGAACATATAGACATACCAGGCAAGGGGAAAGTAGACAAGACAAGCTAGCAAATCTGAAAGCAGGCATGGTTTAAATAAACACACCAGCCAACATACCGACAGCTAAATAAATATTTTAAAAACAACTTCAAAGAGGAATGGCTGAACCGACAGACCGAAGGGTTTGCTGAGCGTACAATGTATACAGCCGGGGCACAGTCAACCGATACTGACAGAATCAACTATCTGCAACTCAGAGAACAGGCATAATCTTCCAATTTAGGACAGAACAGTGTAGACTTAACAGATTCATAAACAAGTTAGACGCTGCACACGAACCTGTCATAACTGCACCCATCCATATAAGCCATCACAAGATGTGCTGTTAGTTTGCCCAGGACTCCCCACAGACAGAGTGATCTTATTGCATGCTACCCAACAGCCAATGCCACCGTGTAGAGCTTCACTCACTGTGTACAACACACAAGTACATTCTTCAACGACTGCCAATGAGCGACAATTTCACATAGTTAATAAACAGCAACAGCATCATTCATTGCTTTCTCTTTCCCATTATTTCTCTCTCTCACTCTCTCTCTCACTCACTCCCTCTTTCTCTCATATAGCCGTGTCATCTGCCTCTATCTGTGTAGTAATAATTAATTCTCATTCATTATAGAAAGAGGAGAACAAATAACATAAAAGAAAGAGCAAAGAACGTCTATAATCTAAAGAAAGAGCAAAGAACGTCTATAATCTAAAGAAAGAGCAAAGAACGTCTATAATCTAAAGAAAGAGCAAAGAACGTCTATAATCTAAAGAAAGAGCAAAGAACGTCTATAATCTAAAGAAAGAGCAAAGAACGTCTATAATCTAAAGAAAGAGCAAAGAACGTCTATAATCTAAAGAAAGAGCAAAGAACGTCTATAATCTAAAGAAAGAGCAAAGAACGTCTATAATCTAAAGAAAGAGCAAAGAACGTCTATAATCTAAAGAAAGAGCAAAGAACGTCTATAATCTAAAGAAAGAGCAAAGAACGTCTATAATCTAAAGAAAGAGCAAAGAACGTCTATAATCTAAAGAAAGAGCAAAGAACGTCTATAATCTAAAGAAAGAGCAAAGAACGTCTATAATCTAAAGAAAGAGCAAAGAACGTCTATAATCTAAAGAAAGAGCAAAGAACGTCTATAATCTAAAGAAAGAGCAAAGAACGTCTATAATCTAAAGAAAGAGCAAAGAACGTCTATAATCTAAAGAAAGAGCAAAGAACGTCTATAATCTAAAGAAAGAGCAAAGAACGTCTATAATCTAAAGAAAGAGCAAAGAACGTCTATAATCTAAAGAAAGAGCAAAGAACGTCTATAATCTAAAGAAAGAGCAAAGAACGTCTATAATCTAAAGAAAGAGCAAAGAACGTCTATAATCTAAAGAAAGAGCAAAGAACGTCTATAATCTAAAGAAAGAGCAAAGAACGTCTATAATCTAAAGAAAGAGCAAAGAACGTCTATAATCTAAAGAAAGAGCAAAGAACGTCTATAATCTAAAGAAAGAGCAAAGAACGTCTATAATCTAAAGAAAGAGCAAAGAACGTCTATAATCTAAAGAAAGAGCAAAGAACGTCTATAATCTAAAGAAAGAGCAAAGAACGTCTATAATCTAAAGAAAGAGCAAAGAACGTCTATAATCTAAAGAAAGAGCAAAGAACGTCTATAATCTAAAGAAAGAGCAAAGAACGTCTATAATCTAAAGAAAGAGCAAAGAACGTCTATAATCTAAAGAAAGAGCAAAGAACGTCTATAATCTAAAGAAAGAGCAAAGAACGTCTATAATCTAAGGAAAGAGCAAAGAACGTCTATAATCTAAAGAAAGAGCAAAGAACGTCTATAATCTAAAGAAAGAGCAAAGAACGTCTATAATCTAAAGAAAGAGCAAAGAACGTCTATAATCTAAAGAAAGAGCAAAGAACGTCTATAATCTAAAGAAAGAGCAAAGAACGTCTATAATCTAAAGAAAGAGCAAAGAACGTCTATAATCTAAAGAAAGAGCAAAGAACGTCTATAATCTAAAGAAAGAGCAAATAACGTCTATAATCTAAAGAAAGAGCAAAGAACGTCTATAATCTAAAGAAAGATAAGATTGCAATTTGTAGAGTTGTATTTATTTTCATCTTATTCAGTATTGACGTCTGATATTCTCTTCCTGGTTTATGTTTCCCATCATTCAACTTCTGTTAATAACTGTTCAAAAAAGGGATGGTTTCTAGCTTTTTCTAGAAACTTCTAACAGGATACAGTATCTTAATTGTCAAGTCAAGTCTGTGTCGCTCAATGATTGCAACCAGAAAACAGATATATAATTAGTGTACAGATTCACAAACTAACAAGCAGACTAATATAGACGAAACCTCGATATCTGTAACAAAGTCTGAGTGACCGGAAATTAAATGTTGATTTCTATACCGGTTCAGAATTTCCTGAAAGCCAATACTCAACTAAGCTCTCTCTCTCTCTCTCTCTCTCTCTCTCTCTCTCTCTCTCTCTCTCTCTCTCTCTCTCTCTCTCTCTCTCTCTCTCTCTCTTCTCTAACCCTCCATATTGTTGACATTTGTCTTGGTCTTTTTGTCTATGGTTTTCAGTTTTGCTTTCTTTCATTTTTATAACCATGTGTACCATTTGTGTGTTTCTTGCTTTTCCGTCATTTGTATTACAATTCAGCAGAAAATATACACACACACACACACACACACACACACACACGCACGCACGCACGCACGCATCCACGCACGCACGCACGCATGCACGCACTCGCACAAACACAAGCACACACATGAAGACAAGCACACACAACACATACACATATGCACATACACAAACACACACACATTCACAAAGACAAACGCACACAACACATACATATATACACGCACACAAGCACATGAAGTACCAAACACTAACGACTCACAAGATTATGCCATATTAATAGGTAATATTGAACATATAATAAAGTATTATATAAAAAATATCAGTCGGATATCTTGTACTCGAAATATGATAAAAAGTCTGTAGGGGCTGTAAGAAACTTCTTCTTGACTTTAGTATTGCTCGCTGCACCTGATGTTCGAACATAGAGTGTCTTGGGTCATTTACCTGTTTCTCTCTTTCTATCTCTGACGAGAGTTCTTCGAATCTCTGGTGGCGCTATGCCGATTATGGGGTATATTATTTCAGTTGGTGCAGGGCTTAGGCATCCAGTAACTATACGGCCTGTCTCATTTATTGCTGTAACTATATGTTTGACATGTGCAGAGTTCTTCCAGACTGGTGCAGCGTATTCAGCTACAGAGAAACACAGAGTGAGTGCTGATGTTCTGAGGACATCTGGCTTTGCTCCCCATGTTGTGCTAGTCAGTTTTCGCATAATAATATTTCTCACTTGTATAAGACAAGACATTATTACCTCGAAACACACATTTCTAATTCAAAGTACGAGACAGCCATCCCTGACGCAAATTTGAATATCAAATTTCTAAAAACAATTTTCTTCTCCCCATAATTTTTCTTCACTAATGTTTGAAATTCAAATATTTTAAAAAAGTGGTACGGAAGGAAAGTAATTTTTGTCTTAACAAAATAATAATCTTTATAATATATCGTTTCATTATTACCTTTCTTCGTTCTTTTTTTAAACATTTTTCTCCACTTTAAAAAAAAATCTTCTTTTTCAAATGCCCGCTTTCTTTCCTTTGTCTTGTTTTCTTGGTTTTCGTCTCTCTGTGGCACTGTAATCGTTTTCGTCTTAACTACATGTCACTGAGTGTCCTTGGGGGCATTAAACATCAACCAATAGACATCAAATATCATTTATTAGACATCAGCCATCAAACATCAACCGTCACGCATTAAATACTAGACATCAGCCATTAAGCATATGCTATCAGGCATAAGATATCGTCAATCAGACATCATCCATTGGATATCAGATATCAGCCATTAGATACCAACAATCAGACATCAGCCACTAGATGTCAGATATTAGTAATCAGTCATCATACATCATACATCGGCAGATATCATTCATAAAATATTAGATACCAGATATCAGCAATCAGATATCATCCATCATTAAACAGATAATATCAATCAAACATCAGTCATCAGACATCCATCATACATCATCCATTTGACATCAGCAATCAGACAGACATCAGATATCAGCAATCAGATATTAGCAATAAGCCATCAAGCACCGGCAATCAGTTTTCAGATATCATATATCAGACATTAGACATCATCCATCAGACATCAAACATCAGCCATCATTCATTACCAATCAGACATCAACCATAAAACAACCATCATATATCATACACCAGCCATCAATCATAGGGCATTATACAAAAGTCATTACACGTCAGACATCAGCCATCAGGCATCCATCAGACATTAGAGGTCAGACAAAAGCCGATAGACATCAGACATCAATCAATCAGACATCAATCAATCAGACATCAATCAATCAGACATCAATCAATCAGACATCAATAAATCAGACATCAATCAATCAGACATCAATCAATCAGACATCAATCAATCAGACATCAATTAATCAGACATCAATCAATCAGACATCAATCAATCATGCCAGCTCTATGTATTCCTTCTCCAGTATTTCCATCACAAACTTGGGAAGTCCACATTTGAGATGATCCCCACCCCATCCACCCCTTCCCCTCCCCCTACCCTCTCTGATTTCTACATTCTCCTTTCAATTTATGTGGTCTATTTTTAAAAAGTGTGATTTGTTTTTACATTTTATCTGTTAGTGAAAGTTGTCTGTACAAAAACACGTTCACATGGAATTTACATTTTGGTCAAAAGAATTGTGCTTCAGTTTTACGGGGAAACTATATATAATGTGTCACCTGTGCTCTGGATTATCTTTCAGTTTGTCATTAAGGAACTGTAACACATGATAGACTTCGTGTCTGGCTAATCTAGCTGAAGTGATGAATTTTGTGCTCAACTGTTTCACAGATGAGGAAAGACGTGATATATTTCAAACAAGTTTCTATTTTAAGGGCAGGAGATCAAATGTCTTTCGGTGACCTCAATCTGCTTAGGCCAATGTATCTTGAGCATCGTCATTTAGAGTTTTGTGTACGGCTATGTACTTTACCATCACATGATGGTAGTAACAGCAACATCGGCATGCTCCCATGATGCACTTGATACAAATGAGCATATTATATATAGACAACAAAAGCGCTGGAAAAAAAAATTGAATATCTTTGAAAATAAATGTTTAAGAAAATTATTGAAAATACGCTGGGACCAGTTCATAACTAATCACTCGATATAAACAGAGACAAACAAACTATATGTGTCGACCATCGTCCGGAAAAAACGATCGACATACATCGGGCATCTCCTTAGAATGAACAACAACCGTCTTCCGTAGTAAGCACTCAAATGAACACCAAGAGGCTTTCGGAAAAGAGGGAGGCCCAAGGAAACACCCAGAAATACAATCATCCGAGAGAGCTCAACTATGGGCTTTAGCTCCATACAAGATCTGAAAACAGTGGCGTCACACTGTTCCAACTGGAGATCATTTGTTTCTGCCTTATGCCCCGTATTTGACGAGCAAAGAACAGACACACACATGTATATATATATATATGTTGTCAAATGACCAAATCAGAAAAAGTATACAGTAGCGGTTTGGGTGGATCTAGAGAAGGCATTTGACAAGGTGTGGAATAAGGCACTTAAAAAGTCAAGCTACGAAGAAGTGAAGTATGTGGGAAAATGTACAGATGGATCAGCCACTACCTCGAAAACAGAACAGCCAGAGTTCAAGTACAAGGGCAGATGAGCAAAAAGGTGACACTGGAGCAGGGAGTACCCCAAAGGAGGGGGGCAGGTACCGTCACCCATACTTTTCCTAGTGTATATAGACAACATCACAGAGAATATACCAAGAAGAGTCCACAGCTCCATGTTTGCAGACGATCTGGCTATGTGGACCTCTGAAAAAAATCTCACCGTAGCAAGCAATCGGATGCAGCAGGCCCTAACATCGTTGGAGGAGTGGGCGAACTCATGGCAGGTCAAAATAAACGAGGAAAAAACAATATGTACGATATTCTCGCTTTCAAATAAATCCCAAAACACCAAAATAAGTCTTAACAGCAACAAACTGCTGTCAAACGACAAACCAAACTACTTGGGAGTCATATTTGATCGGCGCATGACATGGAAAAGTCAGATCGAGAGAAACCGAATGAGAGCCAGACAAAGAATGGCAATCATGAGGAAACTTGCTGGCACAAGCTGGGGAGCAGACGAAAGAATACTAAGGAAATTGTACATTGGAAGAGTGGGACCAGTTCTCGAGTATGGCATTGCGGCATGGACAACAGCAGCAAAGGCGAACTTTGAGAAAATTAGCAAACTTCAAAACCAAGCCATGACAGTTATAACAGGAGGCATGAAGTCAACGCCAATTGTAGAAATTGAAAAGATTACAAATCTGCAATCCATGACCGACAGAAGAGACTGCAGAGCCCAGCAGCAAGCAAAGAAACTCAGAAGACTGACAGACCATCCAATGCATCAGAGACTAAATATATATGGAAATGGGAAACTAAAGCGGAAAAACTTTTTCAGAAATAGCCAAAGCAAAGATGAGCGAAGACCCTATCAACACCGTAACAATACCAAAGCCCATCCCTACTGTACGCAAACCTAGCTGAAAGCAGCATATCATTACGGAGGTGGTCGAAAATATACCAGGTATTGGAAACAAGAACAGCCAGACTGAAAAAGAAAGAAGAGACATAACCCTGAGGTACATAACGGAAAACTACCCAAGCATCGACTGGACCCATGCATACACCGACGGTTCTGTAACAAACACAACACAGAACGGAGGGGCAGGCGTATTCCTGAGCCTACCAAATGGTAGAAAAATAACACTGTCAGTGTCAACTGGAAAATTCTGAAGCAATTTCAGAGCGGAGGCAGAGGCTTTGAGGGCTGCAGTAAAAGCAATGCTCACAGGCGAAAGCAATGAAAGCCAGATAGTCCTGTTTACAGATGCCCTGGCCGTATTTACAGCACTAAAAAGCCAGAAAAATACTGAACGTAATGATTTAAGAGCAGTACTCTGTCAACTATGCCAGCAGTCCGCACCAAAAAGAGTAGTGGTACAGTGGGTTCCATCCCACTGTAACATCCAAGGCAACGAGGAGGCAGACAGACTGGCAAAAGAACGTGCAGGACTACCACAACCAGATTCTAGTGTGACCTACGAAGAGTCCAAAAGGGTTATTAGGGCCAGATACATGGCCAAATGGGAAACAGAACACACTGGCTACACAAAAAACGATGCCTATTACCAGTTGAACAGAAGAGAGCAGGTCGTGGTCTTCAGACTCCGCACAGGCCACAACAGACTGAGGTACCACCTATTCAATAAATTGAAGATAGGTGGCACTGACGAATGCACTTGTGGTACCGGGAAAATTACCGCTGAACGTCTGCTGCAAAACTGCCCAACATACGAGGACCAGAGAAAGCACATGTGGCCATCACCAGTGGCAACACTAGACAAGCTCTATGGCAGTGTCGACAGCCTCAGGATGACCGCTGCTTTCTTCGAAAAAATACAGGTTGACGTTTGACAGCGTACGAAGAAGAAGAAGAAATTACCAAACTACTTTATCTCCGATGTGTCAGTATAGTAGTTAACCGATGTAGTTCGCATAATATTCATAAACGTGATGTGAATTTGTTGGCTAATGATCTTCCCTGCTGCATGTCGTACACCGCGTATGTCACAGGTCTCCATCTTATGTTGGTGCCTATCTAATAGTGTCCATGTTTCACATCGATAACATATCGTAGAGATGATCTACATGTTTATCACCGTCTATTTAGCAACATCACACACCACAATAGTTTGAGAAAAGTAATACTGAAGTGTATAGCAACTGGAGAAAGAGTCTAAGCAGCGGGTTACGATCTAGCTCACTTTCGGTTAAATTAATTCTGTCCAGACTGTGTGTCCTATCCATCTCCACTTTCTCTCCCCGATGATATTGTTATTGTTGCTCATGTTTTTGTAGTTATTGTTGTACTTCATGGACTTTCTGAACGATCCGCTCTTGTGACTTTCCTTCTCAACTTAGAAGAAACCAGAAGAAGTTTCGCGACCACAAAGAGATCATATCAACCCGGTGTTGTACAAATATTGAGCTTAGCTGGCAGGGACAACCAAATAGTTATCACTGCACAGGTTTTCGGGTGATATGGGTTATAGACGTGTGACCATTTATTCGAAAGTTGGAGACGGAGCCAAGATGGTGGAGTCTAGAGTCTGTCTGTCATACTGTTCTGGATGAGGCATATTGCATTTTGTGAAGGTCTGTAGTCTGTCAGTGATACTGTTCTGGGTGAGATACATTCAAGTTTGTGAAGTTCTGCAGTATGTCTGTGATACTGTTCAATGCGAGTTACATTAAAGTGATAAAAGAAATAAGTATAACAAATAAAGCGACTCTGAGAGATTACAACAATTGACACTGACCTAAACATATCTTAGATCAGAGATTGGAACAGTTGACTCAGAAAAGAACATTCTGGAGCCAGCATTCAATAGACAGGACATGGCTTGATAAAAAATATGTGTTCTTGTGTTGTGAGTCTGAATTCTCCCGTGCATGATCTGTGAACGAGAAATTCCGTGTTTTCCAAAATTCTGAATTCAAAAATCATTTCTCTTACAAAAAGATTTGACAAGGCAACGGGAAATGGCTAATACAGCGATGGGTGCGATTTTTAAACCCTCCCAAAAGGGGCTTGGAAAGAAACAACAATAAATGAAAACAGGGATAATCATTAGTTTGTGAATGCTAACTATAGATGAGTCATATTATGCCGGTTTGAGGCGTCTGCACGAAAATCCATCTTTCAATCTCGAACATAATGAACTGGAAAGTGCAACTAAAATGATTGGCTGATATCCTGATCATTGCTAAATGTCATGACACTGCCGGCGGGCGCTTGTGCTGCAACAGCGTCAAAAAGGTTCAATGAGAAACAAGAAATGTGAAACAAATTGTCAAAAAATCTTCTGTTTTGGATTAGCAAAATTTAGAGCAACGTAAATATAGACAGAATAGTCGCAATATCTTGTGTAACAAAGTAGGACTTGATTGAGTAGGTGAATACAGAATAGTCGCAATATCTTTTGTAACAAATTAGGACTTGATTGAGTAGATGTATACAGAATAGTCGCAATATCTTTTGTAACAAAATAAGATTTGATTGAGTAGATGTGGAGCTCAGAGGTAGTCACGTGATTGTGTGAAATGGAGAGGTTTGGATAGATTTAAGGTAGGAAAAGAGGTTAGTAGTGAAGAGATATTAAATGATAACGCCTACAGGTTACCTGTTTGGGTGGTAGTCAATCCCGCTGACTATTATTTTATTGAGAACATTCTAGCATGCCAATAAACTAACAGTGATAATATCGTGTTCTATTGAACAAATATTGATTTTGTATTCACTAATATTGATTGAGGCTATTCAGTGCATTCATCTATGTTTTTGTTGGAAGTCACTTGGGTTGACATAATTCAAGCCCTTACAACGTGTCTTTGGTTGCGGGTTACAGAACCTGAGCCCTCCTAGCTGTAGTGCAATGCAAGCGTCCTCAGTAAGCTCATCACTAATCGAATTGCAGTGTTGATCCTCACTTCCCTGACCAGGCTGCTGTGTTACAGCCTGTTTCTAGAAATGCGATGTGGACGAGAGGTGGGGGCAGAGGTAAGACAAACAGAAGCCGGATATCTGAGTTAAGAGCGGTACACATGTATGCATTCAGTAGGACTCAAGCTAGAGCAATGAGTAGAAATATTTATAAAAACAACATATAAATGTATTGTTAATGGACACAATGACCGAATGAACAAGTTAAGGGCTAAACTATTCGATATTCACATTTTACAAACGTATGCATCAATTCAAGAAGGCAATGATGAAATAATATAAGAATATTATTAGAATTTAATAGACCATCAAACCAATATAATCTACTGATAGTAATAGGATATATGTGTTCCAAAATAGGAAATGGACAATATAAAAAAAGGGTAGGGCAATTTGGATGCCTAATTACTTTGAGCGTCCTGGCACCACGTCAGAGATCATGTTTCAGCCACAGGATTTGCCTTGTCATTTTCCCTCAACATGTCAACCATTTGACATATTTCCAGAAAGTTTAGCAGATCATCAGGCGGCCTAGGTCTTCTGTTGCTTCACAGTCGCGTGTCTCATCATCCCTGTATCCCCCTCTCTGATATATTGAGCAGCAAAGATTGCGTCGTACCGGCGGTGGGTCTACATTGCTTTGGTGTTTTAGTTCATTGTGGATGCCTCAATTCACACATTTCCATGGACAAAGCAAGAGAAAAGACTGACGACAAAGAGAGTGGTCTTAATCACATGTGATAGACGAACAACATCCCCATCTCTTCAAGTTTTTCTTGCATCGTAATACACGAGTTCGGAATCCATTTCATGACTTTCATGTTGCAAAAGGCATGTGGTGTCCAGACGCAGGTTCCTCTTCATGTTTAATCTATGGGATCTGCATCAGTTCATTCCATTTGTCCATTCAGCTTTTTCCGGGACTCCGTGTAAATGTCAGTCTTGTGTGCTGCAGCCGGTGTCCAAACGTATGGTGCATTTGGTCGTCTGCCTGTTTCTCTCTTTTATTTTATGTTGCAACTCTTCTTCGTGCCTCAGGTAATGTTTATTTTATTCAGTTGGTAAGCCCCCTGCAACTATCCGACCAGTCTCATTTATTAAAGAGATCCCAAGTTTAGCCCTTTATAACAGATTGGGAATACAGTGTTAGGTCCATATTTTTCTTAATGGGGTACGTAGTCAGTACCACCCCGTCCACCTTGACTTTCCAGATTGTTCTGGTACTCAATTTCTGAGCCTGGGTCGACCACAGAAGCCAGTTTGCAATCGGGAAAACCCCGCACAAACTGGGGAAATCTTCTTCTTCTTCTTCTTCGTACTCAGTCAGACAGTAACCATTATTTTTTCGAAAAAAAGCGGCGGTCATCCTGAGGCTGTCGCCACTGCCATAGAGCTTGTCTTGCAGTTCCACTGGTGATGGCCACATCTGCTTTCTCTGATCCTCATATGTCGGGCAGTTCTGCAGCAGATGTTCAGCGGTCATTTTACCGGTACCGCATGGGCATTCGTCGGTACCACCTATCTTCAATTTGTTGAATATTTGGTACCTCAGTCTATTGTGGCCAGTGCGAAGTCTGAAGACAACGACCTGCTCTCTTCGGTTCAACTGGTAATAGGCATCGTTTTTGGTGTAACCAGTATGTTCGGTTTCCCATTTGGTCATGTATCTGGCTTTGATAAGCCGTTTTGACTCTTCGTACGTCATACTAGTATCTGTTTGTGGTAGTCTTGCACCTTCTTTTGCCAGTCTGTCTGCCTCCTCGTTGCCTTGGATGTTGCAGTGTGATGGGACCCACTGTACCACTACCCTTTTTGGTGCGGACTGCTGGCACAGTTTGCAGAGTGCTGCTCTTAAGTCATTAAGCTCAGTGTTTTTCTGGCTTTTTAGCGCTGTGACTACGGCGAGAGCATCTGTAAGCAGGACTATTTGGCTTTCATTTTCTTTATGTGTCTCCATTTCTTCCACTGCCGCCCTCAGTGCCTCTGCCTCCGCTCTGAAATTGCTTGTGTACTTACCAGTGGCGAATGACAGTGATATTTTTCTGCCATTTGGTAGGTTCAGGGATGCTCCTGCCCCTCCGTTCTGTGTAGTGTTTGTTACAGAACCGTCGGTGTATGCATGGGTCCAGTCCATGCTTGGGTAAACTGAGGAAATAACCTTGGTCGATTGACTCGAAAGGCAGTGCATTAAATGGCCGTCGTGAACTAGTGGTTAAGTGACACGGTTCACAAACCGAAGGTTATGGGTTCGATCCCCATCACAGCACCGGCCGTTACTCTGGGGACGCAAACCCTAAGATAATACAGGAAGAAGCAGACCCTTATTTAAAATGAATGCCAAAGTCGATTGCACTGGGCCGACAGGCGCAAAATAAAAAACCGTAGTGCAACGTACACTGCCTTGGGGAATAGAGAAATAAGGGAAAGGCAAAAAGAAAAAGAAAAGAAAGAAAAGTGCACTAACCATTGCTCTACCGCGGCCACTTTCTCATTGATTGCTGTATCGATAAGTTTAACATGCACAGAGGTGTATCCAAAGTGAGACGCCCTACTCAGCTATGGAGAAACACAGGACGAGTGCTGATGTTCAGAGGACATCTGGCTGAGCTTCATATGCTGCACAAATCAAATTCGGATATTATTTCTTGCATGTAAGGCCATCAATGGCGCTTACCAGTGTGTGCTAAACCTTTTCAAATACATTTCATTGAGCAGCGATAGCTGTGTCGTCGACATACATGAATATCGTCATTTCTGTGTGTATCGGTTGGTCGTTGGTATACCTGTTATATAACATAGGTGCTATGACGCTTCCTTGTGCCAGGCCGTTTTTTCGTTTGTTTCACCATCGCTTTTGTACCTACCAAAGTGACCTAAAACAGCCTAATCTGTAGCATACATTTGCTAAGGTTGGCGAGGAGGAAGTCAGCTGTCATAGAATATAGGTTTGTCAGCATTTCCTTGAGGTGTGTGTCGTGTCGTATGCTGCAGTTAGATACAAACGGTAGCCCCCCAAAGATCTGCTTGCGTCCATACCCGTCCTCTATCAGTTGTGTCAGGTCTGCAAACCTGCTTGTTTTTTCATAGGGTTTTTGTCTATCAAGTGCAGGACAATTCTTTCAAAAACATTATACAGAAGATACTGCTTACAGCTATACAGGAGAGACAATGACATATAGTAAAGTAGGTAGTTAAAAGTTCAGGATTTAGACAGAGCAGTGGAACAATAGAAGCAATATCCTATTAAGTGACTCTTGCAGAAAAATGTATAGCACATAAAACATTTATGCGTGCTTTATAGATTATAAAACGGAATTTGACAGTATAAGGCGATAAATTAATTTGATGTTTGAAAAACAGGTATGGATGGGAAAGATACACGAATACAAAGTAAGGTATACTGGGAGAAAAGTGCCATTGTAGAATCTGATAGTCTTTACTCGCCATGTATAGATTACAGAGAGGAGTGGTTCTATGATGTCTAGTCTATTTAATAATTACACATGCAAAATATTTCGACTGAAAGAGCAAATACCGTGACTCACTATCATTCGAGTTTCAATAAATAATCTCAGATTTGTGGATGACACAATTCAGCTGGTTTAAAGCAAACACGTACTTGCAGGAATTGGTGATTCAAGCATAGAACACAAATCAGGAATATGGATTGAACATTAACACCGAGAAACACGAAAACTATGATAATTAGTAAAGTAAACTCGAAAGAGCCGATCAAATACTGACATGGCATTATAATAATGCAGAATGCCAGATGTGAATTTTTTTATTTTTTTTTTGCGTTCGCCTTATTTCTCAAATCCCCAAGGCGGTGTGCGTTGCACTGTGATTTTTATTTTGCGCCTGTCGGCCCAGTGCATCCGACTTCAGCATGCATTTTATGTAAGGGTCTGCTTCCTCTTGTATTTTCTAACGGTTTGCTTCCCCGGGGTAACGGATGTGCTGTGATGGGGATCGAACCCAGCACTTTCGTATTGTGAGCCGTATCACTTAACCACTAGGCCACGCCGTCCCCTTCCAGATGTGAAAAAGAGAACACGAATAAGGATAGACAAATCTGTTTCACCAACGTGAATCATATATTGACGTCCAAGCATGTCACTCACACATTTGAATTGAGAGTGATCATGTATTATGCATACTCATCATTATAGTAGGGCGTAGAAATAATGACAGCGAGCAAACTATTAGAGAAAAGAATTGATACATTTGAAATGTGGATATATAGAGGAATTGGAGTAATCTCGTACAAAGAAAAGCAAAGAAATAATGAAGTCTTTGAAATATTTGGGGGGCAATAAGAGTTGATGAACGAAATCAAGGTAAGACAGTTCAGATAATTTGGGGTGCAATAAGAGTTGATGAACGAAATCAAGGTAAGACGGTTCAGATAATTTGATCACATTAAAAGTCATAGCACGTTGTTGAAAACAATACTGGAAGGAAAGGTGGCTGCCAAACATGCTACAGGTATACCGCGCTGTAAGTGGCAGAATAACATGAAAAGATGAACATATAAAATCCTGTGAGATTGTATTAGCAAGAAAAGAGACAAAGTACGTTGGATAACCATGTAGGCGACCTTTGATGTCACTTGAAGTGAAGCCTAGACGGGGTTTCGACTACCCCACAGCTGATCACAAATAATTCAAAAGGGAGTTTATGTATCATTCCACTAAGATGTGCACTGGTACATCGATCATTCCACTAAGATGTGCACCGGTGCATTGGCGCAAATAAAATAATTCCACCTCGCACGATTTGTCATGTTTCGCAAACTTGGACAAATAATCATTTCATGTTTTGTGTGAATAATATGTAATTAGTGTATTATTCTGATTTATGTGGCAAGGAGAGGGCAGTGTTGGGGCATTATGACTATTACACGTATTATATATGTACTACAAGACACACGAGTTCCTGTGATGTTCAAATCACCAAACGACTTCACGTAATGTTTACACCGTGAGACGAGTTCCCGTGATGTTTACACCCTCAGACAGTTCCCGTGATGTATACACCCTCAGACAGTTCCCGTGATGTTTACACCGTCAGATGAGTTCCCGTTATTTTTTTACACCGTCAGACGAGTTCATGTGATGTTTACACCCTCAGACAGTTCCCGTGATGTTTACACCATCAGACGAGTTCATGTGATGTTTACACCATCAGACGAGTTCCCGTGATGTTTACACCATCAGACGAGTTCCCGTGATGTTTACACCCTCAGAAAGTTCCGGTGATGTTTACACCCTCAGACAGTTCCCGTAATGTTTACACCCTCAGACAGTTCCCGTGATGTTTACACCCTCAGACAGTTCCTGTGATGTTTACACCCTCAGACGAGCTCCTGTGATGTTTACACCCTCAGACAGTTCCCGTGATGTTTACACCCTCAGACGAGCTCCTGTGATGTTTACACCCTCAGACGAGTTCCCGTGATGTTTACACCATCAGACGAGTTCCCGTGATGTTTACACCCTCAGACAGTTCCCGTGATGTTTACACCCTCAGACAGTTCCTATGATGTTTACACCATCAGACAGTTCCCGTGATGTTTACACCCTCAGACAGTTCCCGTGATGTTTACACCCTCAGAAAGTTCCCGTGATGTTTACACCCTCAGACAGTTCCTGTGATGTTTATACCCTCAGACAGTTCCCGTGATGTTTACACCCTCAGACAGTTCCCGTGATGTTTACACCCTCAGATAGTTCCTGTGATGTTTACACCCTCAGACAGTTCCTGTGATGTTTACACCCTCAGACGAGCTCCTGTGATGTTTACACCCTCAGACGAGTTTCGGTGATGTTTACACCCTCAGACTAGCTTCGGACAGACGAAATAATTAGCAGTGGAGCACAACTTCTGACATTCTTGGGCAGCCAATATAAATTGATCATAAAACTATTATTAGCTGACAATAGTTTATGAATATTCGTACACAAGTAGTTGTTCGTTATACTTTTCAATATCCCACGTTCATGTGATTTTTGGATGACGTCCAAATCGGCGTCCGATACAGAAAGAAGAAACACAATACATTTTTGTGCACAACTGAAAATGCAAGCTCAAAACAATTTTTTCCAAGAGCTTCCTGACAAAAAAGTTAGCCTTGTGGCTTGGACAAAGTTGTGAGCAAGGTTGGTGAAACTGGTTCGTTAAAATGTCGTATCGAGACAGAACAATCAAGATACATACGCACTAATCAGAGCACTGCCGATGCCCAACAATTAATGTTTATCCAACTTCAAACTCATCGCCCGCAAAGAGATATTTCAAGAATTTTGAACATTTCACAGACATCAATTCGAGATATTATCAACAACATTCTGAAACTGAATTGTTTGAGAAAACGGAGCTACTGAACTAACAGACGCTAACAAATCAGCGAGCCTGCAAGGATCGAGATTGCTGCTAAATATATATTCAGCGTACATGGTCAATTTCGGTTGGTTTACCGGTACAGAATTGTCTCCTCTTGCTATCCAACAGTACAATCAGAAGTATCATTTATACGCCTCATTAGGAACTTGCAAACTTGATATGAATGACTAACGGTTACTTCGCTTGCAAGCAACTTTCAGCAAAACAGTTATGTTTTCTATTGACGTGTCTAGGCTGGAACAAACTTCGGTTCACTTCATCTAGCCAGTTATGACCATAAAGGTACCTACTACCTGGATGTTCTTTTGAATAAACTTCTTCTTGCAGATATTCTAGAATTTTCAGACTTGTTTATGTTTCCACAAGATGGTGCACCAGATCAAAGTGCTCGAGAATCTGTACAATTTCTAGAACGTGAAACTCTCCTGCTTCTAAACCTTGAACATAGTCATGGAACAGTTCCGGTCTAACCTCTGTTTACTATGCGATTAGGGCATAATAGTTCAAAAAGTAAATCACTCGAAGATTCTTCTTCTTCCTCTTCTTCTTATTCTTCTTCTTTGTTCATCCTCAGATCTAAGTCCCAGTTTCTCTAATAATGAACACCATTTAAAGTTGGCTTCAAATTACGGTCTTTGCCTCCTTTCACGTCCTGTTCATGTCTGTGGGGAAGCTCTTCTACTCTTTGCTAGTTTGTCTGTAGTTTCGTTGTTTTCCATATTGAAGTGGTGGGAGGGGTATCCGCAAAACGAAATAACTAACAAATTTGTTGGCCAAATATGCACAACTGCACGAATTTGTATTAAATGTCAATCTTTTTTTGATGCACTTGTATCGGTCAGTTTTTTCCTACTCATTCTAAATATTGTTTACATGTGAACTATAAATTGTGTACATCATCATCAGGTGCCCTGTCGGTTGGTCTTGGCGATCATGGACCTCCCCCATTTCTATCACGTGTGTCGTTTACCAACTCTGTTGTTGGTTGTCGCCCATGGCATACTCTCAGGGAGTGCAGCATCTTCTCTCTCGGCCTTCCTCTCTGTCTCTCTTTCCCGCTATTCTTCCTGTTGTCACAACGTGCTCCAGGCCGTCTCTTCTCATAACGTGCCAAACAAGGAGGATTGTCTTATTCTGATCTGTGCAATAAGTTGTCTTTGTGATTGTGCCTCCTCAAGTGCTGTATGTCTTTGTGATTGTGCCTCCTCGGGTGCTGTATGTCTTTGTGATTGTGCCTCCTCGGGTGCTGTATGTCTTTGTGATTGTGCCTCCTCGGGTGCTGCATGTCTTTGTGATTGTGCCTCCTCAAGTGCTGTATGTCTTTGTGATTGTGCCTCCTCGGGTGCTGTATGTCTTTGTGATTGTGCCTCCTCGGGTGCTGTATGTCTTTGTGATTGTGCCTCCTCGGGTGCTGTATGTCTTTGTGATTGTGCCTCCTCGGGTGCTGAATGTCTTTGTGATTGTGCCTCCTCGGGTGCTGTATGTCTTTGTGATTGTGCCTCCTCGGGTGCTGTATGTCTCTGTGATTGTGCCTCCTCGAGTGATGTATGTCTTTATTATTGTACCTCCTCGGGTGCTGTATGTCTTTGTGATTGTGCCTCCTCGGGTGCTGTATGTCTTTGTGATTGTGCCTCCTCGGGTGCTGTATGTCTTTGTGATTGTGCCTCCTCGTGTGCTGTATGTCTTTGTGATTGTACCTCCTCGGGTGCTGAATGTCTTTGTGATTGTGCCTCCTCGTGTGCTGTATGTCTTTGTGATTGTACCTCCTCGGGTGCTGTATGTCTTTGTGATTGTGCCTCCTCGGGTGCTGTATGTCTTTGGGATTGTGCCTCCTCGGGTGCTGTATGTCTTTGTGATTGTGCCTCCTCGGGTGCTGTATGTCTCTGTGATTGTGCCTCCTCGCGTGATGTATGTCTTTATTATTATACCTCCTCGGGTGCTGTATGTCTTTGTGATTGTGCCTCCTCGGGTGCTGTATGTCTTTGTGATTGTACCTCCTCGTGTGCTGTATGTCTTTGTGATTGTGCCTCCTCGGGTGCTGTATGTCTCTGTGATTGTGCTTCCTCGGGTGCTGAATGTCTTTATGATTGTACCTCCTCGTGTGCTGTATGTCTTTGTGATTGTGCCTCCTCGGGTGCTGTATGTCTCTGTGATTGTGCTTCCTCGGGTGCTGTATGTCTTTATGATTGTACCTCCTCGGGTGCTGTATGTCTTTGTGATTGTACCTCCTCGGGTGCTGTATGTCTCTGTAATTGTGCCTCCTCGGGTGCTGTATGTCTTTGTGATTGTGCCTCCTCGGGTGCTGTATGTCTTTGTGATTGTGCCTCCTCGGGTGCTGTATGTCTTTGTGATTGTGCCTTCTCGGGTGCTGTATGTCTTTGTGATTGTGCCTCCTCGGGTGCTGTATGTCTTTGTGATTGTGCCTCCTCGGTTGCTGTATGTCTTTGTGATTGTGCCTCCTCGGGTGCTGTATGTCTTTGTGATTGTACCTCCTCGGGTGCTGAAAGTCTTTGTGATTGTGCCTCCTCGGGTGCTGTATGTCTTTGTGATTGTGCCTCCTCGGTTGCTGTATGTCTTTGTGATTGTGCCTCCTCGGGTGCTGTATGTCTTTGTGATTGTACCTCCTCGGGTGCTGAAAGTCTTTGTGATTGTGCCTCCTCGGGTGCTGTATGTCTTTGTGATTGTGCCTCCTCGGGTGCTGTATGTCTTTGTGAATGTGCCTCCTCGGGTGCTGTATGTCTCTGTGATTGTGCCTCCTCGGGTGCTGTATGTCTTTATGATTGTACCTCCTCGGGTGCTGTATGTCTTTGTGATTGTACCTCCTCGGGTGCTGTATGTCTTTGTGATTGTACCTCCTCGGGTGCTGTATGTCTCTGTGATTGTGCCTCCTCGGGTGATGTATGTCTTTATTATTGTACCTCCTCGGGTGCTGTATGTCTTTGTGATTGTGCCTCCTGGGGTGCTGTATGTCTTTGTGATTGTGCCTCCTCGGGTGCTGTGTGTCTCTGTGATTGTGCCTCCTCGGGTGATGTATGTCTTTGTGATTGTGCCTCCTCGGGTGCTGTATGTCTTTGTGATTGTGCCTCCTCGTGTGCTGTATGTCTTTGTGATTGTACCTCCTCGGGTGCTGAATGTCTTTGTGATTGTGCCTCCTCGTGTGCTGTATGTCTTTGTGATTGTACCTCCTCGGGTGCTGTATGTCTTTGTGATTGTGCCTCCTCGGGTGCTGTATGTCTTTGGGATTGTGCCTCCTCGGGTGCTGTATGTCTTTGTGATTGTGCCTCCTCGGGTGCTGTATGTCTCTGTGATTGTGCCTCCTCGCGTGATGTATGTCTTTATTATTATACCTCCTCGGGTGCTGTATGTCTTTGTGATTGTGCCTCCTCGGGTGCTGTATGTCTTTGTGATTGTACCTCCTCGTGTGCTGTATGTCTTTGTGATTGTGCCTCCTCGGGTGCTGTATGTCTCTGTGATTGTGCTTCCTCGGGTGCTGAATGTCTTTATGATTGTACCTCCTCGTGTGCTGTATGTCTTTGTGATTGTGCCTCCTCGGGTGCTGTATGTCTCTGTGATTGTGCTTCCTCGGGTGCTGTATGTCTTTATGATTGTACCTCCTCGGGTGCTGTATGTCTTTGTGATTGTACCTCCTCGGGTGCTGTATGTCTCTGTAATTGTGCCTCCTCGGGTGCTGTATGTCTTTGTGATTGTGCCTCCTCGGGTGCTGTATGTCTTTGTGATTGTGCCTCCTCGGGTGCTGTATGTCTTTGTGATTGTGCCTTCTCGGGTGCTGTATGTCTTTGTGATTGTGCCTCCTCGGGTGCTGTATGTCTTTGTGATTGTGCCTCCTCGGTTGCTGTATGTCTTTGTGATTGTGCCTCCTCGGGTGCTGTATGTCTTTGTGATTGTACCTCCTCGGGTGCTGAAAGTCTTTGTGATTGTGCCTCCTCGGGTGCTGTATGTCTTTGTGATTGTGCCTCCTCGGTTGCTGTATGTCTTTGTGATTGTGCCTCCTCGGGTGCTGTATGTCTTTGTGATTGTACCTCCTCGGGTGCTGAAAGTCTTTGTGATTGTGCCTCCTCGGGTGCTGTATGTCTTTGTGATTGTGCCTCCTCGGGTGCTGTATGTCTTTGTGAATGTGCCTCCTCGGGTGCTGTATGTCTCTGTGATTGTGCCTCCTCGGGTGCTGTATGTCTTTATGATTGTACCTCCTCGGGTGCTGTATGTCTTTGTGATTGTACCTCCTCGGGTGCTGTATGTCTTTGTGATTGTACCTCCTCGGGTGCTGTATGTCTCTGTGATTGTGCCTCCTCGGGTGATGTATGTCTTTATTATTGTACCTCCTCGGGTGCTGTATGTCTTTGTGATTGTGCCTCCTGGGGTGCTGTATGTCTTTGTGATTGTGCCTCCTCGGGTGCTGTGTGTCTCTGTGATTGTGCCTCCTCGGGTGATGTATGTCTTTGTGATTGTGCCTCCTGGTGTGCTGTATGTCTTTGTGATTGTGCCTCCTCGGGTGCTGTATGCCTTTGTGATTGTGCCTCCTCGGGTGCTGTATGTCTTTGTGATTGTACCTCCTCGTGTGCTGTATGTCTTTGTGATTGTGCCTCCTCGGGTGCTGTATGTCTCTGTGATTGTGCCTCCTCGGGTGATGTATGTCTTTATTATTGTACCTCCTCGTGTGCTGTATGTCTTTGTGATTGTGCCTCCTCGGGTGCTGTATGTCTCTGTGATTGTGCCTCCTCGCGTGATGTATGTCTTTATTATTGTACCTCCTCGTGTGCTGTATGTCTTTGTGATTGTGCCTCCTCGGGTGATGTATGTCTCTGTGATTGTACCTCCTCGGGTGCTGTATGTCTTTGTGATTGTGCCTCCTCGGGTGCTGTATGTCTTTGTGATTTTGCCTTCTCAGGTGCTGTATGTCTTTGTGATTGTGCCTCCTCGGGTGCTGTATGTCTTTGTGATTGTACCTCCTCGTGTGCTGTATGTCTTTGTGATTGTGCCTCCTCGGGTGCTGTATGTCTCTGTGATTGTGCTTCCTCGGGTGCTGTATGTCTTTATGATTGTACCTCCTCGGGTGCTGTATGTCTTTGTGATTGTACCTCCTCGGGTGCTGTATGTCTCTGTGATTGGGCCTCCTCGGGTGCTGTATGTCTTTGTGATTGTGCCTCCTCGGGTGCTGTATGTCTTTATGATTGTACCTCCTCGGGTGCCGTATGTCTTTGTGATTGTGCCTCCTCGGGTGCTGTATGTCTCTGTGATTGTGCCTCCTCGGGTAATGTATGTCTTTATGATTGTAACTCCTCGGGTGCCGTATGTCTTTGTGATTGTGCCTCCTCGGGTGCTGTATGTCTTTGTGATTGTGCCTCCTCGTGTGCTGTATCATTTGTCTCCTTTGCAGTCCATGGGACACGCAGCATTTTTATGTAAAACCAAAAATCCGTTGCTTCCAATGATCTAAGCGATTGTTTGCTAATTGTCCATGTTTCTAAGCCATAGGTCAGTACTGGTCCCACATAACATCCAAGGAGACTTTTTTCTCAGTTCCAGTGACAAGGTTTTGTTGCACAATATTTCTTTCATGGTCCGGAAGACCGATTTTGATTGGGCTCTTCTGAATTTCATGTCGTAATTGTATTCCCATCTGACGTTTTGTATATCTCCGGGTATTTAAACTTGTTAACTTGTCTCAACTCGGTCTCCTTCATTTTGACCTACCATATTGGAGAGGCCGGTTTCTTCGTCACTACCATCACTTCCGATTTCTTTTTAATTCAAGCTGAGGCCTTTGTTTTCCGTTTGCTCAACTACCATTCGTACATAGTGTGCACAGCTTCAAGTTCGTAGAGGAAAGAATAATGACAAGGTATCGAGCTGGTGGATAATCCGTGAAGTATCAAACGCTGACATATTGAGTTTCTCTATAGCCATACCTCACAATGTTGGACTAGCGTTTCTAAAGTTCATCATTTAATTAATTTTCACTTTCATGTTATCATCTCTTGCTTTAATCTGATATAGATCATGCTATATTAAGACATCTTGCAGGCATATTAGGACATTACTCCGAAAGAAGACACATGCATTCGTCTAGATTATTATATAAGATTATAGCAGTGATAAGGTTTTACCAACACAATATTTTTCAATATTTTTCGGTAGATTAAAAAAAAAAAATAACTATAATAATCATTGTTACATAACAATATTGCTATAACAATTTACTGTACGGAAGTCTTCCTCAAGGGCTGCCGTGAAAAGATTGGAAGAGATTATGTCACCCTGTCGTGCGTCACGTTCAATGTGTATATTGAGTAACCGGTAAAAAAATGTGATATTTGTTGAGCAGCCCTCGTCTATATCTGCTATACGCCAGGTATATTGTTCCTCAATGCCTTGGTGTCATAGGGCATTTGTGACTGCCCTCACTTCAATGCCATCGAAGGCTTTTTCATAATCCATGAAAACTAGACATAGGGGCAAACGCATAACCCTTGCTCTTTCCATTAGCTGATGGAGAGTGTGGAGGTGGTCAATGGTAGAGTAGATCTTCCTGAATCCCGCCTTGCTCATGTGGCTAATTCTCATCAAGTTGCTTTTCTAGTCTGTTCATAATTACTTTCGTGAAAAGCTTGTACAGGGATGATACCAAACATGTCGGACGGTAGTTTGTATAGGGATGTTACAAACATGTCGGACGGTAGTTTGTACAGGGATGATACAAACATGTCGGACGGTAGTTTGTACAGGGATGATACAAACATGTCGGACGGTAGTTTGTACAGGGATGATACAAAACATGTCGGACGGTACTTTGTACAGGGATGATACAAAACATGTCGGACGGTAGTTTGTACAGGGATGATACAAACATGTCGGACGGTAGTTTGTACAGGGATGATACAAACATGTCGGACGGTAGTTTGTACAGGGATGATACAAACATGTCGGACGGTAGTTTGTACATGGATGATACAAACATGTCGGACCGTAGTTTGTACAGGGATGATACAAACATGTCGGACGGTAGTTTGTACAGGGATGATACAAACATGTCGGACGGTAGTTTGTACAGGGATGATACAAACATGTCGGACCGTAGTTTGTACAGGGATGATACAAACATGTCGGACGGTAGTTTGTACAGGGATGATACAAACATGTCGGACGGTAGTTTGTACATGGATGATACAAACATGTCGGACCGTAGTTTGTACAGGGATGATACAAACATGTCGGACGGTAGTTTGTACAGGGATGATACAAACATGTCGGACGGTAGTTTGTACAAGGATGATAGCAAACATGTCGGATGGTAGTTTGTACAGGGATGATACAAACATGTCGGACGGTAGTTTGTACAGGGATGATACAAACATGTCGGATGGTAGTTTGTACAGGGATGATACAAACATGTCGGACGGTAGTTTGTACAGGGATGATACAAACATGTCGGACGGTAGTTTGTACAGGGATGATACAAACATGTCGGACGGTAGTTTGTACAGGGATGATACAAACATGTCGGAGGGTAGTTTGTACAGGGATGATACAAACATGTCGGACGGTAGTTTGTACAGGGATGATACAAACATGTCGGACGGTAGTTTGTACAGGGATGATACAAACATGTCGGACGGTAGTTTGTACATGGATGATACAAACATGTCGGACCGTAGTTTGTACAGGGATGATACAAACATGTCGGACGGTAGTTTGTACAGGGATGATACAAACATGTCGGACGGTAGTTTGTACAGGGATGATACAAACATGTCGGACGGTAGTTTGTACATGGATGATACAAACATGTCGGACCGTAGTTTGTACAGGGATGATACAAACATGTCGGACGGTAGTTTGTACAGGGATGATACAAACATGTCGGACGGTAGTTTGTACAAGGATGATAGCAAACATGTCGGATGGTAGTTTGTACAGGGATGATACAAACATGTCGGACGGTAGTTTGTACAGGGATGATACAAACATGTCGGATGGTAGTTTGTACAGGGATGATACAAACATGTCGGACGGTAGTTTGTACAGGGATGATACAAACATGTCGGACGGTAGTTTGTACAGGGATGATACAAACATGTCGGACGGTAGTTTGTACAGGGATCATACAAACATGTCGGATGGTAGTTTGTACAGGGATGATACAAACATGTCGGACGGTAGTTTGTACAGGGATGATACAAACATGTCGGACGGTAGTTTGTACAGGGATGATACAAACATGTCGGACGGTAGTTTGTACAGGGATGATACAAACATGTCGGATGGTAGTTTGCAAGGTCTTTTTGTGTTCCCTTTTTTATGAATTAATTTTGTTTTAGGCGGTTTTCATTGGTTGGGGATTTTACCTTTATTTAGACATTTATTGAACAGTTTCTTCAACTCACATGCCAGTATTTTCCCTCCCGCCTGAATAACATCTACAGTGACTCCATCCAGTCCTGAGGCTTTTCCTGTTTTTAGATGTTTGATTCAGATGCATGGTTTCCCGAATTGGTCTATGATCACTGTCAATAGTCAGTCTATGATCACTGTCAATAGTAACCGATGCAGAACTTGGACGTTAGCTACACAATTGAGATCGCTACTTAGCACATAATCAATTGAGATCGCTACTTAGCACATAATCAATTGAGATCGCTACTTAGCACATAATCAATCTCTGCCCTAGTTTCCCAGTCAGGAGAGTGCCGGGACCATTTTTGTTCCCAATGGCTTGTCGAAGAACGTGTTCATGATATGGAACTCCTCTATTGCTCACCACGTGCATTGCGTGTGTCGTCAGACGTTGCCGAAATATAATCTCAAATTCCACTACCGGCGATGTGCTACGGTGCCGAGACTTGGACACTAACGAAATCACTAGAGGACAAATTGAGTGACACAGGTCTCCCTCGAGAGACGCTTGGTTGGAATCACTCCCCGGAACCAACGTATGCAGTCTCCACAATTCTGACATAAGACGGTTGTCCCGGGTGAAGGATGAGGTTCTCCATGCAGACAAGGCAAAACATAGATGGGCAGGTCACGTGTTACGTGGAAACGGTGGTCGATGGAGCACAGGAACATCAGTCTGGTACACCCGAGGTAAGAAGAGACCGCGGGGAAGACTTCCAATGCGTTGGCCAGACTCCCTTGCTGTACTCTGTAACATCCGAGATGCCTCTAGAGGAGCACTTCCTACGCATTGGCCTTCCGTGGCCCAAAACAGGGTCCGCTGGAGACGAAGTTGGGACCCGCAGTTACGCTGATGAACGGATCATCAAGATATATTTATATATATGCAAATGTTAGGTACCCAATGACTTGAAAGTAATGTTTTTATTCTTCTGTTTAAAAAAACTCAAGCAGTGGATTGTAAATATTATTGTCCAATCGGTTTGGTGAGTCGCATAACCAAGCTACTTCTTAACATTAAACAAGAACCAATTAAAAATAAAATATACAGTAAAGTAGGTGAAGAGCAGTTCGGTTTGGAAGGATAAATTCACCTACAGAAGCAATACTTTGTATGAGAATGTTGGCAGAAACGTGTATAGATGAAGAAAATAGCATCTATATGTGCATCATACATTTTAGTAACGCATTCGACAGTTTCCAGCGTAAAAAGGAGATTAAGTGCCTCCAAGAAATTGAACGAGATGTAAAATAAACTTTAGACTGCTCAGTTGCCAGTATGTAGAACATATAGCGACAGTTCGCAGTGAAATGAATTACTTACCATGCATTTATGTTAAAAGAGGTGTGAAACAGGGGCGTGTGTTGTCACCGTGTCTGGTCTCAAGGGAAATATGACTAGAGCGCCTGGATCCTGAGTTACCTCCAGTCGTCTTGACTTATGTCTTGCCACTGGTCGAAGGTAGATGGGGACCAAAGAATGAGGCTGATAGCCAGTGCAGATTTTTTGCTCACTATAATCCAAATGCATCACACGCTACATCATCAAGACAAAACTGTCTGAAGAGGTCGCCATAATTGCTTGAGATGGACAACTAACTTCTTTAAACCATCTACACAGAGAACATTTACAGACAAATTGAAGGGGAGCTAGTGCATCAATGGAAGAGTAATCAACAATATCTTACATGCTGATGACAAAGTATTACTGGCTAAAAGTGAGCAAGAGTTGCAGGAACTAGTAATGACAGTCAACAACAGAAGAAATGAATATTAATTTGACATTAACCTTGGAAAATGTTAAAAATATAGTAATTAGCAATATTAATTATCAGAATAAACAGGGAGTATATGGAACAAGTGAACAGAGTTACGTGCACCTAGCAAAGATAATAAATAACAAGGGATAGTAGAAGTGAAAGGGAAGTAAACAAGAGCATAAGAAGGGCCAAAATAATATTTAACAAAATGAGATATACTGTCATCTAGGCAGATAACAAATTGACGAACAATGAGAGTCATCCGTTGTTATATATATCCATTAATTACTATACGATGAAAAAATTGGACAATGAACAAACAGTTGGAAGACAAAATAGAGGCCGTTAAAATATGGCTATACAGAAGTGGATCGCATTTCGTGGAAAGAAATGCAAACAAATAAAGAGGTCTTGGAATGGACTGACTCACCCCTTCTCTCCCCTCTCACCTCACTCTTGTTTCATTTGACTCTGTCCTACAGTCACACTCTTGCACAACTTTCACACGAGCCCTCATGATGAGGCCTTTCCATTGCACTTCGCTTGGGCTAGGTTCTGAGGGCGCAGAAACTTAGCATAGGTACATACAGACGCACACATGCATCCAAGCACTGGTTTATGCGTCCTGATATCGCCCAATGGACTACGGTCTAGGGTGGAAAATGGCGCGCCTCCGCCAGTAGAAACTAGTGAGGTAAACATCTAAGCAACAACAACAAAGGTCTTGGAATGGGATAGAATGAATTGAAAGACATAATGGATGTGAAGCACAATACTAAGAAAGACAACATTATAAGTGGGAGATCAACATCAAGAAATGGACCAATAATAGTATCTCGTAGTGTGCAGTCAAGACGTGAAATAGAGCATTGCTGACGGCACCCGACTTCGCCATCAATAGTCCGAGGGCATGACTAGAGACTTTGATCCGTACATCTTCAAAAGATCGACGTTGAGGAAGTACATTTCTTGCACATGATTCATGTCCGACAGACTTGCCCCTCATAAAGTCCCAGGATCTCATGAAAGACTAGGTTCTCCGTTCATCTGTGGGGGCCAGCGAGGTCCGCACGTGCTTCATTAAGTTGTCAGAAACATCATCTGCTCGTGACAGGCGCGTGCTGAACCCTACTGGGATATTTCTCTCCGACACCGTCGTATTTGAAAGTGGCCGAATTTGTGACTGCTTGACTTTAAGGGTAGGATAGCAATCGCGTGCATCAGCTGTCTTCAACATTATAACCACCAGCTGCGCAGCGCAACTGCCACCATTCATTATAACCAACTGGTGTGTTACCGACTGACCCTACTACATTTTCTCTTATTTTCTTTGTTCATTTAAAATGTCAGGATTTCAATAACACCCCATGACAACCAGTCTAATCATTGAACACTGCTTTGTTGCAAGTAAACTGATTGCTATAAGCAATCGTATCTTTCAACATCTTTATGTACATGTATTGTTTATCACATCTCGTTTCTTCGGATCCAGCGACTTTATATCGACTTTATGTAGACTAGGTCGACTTTATGTCGGCTTTATATTGTTGGACGCGTGGGGAAATGTAAACTTCCTTCCTGACCATCTGTCTCACGGTTGTTGCTTTCAATTCATTATTTTTATTTTATTGGTCTATTTTCCCATGTTGTTTTGCTGTTTGATATTACAAACTTGAAGGATGAATAACATTTAGGACATTGGAAATACTACCGATAATTTGTGTTTGTGTTTTTGTCTGGGCTAATTCTTTGAAACAATTGAGATAATGGCTTTGTTGGTTCAATATTGGTTATCGTTGTAAGGAAGACGTAATTATGATTGGTCTTCAACCTAGTGAGGTTAAGTGATCAGTTTCCTGTTTTACTGTCTTACCTTCTTGTAACACAGAAGAGAGTCAGGTACCAATTCTTTAATACGCAGTCACACAGCATCAAGGTACTCGCATGCCGGCCCATTTGTTTTGGAATGAAGATTTAGAGCCATTTTTTCACACGGTCTCAGATTTTTTCATAGCTGAGTTTGTCTTCCATATCGTCACGGCTTCTCAAATCGTAAGTATGGAATTACGTTACAGCTACGTCAACCAGAGAGTGTTGAGACCAGAATGGAAAAAGCTCATTTTGTTTCTGAGACAAACGTGGTCCGTCACTCAGCTTGGGAGCCCGAAGATGCAGCAGAGAATCATCTGGCCTCAGTCTGCGACTCTTAGCGATCCTTGTTTGACCATGAACCTAATCCACCTCCACGTGACGGCCTTGGAAACAGGTTTTGTTCGTGTAGTCTGGCTTAGAGAATAGGGATCGAGTAGGGAAGGAAATCATGGTCCTAAATATACCGCGCTGAAATCGGATGTGTCGGACGGAAAAGCGCAAAATCGCAGCCTCCCCGTAAACTACAACACAACCTCACAACATTCTTTATATAACGAAAATACAAAAAGAAAAGCAGTTTGAAAGTAAACAAAACGAAGCGCTAAATAATAAAAAAACAATTCTTTTTAGACAAAATCCTTGGTTATTTTAAGCTTCTAACATCATTCGTTTTAGCTCTAACACTTTCCATACTTAAACAGAGAAATGTCTAGGAATCTGGAAGTAGCATCTACAGAAAGACAGACTTAACTGGCAGAGATAAGTCTTTAAAATAGCGTATTCCATGTATCTTTGTCACCATCTAAGACGCGCTGATATGTTGAAGGCATGGATTCTCGGAGAGTAAACATTTGTGGATCAATTCTCGAACAACCAATACACAAAGGCATCGTCCTGAGCGATCAAAACATGCAAGGACCACGTTACTGGAGGTTAAAAGTCGCAAGAATTACGTCATGGTCGGTCAAAATACACACATACATCCTAATGCACTGTAAAACCCTGCAAGAACCACGTCATGAACGGTCAACACACAAAAATCGTCATGGACGTAAGAACTACGTCATGGACGGATAAGATACGCACACAGATATCATCATGGACAGTCAAAACATACACAGACGGTTCAATAGGCGGAGAAAAAATTAAAACAGACTGTTCCATGGAAGCTCATAACTCATAGATCGTTGCATTGACGATCAAAAGAAACAGATTCCGTTTTATGGACGGTCAAAATCCACACATACCTTCGCGGTTCATCAGCTGGACCTTTGCGAATCATCATTTGGACCTTTGCGAATCATCATTTGAATCTTTGCGACTCATCGTTTAGACCTTCGGGGATCATCATTTGTACCTTCGAAGATCATCATTTGGACCTTCGTGGATCATCATTTGGACCTTCGTGGATCATTAGTTGGACCTTCGTGGATCATCAGTTGGATCTTCGTGGATCATCAGTTGGACCTTCGTGGATCATCAGTTGGACCTTCGTGGATCATCATTTGGACCTTCGTGGATCATCATTTGGACCTTCGTGGATCATCATTTGGACCTTCGTGGATCATCATTTAGACCTTCGTGGATCATCATTTGGACCTTCGAGGATCATCATTTGGACCTTCGAGGATCATCATTTGGACCTTCGTGGATCATCATTTGGACCTTCGTGGATCATCATTTGGACCTTCGTGGATCATCATTTGGACCTTCGTGGATCATCATTTGGACCTTCGTGGATCATCATTTGGACCTTCGAGGATCATCATTTGGACCTTCGTGGATCATCATTTGGACCTTCGTGGATCATCATTTGGACCTTGTCAGAACCTAACGAACCATCTGTTTGGCAGCCAATTAGACAACAGTCAACAATCAGATGGACCGTCGGGGAACACAATTTGAGAAGCACCGGTCTCGAGGCTGTCTACAGATCAATAGCGTGCATGATGTAAGAGGCTGCCATCCTCTGTGAGTGGCAGTTGCGTTTTGTGGCTAAACCATCGGGGAAAGAACAGGTGCACAAGTTCCGATATTTTTCATAAGGAAAGTTTAATAAACGAGAACCTGTTATTTGTTACATAAAGTACGTAGATAATTTGTTTTACAATCACTTTACACAGAACAACGGTTAGACTCAGTACAAAGATTCATTGCACAGCTACGAGGTTCAGCTGCCACTACTGGTGGCTCCAGTCAACCCAACTGTAAATGGGTACCTGACTTAGTGTTATGAAAGGAAAAAGCAGCGAGGAAGGGAACTTGCCACCGCACCTCACAAGCTGAGGCTTAGTATACTGAAGTCGCTAACACTTCCTTCCTAACCAGTGGTTAAGTCTGTTGAATGGAACTGGCCACCTCTTCTCGAACAATCTGTGGGTTAGTGTACAGAAGCCTCAAACACTTCCTTCCTAACCAGTGGTTAAGTCTGTTGAAAGACTTCCTTTACCCTACACAGATTTTAGAAGATAATCGCATTGTGGTCATATCAGCCGAAAAGCGGTTAGAGTGATTGGGACTTGCCACAAATGAGGCGGTTTTGATCTCTTGTCGATACGCTCCAGTCATCTCAGATGTGAATGGGTGCCTGGGCAATTAGTGCAAACGTGGTGGCGAGGCAAAAAACTAGTGAAAAAATTATGAGACCTAGTACAATTATATATGCAACACTTGATCATCGATAGCAGTTCAACGTTTGTTGTACTGCAACTATATAAATAATATCTAGACTTTTATCATTTGCTTTCATCATGAGAAGATCTAGATCAATTATATTATAATGAAATCATACTAATATTGTATATTGTATTATGTTCCATATATGTTAATTTCTCGAACTTTTCATTATGTTAATTAACATTAACATGGATCATTTTAACAACCAAACAGTTGAAGAACGGAACTGATGTCTTTGAAATGGGCGAATATCATTTAAAGAAAAGTGCACAAATCATTCAAAGAATCGAATGAAGAGCACTTGGGGAAATTAGGAATACAAAGAGAATTGGATTACCAAAGGAAAATTCGTAGGGTAAGATATTTTGGTCAAAACCTTGGTGAAACCTTCTAACAGAAGGGGTAAATCGATCCCAAATATGTCGGATGTTCTTGTTGGTGTGAATGCCCACAATGAGTATGTTTACTTCTTTGTGCGCCCTGGAACGGGTGTACATTGGCAGGTTGCAGCAGCTTTCCTAACATCCCGAGCGTGCTGATGAAGTTTGACCGAGGGAGGGGGTGGTGGGTCTCCAGGCGGTTGTGCTATGCTTGACTTCATCTGCATGTCACTCAGTATTACGGGGAACACGTCTCTATCCCCACCTCGTTAGCCAGGCTGCCAATAATAACATCCCATTTCCGGGAAGATTGGGGTGGGAGGGGGTGGGGGAGTATTGGCCATCATCTTTCACCTGACCTTGACTTACATGTCTGATCAGTATGTTTTACCTGAACAGACGTTAGCCTCCTCTTCCCTACCCAGACCAGCCTGTCTGATCAGTATGTTTTACCTGACCAGACGTTAGCCTACTCTTCCCTACCCAGACTAACCTGTCTGACCAGTATGTTTTAACTGAACAGACGTTAGCCTCCTCTTCCCTACCCAGACTAACCTGTCTGACCAGTATGTTTTACCTGAACAGACGTTAGCCTCCTCTTCCCTACCCAGACTAACCTGTCTGATCAGTATGTTTTACCTGACCTGACGTTAGTCTCCATTTCCCATATGCCGCAGGTAAAAACCCACTAGAAATGAGAAGATATCATCAATCGATGGGTAGGAATGAGCCTGGCACGTTACAGCTTAAAGGCAAGAGACATATGTCTTTGGAGTTTGATTGCAGAAGATCTTCGATGAAGAGATAGAAAATGGTGAGATCTGACTGATCAGAAGATATTTTAGGCACTGTAATCTGAACTTTGTACGTATGAAGAAGACAGAGCCACTAAAAGTACTAAGCATGTCCTTAATTACAGAAAAAGAGTTAATGTGTTTGTGTTGTCTCATAATGTGAAACATACGGAGTAAGAACCTTCACTGCAGGATCATATGTAGATCAGCTGCCCAGAATTCGAACTTCTTAACAAGCGGTAAATTGATTTGAAGATCGAAGTCTTCTACTGTGGTGGTTGCTGTTGTGCAGGTCCCAGCTCGTCTGCGAGTTTATTGCAGCTGGTTGGTGATTTTTCTGCTTTGCGAGCTGGACTCGAGCAGAGCTGTGTTGTTTGTCTTGTGGGGGTCACAGCGTAGGTTCCAATCAGGTCTGTGGCGGGAACAGGTTGCCCAGTGAATAGGTAGCTTGTTCGTTACATGATCCCGAATGTTGTCGTGCAGCATCAGCAGATGTTGCCAACTGAAAACAATGCAGACGGGGGAGTCGACCAGGAGGTTTATTTTAACATGCTTGGAGTTGTTATCTTGCTCTATGACATCCATGGTATGTGGCATTGTCTGAATGTCACTATTATGTAGGCTCCTCTGACGTTGTTGTCTATGTGATAGGCCCCAGAGACTGCGCTCGTGTGATTATTGTGTTGCCCTTATCTTGTTAACGATGGCTTTTGTCAGAGACCAGGTGCCACCATCGTAGCAGAATGCTGGAAGGATCACTGAATGAGAGATTCGCTAGTTTATTACTGTGGATATCTTCTTCTTCTTCTGCGTACACAGTCAGACAGTAACCATTATTTTTTCGAAAAAAGCGGCGGTCATCCTGAGACTCTCGCCACTACCATAGAGCTTGTCTTGCAGTTCCACTGGCAATGGCCACATCTGCTCTCTCTGATCCTCGTATGTCGGGCAGTTCTGCAGCAGATGTTCAGTGGTCATTTTACCAGTACCGCACGGGCATTCGTCGGTACACCCTATCTTCAATTTGTTGAAGAGGTGGTACCTCAGTCTGTTGTGGCCAGTGCGAAGTCTGAAGACAACGACCTGCTCTCTTCGGTTCAACTGGTAATAGGCATCGTTTTTGGTGTAACCAGTATGTTCGGTTTCCCATTTGGACATGTACCTGGCTTTGATAAGCCGTTTTGACTCTTCGTACGTCATACTGGTATCTATTTGTGGTAGCCTTGCACCTTCTTTTGCCAGTCTGTCTGCCTCCTCGTTGCCTTGGATGTTGCAGTGTGACGGAACCCACTGTACCACTACCCTTTTTGGTGCGGACTGTTGGCACAGTTTGCAGAGTGCTGCTCTTAAGTCATTAAGCTCAGTGTTTTTCTGGCTTTTTAGCGCTGTGACTACTTCGAGAGCATCTGTCAGCAGGACTATATGGCTCTCATTTTCACTGTGTGTTGCCATTTCTTCCACTGCCGCCCTCAGTGCCTCTGCCTCTGCTCTGAAATTGCTCGTGTACTTACCAGTAGCGAATGACAGTGTTATTTTTCTGCCATTTGGTAGGTTCAGGAATGCTCCTGCCCCTCCGTTCTGTGTAGTGTTTGTTACAGAACCGTCGGTGTATGCATGGGTCCAGTCCATGCTTGGGTAGCTTTTCGTTATGAAGCTTAGGGTAGTGTCTCTCCTTTCTTTTTCGGTCTGGCAGTTTTTGTTTGCAATACCTGGTATATTTTCTACCACCTCTGGAAATATATCCTGCCTCCAAGTAGGTTTTCGTACAGTATTGATGGGTTTTGGTGTTGTTAGTGCGTTTATGGGATCTTCGTGCATCTTTGCTTTGGCTATTTCTGCAAAGTTTCTCCGCTTTAGTTTCCCAGTTCCCAGATTGTTTAGCCTCTGGTACATTGGATGGTCCGTCAGTCTTCGGAGTTTCTCTGACTGCAGCTGGGCTCTGCAGTCTCTTCTGTCGGTCATGGATTGCAGTTTTGTAATCTTTTCAAGTTCTACAATTGGCGTTGACTTCATGCCACCTGTTATGATTCTCATGGCTTGGTTTTGAAGTTTGTTAACTTTATCGAAGTTCGCCTTCGCTGCTGTTGTCCATGCCGCGATGCCATACTCGAGAACTGGTCTCACTCTTCCAGTGTACAGTTTCTTTAGTATGCCTTCGTCTGCTCCCCAGCTTGTGCCAGCAAGTTTCCTCATGATCGCCATTCTTTCTCTGGCTTTCATTCGGTTTCTCTCAATCTGACTTTTCCATGTCATGCGCCGATCAAATGTGACTCCCAGATAGGTTGGGTTGTCGTTTGGCTGCAGGATTTTGCCATTTAGGCTTAATTTGGTACTTTGGGGTTTTAATGAGAGCGAGAATATTGTGCACGTGGTTTTCTCCTCGTTTATTTTGACCAGCCATGAGTTCGCCCACTCTTCCAGCGATGTTAGGGCCGTTTGCATCCGATTTCTTGCTATGGTGAGATTTTTTTCAGAGGTCCACATAGCCAGATCGTCTGCAAACATTGAGCTATGGACTCTTCTTGGTATATTCTCTGTAATGTCGTTTATATATACCAAGAAGAGTGTGGGTGACAGTACTCCCCCTTGGGGTACTCCCTGCTCGAGTGTCACCTTTTTGCTCATCTGCCCTTGTACTTGGACTCTGGCCGTTCTTTGTTTGAGGTAGTGGTTGATCCACTTGTACATCTTCCCACAGACATCACTTCTTCTTAGCTTGACTCTAAGTCCATCCTTCCAGACTTTGTCAAATGCCTTTTCCAGATCCACCCAAACGGCTACTGTGTGTTTCTGTGCCTGGTAGGCATCTTCTATCTCCTGGGCTATGAGGATGACCTGGTCCTCAGTGGATCTGTGCTGTCTAAAGCCGGCTTGCTGTGGAATTAGTATTCGTTTTTCTTCCAGATGCCACATCAGTCTGGTGTTTATCATCCGTTCCATCAGCTTGCCGACACAGCTCAGTAGGCTTATGGGCCTGTATCCATTCGGATCTGTTTTGTCCTTTCCTGTTTTTGGTACTGGTACCAGTATTGCATCTTTCCATGCCTGGGGTACAATACCCCTTTTCCAGCTTTGGTTCAGGACTGATAGTAGTTTTTTCTTCGCTGTTTGGCCCAGCCCCATCAGCATTTCGTTTGTTATCCCGTCTTTTCCGGGAGATTTCCTTCTCTTTAGTGTTCTCATAGCCTCTTCCATTTCGCGCATTGTTAGTTTGGCCATCATGTGCTCTTCAGGAGCCGTATTTATGTTTTCGTGCCCCTTTAGCTCTTCGCTAATGTCTGTATGCTTATCTGCAGGGACCTCGATGTGGTTTGCTCTGGCATAGTGATCGACAAAGGCGTTTGCGGCTTTCTTACCTGTGATCAAGTTCTCGCCCTGCTTGATAGTAATTTGTTTATTTGACGGGGTTTCGTCGTTCATGGCTCTGACTAGCTTCCATAGCTTGTTCCCTTCTTTGTCCAGGTTTAAACTTTCCGTTTTATTTTTCCAACTTTCTCTTGCTGTTTGCTTGAGAGTGTGTTTGTACTTCGCCGTTGCGGCTTTGAGGGCGATGTTTGCCTCCATGGATTTTTCTCGCTCTGCCATGTTCCTAGCATTTGTAACCGCATCTTCCACTTTCTGCAACTCATCATTCCAGTAGGGCTTATAGTTTTTCCTAGCTCCTCTTGGGATGGTTTCAGTGGCGGCTTGCATTATTGCCTTGCTTAGGCTCTCTACCATGGGCTTCATTTTGGTGTTTCGTGTGTTGATGGTTTCACACAGCCCATCTGTCAGGATTGCAAATCTGTCCCAGTCGGCTCGTTTGTAATTCCAACGTGGGAGCGGTTTTGTTTCCTGTGGGCCTACTTCCATGTCAATGGTTAGCCTGATCGGCCTGTGGTCGCTACCTGCCAGTTGGTTTAGCACCTGGCGGTCTATTTTATAGTGTATGTCCTGTGTGGAGAAGGCCAAATCTGGAGTCGAGGTTGTGTGCCATGTTCTTGAATAGAAGCTAGGGCTATCCTCCGGCCTATTGATTAGGGATAGATTTGCATCTATCTCCCAATCTTCCACTTCGTCACCTCTACTGTCTGTGTCAGAGTATCCCCATCTCTCCGAGTGGCTGTTGAAATCTCCAACTACTATGCAGTTGGAGTCTCTGACCTCCATACTCGAGAGCGATAGGTCTCTGTTTGGTGGTCCGTACAGATTGAAAATGCGGAGCTTCGTCTCTTGAGCCATTATGTCAACTCCTACAATTTCTGCTTGTCCGGTGTGATTGACAGGTACCGCGCTACTCGGTATGCTGTTTCTGGTCAGTATCAGGACCCCTCCTTTGTGGCCTTCTCTATCTAGACGGAAGGTCTGGTATCCTCTGATTGAGAATTTATGGTTATTGTTGAGGTGCGTTTCCTGGATACATGCCACGTCAATCTTACCTTCATGCAGGTGGTGTGTTAGGGAAAGTTTTTTGTTAATGACTCCCTCCGCATTCCACTGTAATATTTTGAGGGTCTTGAGGTTTTGGCCAATAGACGTTACCCCATAGCCATGTGCCTTGACTCCACGACACATGGGTGGGTGACCACCAGTAGTCAAGGGTGGGCCCCTTCGAGGCGTGGGGCCCGGCGCTATCGCTGCCTGGCGGGTCTCCTCAGGATGAGCGCCATGCGTTTTTCGAATAGGTTGTGCTGCCATCATACTGTGATTTACGTTGCACTGTTTTGTTAGGCTTGCGGCCCCGTGCATCCGATTTCAACAGGCGTTTCTGTAGGGATGCCCTCCTTAGCCTTTGGCTGTCCCCAGCCTATCTGCAAGGCAGCAGTTGTTTACGGTCGGAGTTTTCTCTCCTATGGAAGTTGTCTTACCAGACTATCGAGTCTTCACTACTCGTGTCTATAGGGTGCAATGATGATATGTGATATATGAGATGGACTGGTTTACCCGGAAGAGAGGCAGTCCAGTGTGTCTGTATCCCAGGATCGTCACGTCCTGCCAGAAACGTAGCATTTGCATGTGAGTGGGGTATCTCTTTTTCCCTTTATTTTCTTGGCTTCTATGCAGGGATGGTACGCCTAGCATTCCCCGCCACCTGGGGTGTTGACACAGTGGGGCAGGTGTGCAATGTCCGCTGGTCTGCATCTCTTCTGCGTCCAGCATGATAGTTATGGCTGATAACGTACAGAGGTAGATATCGTAGCCGGAGTGCATTTAGCCAGAGGACAAGCCTGGTAATGTCACAGAGAAGTTGATCGCCTGGTGTGCGGACAAATCTCATGGTCAGTGGTTGAGTCTTGCCAGTTCACAGTGTGGTGGCTGCTCTACTGTTTTCGACACCCCGACCAGGTTCTAAGTCTTTGGTTGGTGTTTTTCGCACCCCATCGCCGTATAGGGTGAGTATCTAGCAGTTGTCCGCCCGCTTTGATTTGTGGGCGGCAAGGACCTCTTACTGTGGCTCTACCTGATAGGGCTGGGGCGCAGGCCCCAGGTCCCGAGCATGTAGGAGCCTCCCATTGCAGTGGTGCTGAGATTTTGGGCGGGATTTCGGCTTACAAGGGTTCGGCCGTAATCCCCCACATGGTGGCCTCGCGCCCTTGGCTTATCAGCCTGGTACGTGAACCAAAGTGTCTGCGGCTTCTCTCGATTTGAGCTCGATTTCCGTAGCAACGCCCTGTCATTTGTAGGATAAAACTGACCTGTCTTCAGATCTATTTCCAGCACCCGGTCACTATTTGGTCAGACGAATTTATTGAGGGCTTTTGTTTGTCAATGACCAGGTATTTGAAATCTGCGGTTTCTGCGGAGTTAGACACGATTTCCGTAGCGTTCTTTCATTTGAGTGTTTGAGAGCTGACTTGTCGTCCGTGAGTCTAATACCAGCGTACGTTCATTATTAGACCCAAACGGCAGTGCTCCCGATTTGTCAGTTGTTCTACAGTATTGGCGTGTTCAGTCAAATTAAGCCGCAGGTTCCACACCTGGTGGTGCCCTTCCATCAATTCCCTTAGCGAGACAATCAAGTTTCTTAAAGGGTAGCCCCAAAAATTTTCGAGGGTCTAATTCCAGCACATGTTCTCTATTAGACCCCAAGAAGGTGTACTTTTTGATAGTCATTCTGCAGTATTGGCGTGGTAAGTTAACTTAGGTCTCAGGCTCCACTCCTGATAGTGCTCTTCCGTCAATTCCTTTATCAAACACTGGATGCAGACAAAACCGAGCCACAGGCGACATCACCCCAGATTTCTGGGGGTCTAAGTCCAGCACCAGTTCCATCTTAGACCCCAGAGGAGTGGTCTCGGCATGTCAATCATTTCAGTGTTGGCCGTGTTGAGTCAAATTAAGCCGCAGGCTCCACTCCTGGTGGTGCCCTTCCGTCAATTCCTTTAAGTTTCAGCTTTGCAACCATACTTCCCCCGGAACCCAAACACTTTGGTTTCCCGGAAGCTGCCCGCAGAGTCATCGAAGCAACTCCTGCGGATCGCTAGTCGGCATCGTTTATTGTCAGAACTACGACGGTATCTGATCGTCTTCGCGCCTCTGACTTTCGTTCTTGATTAATGAAAACATTCTTGACAAATGCTTTCGCAGTAGCTCGTCTTGCGGCGATCCAAGAATTTCACCTCTAACGCCGCAATACGAATGCCCCCGTTTGTCCCTGTTAATCATTACCTCCAGTTCCGAAAACCAACAAAATAGAACCGAGGTCCTATTCCATTATTCCATGCACCATTATTCAGGCAGCCGAGGCCTGCTTTGAACACTCTAATTTTTTCAAAGTAAACGCGCCGGCCACCCAGGACGCTCAGCGAAGAGCACCCGTGGGAGAGAGCCGGCAGACGGTAGGGCAGGAGACAACGGGCAGTGAACCGGCGCGAGCCGGACCGCCCGCCTGCGCCTGAGATCCAACTACGAGCTTTTTAACTGCAACAACTTTAATATACGCTATTGGAGCTGGAATTACCGCGGCTGCTGGCACCAGACTTGCCCTCCAATAGATCCTCGTTAAAGGGTTTAAAGTGTACTCATTCCAATTACGGGGCCTCGAAAGAGTCCCGTATTGTTATTTTTCGTCACTACCTCCCCGTGCCGGGAGTGGGTAAGTTGCGCGCCTGCTGCCTTCCTTGGATGTGGTAGCCGTTTCTCATGCTCCCTCTCCGGAATCGAACCCTGATTCCCCGTTACCCGTTACAAACATGGTAGGCATGTCACGTACCATCGACATTTGATAGGGCAGACATTTGAAAGATGCGTCGCCGGCACATGAGGCCATGCGATCAGCACAAAGTTATCCAGAGTCACCAGTGGGGACGCCGCAACCCCGCGAGGGGAAACGACGATTGGTTTTGAACTAATAAAAGCGCTCTTTCCGCGAGGTTGCAGCAGCTTTCCTAACATCCCGAGCGTGCTGATGAAGTTTGACCGAGGGAGGGGGTGGTGGGTCTCCAGGCGGTTGTGCTATGCTTGGCTTCATCTGCATGTCACTCAGTATTACGGGGAACACGTCTCTATCCCCACCTCGTTAGCCAGGCTGCCAATAATAACATCCCATTTCCGGGAAGATTGGGGTGGGAGGGGGTGGGGGAGTATTGGCCATCATCTTTCACCTGACCTTGACTTACATGTCTGATCAGTATGTTTTACCTGAACAGACGTTAGCCTCCTCTTCCCTACCCAGACCAGCCTGTCTGATCAGTATGTTTTACCTGACCTGACGTTAGTCTCCATTTCCCATATGCCGCAGGTAAAAACCCACTAGAAATGAGAAGATATCATCAATCGATGGGTAGGAATGAGCCTGGCACGTTACAGCTTAAAGGCAAGAGACATATGTCTTTGGAGTTTGATTGCAGAAGATCTTCGATGAAGAGATGGAAAATGGTGAGATCTGACTGATCAGAAGATATTTTAGGCACTGTAATCTGAACTTTGTACGTATGAAGAAGACAGAGCCACTAAAAGTACTAAGCATGTCCTTAATTACAGAAAAAGAGTTAATGTGTTTGTGTTGTCTCATAATGTGAAACATACGGAGTAAGAACCTTCACTGCAGGATCATATGTAGATCAGCTGCCCAGAATTCGAACTTCTTAACAAGCGGTAAATTGATTTGAAGATCGAAGTCTTCTACTGTGGTGGTTGCTGTTGTGCAGGTCCCAGCTCGTCTGCGAGTTTATTGCAGCTGGTTGGTGATTTTTCTGCTTTGCGAGCTGGACTCGAGCAGAGCTGTGTTGTTTGTCTTGTGGGGGTCACAGCGTAGGTTCCAATCAGGTCTGTGGCGGGAACAGGTTGCCCAGTGAATAGGTAGCTTGTTCGTTACATGATCCCGAATGTTGTCGTGCAGCATCAGCAGATGTTGCCAACTGAAAACAATGCAGACGGGGGAGTCGACCAGGAGGTTTATTTTAACATGCTTGGAGTTGTTATCTTGCTCTATGACATCCATGGTATGTGGCATTGTCTGAATGTCACTATTATGTAGGCTCCTCTGACGTTGTTGTCTATGTGATAGGCCCCAGAGACTGCGCTCGTGTGATTATTGTGTTGCCCTTATCTTGTTAACGATGGCTTTTGTCAGAGACCAGGTGCCACCATCGTAGCAGAATGCTGGAAGGATCACTGAATGAGAGATTCGCTAGTTTATTACTGTGGATATCGTATGGGCACTCTCTATTTGACTCCCCATAGACAATATCTCAATAACAACCAAGCGAATAGCAACAGTCACCATACGTACAGCTGGTTGCAACGACCTGCAACCGTTACCCTACGTACAACTGGTTGCAACGACCTGCAACCGTTACTCTACGTACAACTGGTTGCAATGATAAACAGAACATTTATTAAAAGCTTAGTGCAGTGGTTAGCGCACTGGCTTCGCATCTGAGTGGTCCTGGGTTCATTCCCCAGTTGAGGCGGTAATGTTTCTATCAGACCGCAATGGCTCCCGGGTCGACCCAGCCTTAAATGGGTACCAGTTCAGTCCGGGAAGTAAAAGCGGCGAGGGAGAGGAGATGGCTACCGCCCTCATATAGCCGAGCCTTTGAAATGTGAGATCGCTAACACCTCACACCCCTACGGCAGTAATGCTATGGGATACTTTACTTATTTTACATAATTGCTAATAAAGCAAAGAGAGTCATTCGCATAGCAAAACAAAAATGAAAACTCTAGTCAAAGAAGTGGCAGAGAATAGAAAATAATGTATATGTAGTGTCAGCTACTTGACTCCATTCGTCCAGTTATGTTGTCTTTCTGTCCCACAACTACAGATGTTGCGGTCTCAATAGTATTGCTCCCCATGGTGAGGTTGCTAGTACCCCATACACAAGATGTTCTACTACAGAAGGTAACAGTGGTGCCATTCGTTGCACTTAGGGTACTCTACTGATACACACATTAAATATATACAAAAATGCTAGCAAGTCGCGATGAAAACTGAAGATTACAGTTCAAAACAGATTGAGAAACAAGGGCGGAAACGCCACGGACGCAGACCATGTGGCAATCCGATACAGAGAAAGACAATGTAATGGTTTAGCCACCTTTATTAGAACCCAGCTCAATCAAGTACAATCAAATGCATTTAACGACATAAGACCTGACTTTCGGCCATGACAACGCTCACACTGTCTCTCAGTAGAAGAAAATGAATAGACTAGAGAATGTCACAATATTCTGGGAAATAGAAAGGTATTGGCGCAATCGTGACTCATAATCTCGTGCGTGAACGAAAGTTGCGTCACTCTACTTTGCTCAACGATATGACATAAATAAACCATTGAATGAAATATACTAGATTAAGTAAAAGCAAGAGTAGTCCACAAACAGACGCTGTTGTTGGTGATGAAGGGGTGGATAATTGTTTGTACTGGGTTCTACCCTTTTCCCAAGTGAGGCTCCCTTTCCCGCTGCAGTGTCTTCTATAACTACAAGCCAGGCACCAATTTGCTGCTAAGTAGACTGCAGCGTGTTTCTACTGAAGAACGAACACAGTTCCATATCCAGGATTTATGTAAACCTTTTTGCCACCAGACCAAGAACTTATGCACTCTGCGACTCAGAAGCTGAACAGATTACCACTTCAGAAAAATCAACTTTCTTCACTTAAAGTTATATTCGAGACGCACTGTTTATGGTTTGCCTTCACGATGTTAATACGTTTAATGTCAGCTTTTCATAGATGACTAATTGTTTCCCTCGTGTGTGTGACGCACAGATAAGCTTCAGGGAAGACTGTGCTTGAAATAAAGAGAATAGGCCATGCACAACATGAAAAACATGCCAGAAGAGGCGACATAGTGTCAGTTACCAATTTCCTAAAGTCCTGCAGACATAGACCATTGACTTTCTTTTTGGTACAGTTTGATAAACCGGTTCACATGGCCCATTCTGGGTGTTATTCCCCAACCTATAACACTTTCTGCATCTCGCGTTGGTGTAAACTTTAACATGTACATCTCTGTACTCCTCCGCCTACCCCTATATTAGTATAACTGTTTTCCTCTTGTCCGATGACCTTCAAACTTTCTCTTTGATACTGGTTGTCAACAGTATTTTGTTCCTTGATTAGCCCACACTTTTCATTTGTCAATTTGTCGTTTTGTTTAATTGTTCTCATTTCTAAATGAATAATTACATCTTTATTTGTTGACCTATATTTCATACAAGTCTAAATCCACGTTTCCATGTCGTCAAAGAGGTGGGACCTGAGTACCTGCATCCTGAATTACCCCCAGTAGTCTTGACTTATGTCTTGTCATTGGTGCAAGGCAGTTCGGAACGAGAGAGTGAGGTTAATAACCAGCGCAGCTTGCTCCTCACTAAAATACAAATACAACACAAGTGACATCATCAAGACAAAACTGTATAATGATGTCGCTATCAACGCTTGTCGATGTATTATCCCCTTTCTCCTTTTTATATACGACCTAAATATATTTGGGGAATAATGCTGTAAGAACTTAGTATTCCTGCTTGTTTCCCTGTATAGATTATTGATTAGTCTGTCCCATCTATGATTATTTCTTGGAAGAATACGATTAGCTTTCCGTTTTGGAATCTGCCGGAAGCCTTAGAGCAGTCTTTGAAACACACACACATATACAGGATATTGTATACGAGACGACTGAATTTACTCTGGTAAATCCTGAAAGTAAACAACTGCATTATTCTGTTAACAAAACTTGGCTTCAGAGATTATTTTGGAATAAACTCAATATGTCGTACATTTCCAATCGCTCATAGGAATGTCTTCGATATTTTGTCAGTCAAGTGGATGTGTATAAGCCCACATGAACAAATAATAAAAGTAATAGCTTACCGCGAGGAAAGATAACGACAGCATTACTTGTCTCAATACAGCTGGTACAAAATGTCTTGGCTAGCATTTGATAGCAGCAGCGTCAGGAACAGGTTGAAGATGTAGTCTGAGCACATCAACAGCAGAGGTTGTAGAGGCAGACCACACATGGAGCAGAGGTTGTAGAGGCGGACCACAGAGGTTGTAGAGGCGGACCACACATGGAGCAGAGGTTGTAGAGGCGGACCACAGAGGTTGTAGAGGCGGACCACACATGGAGCAGAGGTTGTAGAGGCGGACCACAGAGGCTGTAGAGGCGGACCCCACATGGAGCAGAGGTTGTAGAGGCGGACCACACATGGAGCAGAGGTTGTAGAGGCGGACCACAGAGGTTGTAGAGGCGGACCCCAGAGGTTGTAGAGGCGGACCCCAGAGGGAGCAGAGGTTGTAGAGGCGGACCACAGATGGAGCAGAGGTTGTAGAGGCGGACCCCAGAGGTTGTAGAGGCGGACCCCAGATGGAGCAGAGGTTGTAGAGGCAGACCACACATGGAGCAGAGGTTGTAGAGGCGGACCACAGAGGTTGTAGAGGCGGACCCCAGAGGGAGCAGAGGTTGTAGAGGCGGACCACACATGGAGCAGAGGTTGTAGAGGCGGACCAAAGAGGGAGCACAGGTTGTAGAGGCGGACCACACATGGACCAGAGGTTGTAGAGGCGGACCCAAAGAGGGAGCAGAGGTTGTAGAGGCGGACCCCAGAGGTAGAAAAGGTTGTAGAGGCGGACCACACATGGAGCAGAGGTTGTAGAGGCGGACCCCAGAGGGAGCAGAGGTTGTAGAGGCGGACCACACATGGAGCAGAGGTTGTAGAGGCGAACCCCAGAGGGAGCACAGGTTGTAGAGGCGGACCACACATGGAGCAGAGGTTGTAGAGGCGGACCCCAGAGGGAGCAGAGGTTGTAGAGGCGGACCCCAGAGGGAGCAGAGGTTGTAGAGGCGGACCACAGAGGTTGTAGAGGCGGACCCCAGATGGAGCAGAGGTTGTAGAGGCGGACCCCAGATGGAGCAGAGGTTGTAGAGGCGGACCCCAGATGGAGCAGAGGTTGTAGAGGAGGACCCCAGAGGTTGTAGAGGCGGACCCCAGAGGGAGCAGAGGTTGTAGAGGCGGACCAAAGATGGAGCAGAGGTTGTAGAGGCGGACCACACATAGAGCAGAGGTTGTAGAGGCACACCCCAGATGGAGCAGAGGTTGTAGAGGAAGACCCCAGAGGTTGCATAGGCGGAGCCCAGAGGGAGCAGAGGTTGTAGAGGAGGACCCCAGAGGTTGTAGAGGCGGACCCCCGAGGTTGTAGAGGCGGACCCCAGAGGTTGTAGAGGCGGATCCCAGAGGTTGTAGAGGCGGACCCCAGAGGGAACAGAGGTTGTAGAGGCGGACTCCAGAGGGAGCAGAGGTTGTAGAGGCGGACCCCAGATGGAGCAGAGGTTGTAGAGGCGGACCCCAGAGGTTGTAGAGATGGACACCAGAAGGAGCAGAGGTTGTAGAGGCGGACCCCAGATGGAGCAGAGGTTGTAGAGGCGGACCCCAGAGGTTGTAGAGGCGGACCCCAGAGGGAGCAGAGGTTGTAGAGGCGGACCCCAGAGGTTGTAGAGATGGACACCAGAGGGAGCAGAGGTTGTAGAGGCGGACCCCAGATGGAGCAGAGGTTGTAGAGGCGGACCCCAGAGGTTGTAGAGGCGGACCCCAGAGGGAGCAGAGGTTGAAGAGGTGGACCCCAGAGGTTGTAGAGGCGGACCCCAGAGGGAGCAGAGGTTTTAGAGGCGGACCCCAGAGGGAGCAGAAGTTGTAGAGGCGGACCCCATAGGTAGCAGAGGTTGTAGAGGCGGACTCCAGATGGAGCAGAGGTTGTAGAGGCGGACCCCAGAGGGAGCAGAGGATGTAGAGGCGGACCACAGAGGTTGTAAAGGCGGACCCCAGATGGAGCAGAGGTTGTAGAGGCTTACCCCAGAGGTTGTAGAGGCGGACCCAAGAGGTTGTAGAGGCGGACCCCAGAGGGAGCAGAGGTTGTAGAGGCGGACCCCAGAGGTTGTAGAGGCGGACCCCAGAGGTTGTAGAGGCGGACCCCAGAAGGAGCAGAGGTTGTAGAGGCGGACGCCAGAGGTTGTAGAGGCGGACCCCAGAAGTTGTAGAGGCAGACCCCAGAGGGAACAGAGGTTGTAGAGGTGGACTCCAGAGGGAGCAGAGGTTGTAGAGGCGGACCCCAGATGGAGCAGCGGTTGTAGAGGCGGACCCCAGGGGTTGTAGAGATGGACACCAGAGGGAGCAGAGGTTGTAGAGGCGGACCCCAGATGGAGCAGAGGTTGTAGAGGCGGACCCCAGAGGTTGTAGAGGCGGACCCCAGAGGGAGCAGAGGTTGAAGAGGTGGACCCCAGAGGTTGTAGAGGCGACCCCAGAGGGAGCAGAGGTTTTAGAGGCGGCCCCAGAGGGAGCAGAGGTTGTAGAGGCGGACCCCATAGGTAGCAGAGGTTGTAGAGGCGGACTCCAGATGGAGCAGAGGTTGTAGAGGCGGACCCCAGAGGGAGCAGAGGATGTAGAGGCGGACCACAGAGGTTGTAAAGGCGGACCCCAGATGGAGCAGAGGTTGTAGAGGCTTACCCCAGAGGTTGTAGAGGCGGACCCAAGAGGTTGTAGAGGCGGACCCCAGAGGGAGCAGAGGTTGTAGAGGCGGACCCCAGAGGTTGTAGAGGCGGACCCCAGAGGTTGTAGAGGCGGACCCCAGAAGGAGCAGAGGTTGTAGAGGCGGACGCCAGAGGTTGTAGAGGCGGACCCCAGAAGTTGTAGAGGCAGACCCCAGATGGAGCAGAGGTTGTAGAGGCGGACCCCAGAGGTTGTAGAGGCGGACCCCAGAGGTTGTAGAGGCGGACCACAGATGGAGCAGAGGTTTTAGAGGCGGACCCCATAGGTAGCAGAGGTTGTAGAGGCGGACTCCAGATGGAGCAGAGGTTGTAGAGGCAGACCCCAGAGGGAGCAGAGGATGTAGAGGCGGACCACAGAGGTTGTAGAGGCGGACTCCAGATGGAGCAGAGGTTGTAGAGGCGGACCCCAGAAGTAGTAGAGGCGGACCCCAGATGGAGCAGAGGTTGTAGAGGCGGACCCCAGAAGTTGTAGAGGCGGACCCAAGAGGTTGTAGGGGCGGACCCCAGAGGGAGCAGAGGTTGTAGAGGCGGACCCCAGAGGGAGCAGAGGTTGTATAGGCGGACGCCAGATGGAGCAGAGGTTGTAGAGGCGTACCCCAGAGGTTGTAGAGGCGGACCCAAGAGGTTGTAGAGGCGGACCACAGATGGAGCAGAGGTTTTAGAGGCGGACCACAGATGGAGCAGAGGTTGTTGAGGCGGATCACAGATGGAGCAGAGGTTGTAGAGGCGGACCCCAGAGGGAGCAGAGGTTGTAGAGGCGGACCACAGATGGAGCAGAGGTTGTAGAGGCGGACGCCAGAGGTTGTAAAGGCGGACCCCAGAGGGAGCAGAGGTTGTAGAGGCGGACCCCATAGGGAGCAGAGGTTGAAGAGGTGGACCACACATGGAGCAGAGGTTGTAGAGGCGGACCACAGATGGTGCAGAGGTTGTAGAGGCGGACCACACATGGAGCAGAGGTTATAGAGGCGGACCCCAGATGGAGCAGAGGTTGTAGAGGAGGACCCCAGAGGTTGTAGAGGCTGACCCCATAGGGAGCAGAGGTTGTAGAGGCGGACCCCAGATGGAGCAGAGGTTATAGAGGCGGACCCCAGAGGTTGTAGAGGCGATCCCAGAGGTTGTAGAGGCGGACCCCAGATGGAGCAGAGGTTGTAGAGGCGGACCCCAGAGGTTGTAGAGATGGACACCAGAGGGAGCAGAGGTTGTAGAGGCGGACCCCAGATGGAGCAGAGGTTGTAGAGGCGGACCCCAGAGGTTGTAAAGGCGGACCCCAGAGGGAGCAGAGGTTGAAGAGGTGGACCCCAGAGGTTGTAGAGGCGGACCCCAGAGGGAGCAGAGGTTTTAGAGGCGGACCCCAGAGGGAGCAGAGGTTGTAGAGGTGGACCCCATAGGTAGCAGAGGTTGTAGAGGCGGACTCCAGATGGAGCAGAGGTTGTAGAGGCGGACCCCAGAGGGAGCAGAGGATGTAGAGGCGGACCACAGAGGTTGTAAAGGCGGACCCCAGATGGAGCAGAGGTTGTAGAGGCTTACCCTAGAGGTTGTAGAGGCGGACCCAAGAGGTTGTAGAGGCGGACCCCAGAGGGAGCAGAGGTTGTAGAGGCGGACCCCAGAGGTTGTAGAGGCGGACCCCAGATGTTGTAGAGGCGGACCCCAGAAGGAGCAGAGGTTGTAGAGGCGGACGCCAGAGGTTGTAGAGGCAGACCCCAGAAGTTGTAGAGGCAGACCCCAGATGGAGCAGAGGTTGTGGAGGCGGACCCCAGAGGTTGTAGAGGCGGACCCCAGAGGTTGTAGAGGCGGACCACAGATGGAGCAGAGGTTGTAGAGGCGGATCACAGATGGAGCAGAGGTTGTTGAGGCGGACCACAGATGGAGCAGAGGTTGTAGAGGCGGACCACAGATGGAGCAGAGGTTGTAGAGGCGGACCACAGATGGAGCAGAGGTTGTAGAGGCGGACGCCAGAGGTTGTAAAGGCGGACCCCAGAGGGAGCAGAGGTTGTAGAGGCGGACACCATAGGGAGCAGAGGTTGTAGAGGCAGACCCCAGATGGAGCAGAGGTTGTAGAGGCAGACCCCAAAGGTTGTAGAGGCGGTTCCCAGAGGTTGTAGAGGCGGACCCCAGAGGGAACAGAGGTTGTAGAGGCGGACCTCAGAGGGAGCAGAGGTTGTAGAGGCGCACCCCAGATGGAGCAGAGGTTGTAGAGGCGGACCCCAGAGGTTGTAGAGGCGGACACCAAAGGGAGCAGAGGTTGTAGAGGCGGACCCCAGATGGAGCAGAGGTTGTAGAGGCGGACCCCAGAGGTTGTAGAGGCGGACCCAAAAAGGAGAAGAGGTTGTAGAGGTGGACCCCAGAGGTTGTAGAGGCGGACCCGAGAGGGAGCAGAGGTTTTAGAGGCGGACCCCATAGGTAGCAGAGGTTGTAGAGGCGGACTCCAGATGGAGCAGAGGTTGTAGAGGCAGACCCCAGAGGGAGCAGAGGATGTAGAGGCGGACCACAGAGGTTGTAGAGGCGGACTCCAGATGGAGCAGAGGTTGTAGAGGCGGACCCCAGAAGTAGTAGAGGCGGACCCCAGATGGAGCAGAGGTTGTAGAGGCGGACCCCAGAAGTTGTAGAGGCGGACCCAAGAGGTTGTAGGGGCGGACCCCAGAGGGAGCAGAGGTTGTAGAGGCGGAACCCAGAGGGAGCAGAGGTTGTAAAGCCGGACGCCAGATGGAGCAGAGGTTGTAGAGGCGTACCCCAGAGGTTGTAGAGGCGGACCCAAGAGGTTGTAGAGGCGGACCACAGATGGAGCAGAGGTTTTAGAGGCGGACCACAGATGGAGCAGAGGTTGTTGAGGCGGATCACAGATGGAGCAGAGGTTGTAGAGGCGGACCCCAGAGGGAGCAGAGGTTGTAGAGGCGGACCACAGATGGAGCAGAGGTTGTAGAGGCGGACGCCAGAGGTTGTAAAGGCGGACCCCAGAGGGAGCAGAGGTTGTAGAGGCGGACCCCATAGGGAGCAGAGGTTGAAGAGGCGGACCACACATGGAGCAGAGGTTGTAGAGGCGGACCACAGATGGTGCAGAGGTTGTAGAGGCGGACCACACATGGAGCAGAGGTTATAGAGGCGGACCCCAGATGGAGCAGAGGTTGTAGAGGAGGACCCCAGAGGTTGTAGAGGCTGACCCCATAGGGAGCAGAGGTTGTAGAGGCGGACCCCAGATGGAGCAGAGGTTATAGAGGCGGACCCCAGAGGTTGTAGAGGCGATCCCAGAGGTTGTAAAGGCGGACCCCAGATGGAGCAGAGGTTGTAGAGGCGGACCCCAGAGGTTGTAGAGATGGACACCAGAGGGAGCAGAGGTTGTAGAGGCGGACCCCAGATGGAGCAGAGGTTGTAGAGGCGGACCCCAGAGGTTGTAGAGGCGGACCCCAGAGGGAGCAGAGGTTGAAGAGGTGGACCCCAGAGGTTGTAGAGGCGGACCCCAGAGGGAGCAGAGGTTTTAGAGGCGGACCCCAGAGGGAGCAGAGGTTGTAGAGGTGGACCCCATAGGTAGCAGAGGTTGTAGAGGCGGACTCCAGATGGAGCAGAGGTTGTAGAGGCGGACCCCAGAGGGAGCAGAGGATGTAGAGGCGGACCACAGAGGTTGTAAAGGCGGACCCCAGATGGAGCAGAGGTTGTAGAGGCTTACCCTAGAGGTTGTAGAGGCGGACCCAAGAGGTTGTAGAGGCGGACCCCAGAGGGAGCAGAGGTTGTAGAGGCGGACCCCAGAGGTTGTAGAGGCGGACCCCAGAGGTTGTAGAGGCGGACCCCAGAAGGAGCAGAGGTTGTAGAGGCGGACGCCAGAGGTTGTAGAGGCAGACCCCAGAAGTTGTAGAGGCAGACCCCAGATGGAGCAGAGGTTGTGGAGGCGGACCCCAGAGGTTGTAGAGGCGGACCCCAGAGGTTGTAGAGGCGGACCACAGATGGAGCAGAGGTTTTAGAGGCGGATCACAGATGGAGCAGAGGTTGTTGAGGCGGACCACAGATGGAGCAGAGGTTGTAGAGGCGGACCACAGATGGAGCAGAGGTTGTAGAGGCGGACCACAGATGGAGCAGAGGTTGTAGAGGCGGACGCCAGAGGTTGTAAAGGCGGACCCCAGAGGGAGCAGAGGTTGTAGAGGCGGACACCATAGGGAGCAGAGGTTGTAGAGGCAGACCCCAGATGGAGCAGAGGTTGTAGAGGCAGACCCCAAAGGTTGTAGAGGCGGTTCCCAGAGGTTGTAGAGGCGGACCCCAGAGGGAACAGAGGTTGTAGAGGCGGACCTCAGAGGGAGCAGAGGTTGTAGAGGCGCACCCCAGATGGAGCAGAGGTTGTAGAGGCGGACCCCAGAGGTTGTAGAGGCGGACACCAAAGGGAGCAGAGGTTGTAGAGGCGGACCCCAGATGGAGCAGAGGTTGTAGAGGCGGACCCCAGAGGTTGTAGAGGCGGACCCAAAAAGGAGAAGAGGTTGTAGAGGTGGACCCCAGAGGTTGTAGAGGCGGACCCCAGAGGGAGCAGAGGTTTTAGAGGCGGACCCCAGAGGGAGCAGAGGTTGTAGAGGCGGACCCCATAGGTAGCAGAGGTTGTAGAGGCGGACTCCAGATGGAGCAGAGGTTGTAGAGGCAGACCCCAGAGGGAGCAGAGGATGTAGAGGCGGACCACAGAGGTTGTAGAGGCGGACTCCAGATGGAGCAGAGGTTGTAGAGGCGGACCCCAGAAGTAGTAGAGGCGGACCCCAGATGGAGCAGAGGTTGTAGAGGCGGACCCCAGAAGTTGTAGAGGCGGACCCAAGAGGTTGTAGGGGCGGACCCCAGAGGAAGCAGAGGTTGTAGAGGCGGACCCCAGAGGGAGCAGAGGTTGTATAGGCGGACCCCAGATGGAGCAGAGGTTGTAGAGGCGTACCCCAGAGGTTGTAGAGGCGGACCCAAGAGGTTGTAGAGGCGGACCACAGATGGAGCAGAGGTTTTAGAGGCGGACCACAGATGGAGCAGAGGTTGTAAAGGCGGACACCAGAGGGAGCAGAGGTTGTAGAGGCGGACCCCATAGGGAGTAGAGGTTGAAGAGGCGGACCACACATGGAGCAGAGGTTGTAGAGGCGGACCACAGATGGTGCAGAGGTTGTAGAGGCGGACCACACATGGAGCAGAGGTTATAGAGGCGGACCCCAGATGGAGCAGAGGTTGTAGAGGAGGACCCCAGAGGTTGTAGAGGCGGACCCCAGAGGGAGCAGAGGTTGTAGAGGAGGACCCCAGAGGTTGTAGAGGCGGACCCCCGAGGTTGTAGAGGCGGACCACAGATAGAGAAGAGGTTGTAGAGGCGGACCCCAGATGGAGCAGAGGTTGTAGAGGCTGACCCCATAGGGAGCAGAGGTTGTAGAGGCGGACCCCAGATGGAGCAGAGGTTATAGAGGCGGACCCCAGAGGTTGTAGAGGCGGATCCCAGAGGTTGTAGAGGCGGACCCCAGAGGGAACAGAAGTTGTAGAGGTGGACTCCAGAGGGAGCAGAGGTTGTAGAGGCGGACCCCAGATGGAGCAGAGGTTGTAGAGGCGGACCCCAGAGGTTGTAGAGATGGACACCAGAGGGAGCAGAGGTTGTAGAGGCGGACCCCAGATGGAGCAGAGGTTGTAGAGGCGGACCCCAGAGGTTGTAGAGGCGGACCCCAGAGGGAGCAGAGGTTGAAGAGGTGGACCCCAGAGGTTGTAGAGGCGGACCCCAGAGGAAGCAGAGATTTTAGAGGCGGACCCCAGAGGGAGCAGAAGTTGTAGAGGCGGACCCTATAGGTAGCAGAGGTTGTAGAGGCGGACTCCAGATGGAGCAGAGGTTGTAGAGGCGGACCCCAGAGGGAGCAGAGGATGTAGAGGCGGACCACAGAGGTTGTAAAGGCGGACCCCAGATGGAGCAGAGGTTGTAGAGGCTTACCCCAGAGGTTGTAGAGGCGGACCCAAGAGGTTGTAGAGGCGGACCCCAGAGGGAGCAGAGGTTGTAGAGGCGGACCCCAGAGGTTGTAGAGGCGGACCCCAGAGGTTGTAGAGGCGGACCCCAGAAGGAGCAGAGGTTGTAGAGGCGGACGCCAGAGGTTGTAGAGGCGGACCCCAGAAGTTGTAGAGGCAGACCCCAGAGGGAACAGAGGTTGTAGAGGTGGACTCCAGAGGGAGCAGAGGTTGTAGAGGCGGACCCCAGATGGAGCAGCGGTTGTAGAGGCGGACCCCAGAGGTTGTAGAGATGGACACCAGAGGGAGCAGAGGTTGTAGAGGCGGACCCCAGATGGAGCAGAGGTTGTAGAGGCGGACCCCAGAGGTTGTAGAGGCGGACCCCAGAGGGAGCAGAGGTTGAAGAGGTGGACCCCAGAGGTTGTAGAGGCGGACCCCAGAGGGAGCAGAGGTTATAGAGGCGGACCCCAGAGGGAGCAGAGGTTGTAGAGGCGGACCCCATAGGTAGCAGAGGTTGTAGAGGCGGACTCCAGATGGAGCAGAGGTTGTAGAGGCGGACCCCAGAGGGAGCAGAGGATGTAGAGGCGGACCACAGAGGTTGTAAGGGCGGACCCCAGATGGAGCAGAGGTTGTAGAGGCTTACCCCAGAGGTTGTAGAGGCGGACCCAAGAGGTTGTAGAGGCTGACCCCAGAGGGAGCAGAGGTTGTAGAGGCGGACCCCAGAGGTTGTAGAGGCGGACCCCAGAGGTTGTAGAGGCGGACCCCAGAAGGAGCAGAGGTTGTAGAGGCGGACGCCAGAGGTTGTAGAGGCGGACCCCAGAAGTTGTAGAGGCAGACCCCAGATGGAGCAGAGGTTGTAGAGGCGGACCCCAGAGGTTGTAGAGGCGGACCCCAGAGGTTGTAGAGGCGGACCACAGATGGAGCAGAGGTTGTAGAGGCGGACCACAGATGGAGCAGAGGTTGTTGAGGCGGACCACAGATGGAGCAGAGGTTGTAGATGCGGACCACAGATGGAGCAGAGGTTGTAGAGGCGGACCACAGATGGAGCAGAGGTTGTAGAGGCGGACGCCAGAGGTTGTAAAGGCGGACCCCAGAGGGAGCAGAGGTTGTAGAGGCGGACACCATAGGGTGCAGAGGTTGTAGAGGCAGACCCCAGATGGAGCAGAGGTTGTAGAGGCAGACCCCAAAGGTTGTAGAGGCGGTTCCCAGAGGTTGTAGAGGCGGACCCCATAGGGAACAGAGGTTGTAGAGGCGGACCCCAGAGGGAGCAGAGGTTGTAGAGGCGCACCCCAGATGGAGCAGAGGTTGTAGAGGCGGACCCCAGAGGTTGTAGAGGCGGACACCAAAGGGAGCAGAGGTTGTAGAGGCGGACCCCAGATGGAGCAGAGGTTGTAGAGGCGGACCCCAGAGGTTGTAGAGGCGGACCCAAAAAGGAGAAGAGGTTGTAGAGGTGGACCCCAGAGGTTGTAGAGGCGGACCCCAGAGGGAGCAGAGGTTTTAGAGGCGGACCCCAGAGGGAGCAGAGGTTGTAGAGGCGGACCCCATAGGTAGCAGAGGTTGTAGAGGCGGACTCCAGATGGAGCAGAGGTTGTAGAGGCAGACCCCAGAGGGAGCAGAGGATGTAGAGGCGGACCACAGAGGTTGTAGAGGCGGACTCCAGATGGAGCAGAGGTTGTAGAGGCGGACCCCAGAAGTAGTAGAGGTGGACCCCAGATGGAGCAGAGGTTGTAGAGGCGGACCCCAGAAGTTGTAGAGGCGGACCCAAGAGGTTGTAGGGGCGGACCCCAGAGGGAGCAGAGGTTGTAGAGGCGGACCCCAGAGGGAGCAGAGGTTGTATAGGCGGACGCCAGATGGAGCAGAGGTTGTAGAGGCGTACCCCAGAGGTTGTAGAGGCGGACCCAAGAGGTTGTAGAGGCGGACCACAGATGGAGCAGAGGTTTTAGAGGCGGACCACAGATGGAGCAGAGGTTGTTGAGGCGGATCACAGATGGAGCAGAGGTTGTAGAGGCGGACCCCAGAGGGAGCAGAGGTTGTAGAGGCGGACCACAGATGGAGCAGAGGTTGTAGAGGCGGACGCCAGAGGTTGTAAAGGCGGACCCCAGAGGGAGCAGAGGTTGTAGAGGCGGACCCCATAGGGAGCAGAGGTTGAAGAGGCGGACCACACATGGAGCAGAGGTTGTAGAGGCGGACCACAGATGGTGCAGAGGTTGTAGAGGCGGACCACACATGGAGCAGAGGTTATAGAGGCGGACCCCAGATGGAGCAGAGGTTGTAGAGGAGGACCCCAGAGGTTGTAGAGGCGGACCCAAGAGGGAGCAGAGGTTGTAGAGGAGGACCCCAGAGGTTGTAGAGGCGGACCCCCGAGGTTGTAGAGGCGGACCACAGATAGAGAAGAGGTTGTAGAGGCGGACCCCAGATGGAGCAGAGGTTGTAGAGGCTGACCCCATAGGGAGCAGAGGTTGTAGAGGCGGACCCCAGATGGAGCAGAGGTTATAGAGGCGGACCCCAGAGGTTGTAGAGGCGGATCCCAGAGGTTGTAGAGGCGGACCCCAGATGGAGCAGAGGTTGTAGAGGCGGACCCCAGAGGTTGTAGAGATGGACACCAGAGGGAGCAGAGGTTGTAGAGGCGGACCCCAGATGGAGCAGAGGTTGTAGAGGCGGACCCCAGAGGTTGTAGAGGCGGACCCCAGAGGGAGCAGAGGTTGAAGAGGTGGACCCCAGAGGTTGTAGAGGCGGACCCCAGAGGGAGCAGAGGTTTTAGAGGCGGACCCCAGAGGGAGCAGAGGTTGTAGAGGTGGACCCCATAGGTAGCAGAGGTTGTAGAGGCGGACTCCAGATGGAGCAGAGGTTGTAGAGGCGGACCCCAGAGGGAGCAGAGGATGTAGAGGCGGACCACAGAGGTTGTAAAGGCGGACCCCAGATGGAGCAGAGGTTGTAGAGGCTTACCCTAGAGGTTGTAGAGGCAGACCCCAGAAGTTGTAGAGGCAGACCCCAGATGGAGCAGAGGTTGTGGAGGCGGACCCCAGAGGTTGTAGAGGCGGACCCCAGAGGTTGTAGAGGCGGACCACAGATGGAGCAGAGGTTGTAGAGGCGGACCACAGATGGAGCAGAGGTTGTTGAGGCGGACCACAGATGGAGCAGAGGTTGTAGAGGCGGACCACAGATGGAGCAGAGGTTGTAGAGGCGGACCACAGATGGAGCAGAGGTTGTAGAGGCGGACGCCAGAGGTTGTAAAGGCGGACCCCAGAGGGAGCAGAGGTTGTAGAGGCGGACACCATAGGGAGCAGAGGTTGTAGAGGCAGACCCCAGATGGAGCAGAGGTTGTAGAGGCAGACCCCAAAGGTTGTAGAGGTGGTTCCCAGAGGTTGTAGAGGCGGACCCCAGAGGGAACAGAGGTTGTAGAGGCGGACCCCAGAGGGAGCAGAGGTTGTAGAGGCGCACCCCAGATGGAGCAGAGGTTGTAGAGGCGGACCCCAGAGGTTGTAGAGGCGGACACCAAAGGGAGCAGAGGTTGTAGAGGCGGACCCCAGATGGAGCAGAGGTTGTAGAGGCGGACCCCAGAGGTTGTAGAGGCGGACCCAAAAAGGAGAAGAGGTTGTAGAGGTGGACCCCAGAGGTTGTAGAGGCGGACCCCAGAGGGAGCAGAGGTTTTAGAGGCGGACCCCAGAGGGAGCAGAGGTTGTAGAAGCAGACCCCATAGGTAGCAGAGGTTGTAGAGGCGGACTCCAGATGGAGCAGAGGTTGTAGAGGCGGACCCCAGAGGGAGCAGAGGATGTAGAGGCGGACCACAGAGGTTGTAGAGGCGGACCCCAGATGGAGCAGAGGTTGTAGAGGCGGACCCCAGAAGTTGTAGAGGCGGTCCCAAGAGGTTGTAGGGGCGGACCCCAGAGGGAGCAGAGGTTGTAGAGGCGGACCCCAGAGGGAGCAGAGGTTGTATAGGCGGACCCCAGATGGAGCAGAGGTTGTAGAGGCGTACCCCAGAGGTTGTAGAGGCGGACCCAAGAGGTTGTAGAGGCGGACCACAGATGGAGCAGAGGTTTTAGAGGCGGACCACAGATGGAGCAGAGGTTGTTGAGGCGGATCACAGATGGAGCAGAGGTTGTAGAGGCGGACCCCAGAGGGAGCAGAGGTTGTAGAGGCGGACCACAGATGGAGCAGAGGTTGTAGAGGCGGACGCCAGAGGTTGTAAAGGCGGACCCCAGAGGGAGCAGAGGTTGTAGAGGCGGACCCCATAGGGAGCAGAGGTTGAAGAGGCGGACCACACATGGAGCAGAGGTTGTAGAGGCGGACCACAGATGGTGCAGAGGTTGTAGAGGCGGACCACACATGGAGCAGAGGTTATAGAGGCGGACCCCAGATGGAGCAGAGGTTGTAGAGGAGGACCCCAGAGGTTGTAGAGGCGGACCCAAGAGGGAGCAGAGGTTGTAGAGGAGGACCCCAGAGGTTGTAGAGGCGGACCCCCGAGGTTGTAGAGGCGGACCACAGATAGAGAAGAGGTTGTAGAGGCGGACCCCAGATGGAGCAGAGGTTGTAGAGGCTGACCCCATAGGGAGCAGAGGTTGTAGAGGCGGACCCCAGATGGAGCAGAGGTTATAGAGGCGGACCCCAGAGGTTGTAGAGGCGGATCCCAGAGGTTGTAGAGGCGGACCCCAGATGGAGCAGAGGTTGTAGAGGCGGACCCCAGAGGTTGTAGAGATGGACACCAGAGGGAGCAGAGGTTGTAGAGGCGGACCCCAGATGGAGCAGAGGTTGTAGAGGCGGACCCCAGAGGTTGTAGAGGCGGACCCCAGAGGGAGCAGAGGTTGAAGAGGTGGACCCCAGAGGTTGTAGAGGCGGACCCCAGAGGGAGCAGAGGTTTTAGAGGCGGACCCCAGAGGGAGCAGAGGTTGTAGAGGTGGACCCCATAGGTAGCAGAGGTTGTAGAGGCGGACTCCAGATGGAGCAGAGGTTGTAGAGGCGGACCCCAGAGGGAGCAGAGGATGTAGAGGCGGACCACAGAGGTTGTAAAGGCGGACCCCAGATGGAGCAGAGGTTGTAGAGGCTTACCCTAGAGGTTGTAGAGGCAGACCCCAGAAGTTGTAGAGGCAGACCCCAGATGGAGCAGAGGTTGTGGAGGCGGACCCCAGAGGTTGTAGAGGCGGACCCCAGAGGTTGTAGAGGCGGACCACAGATGGAGCAGAGGTTGTAGAGGCGGACCACAGATGGAGCAGAGGTTGTTGAGGCGGACCACAGATGGAGCAGAGGTTGTAGAGGCGGACCACAGATGGAGCAGAGGTTGTAGAGGCGGACCACAGATGGAGCAGAGGTTGTAGAGGCGGACGCCAGAGGTTGTAAAGGCGGACCCCAGAGGGAGCAGAGGTTGTAGAGGCGGACACCATAGGGAGCAGAGGTTGTAGAGGCAGACCCCAGATGGAGCAGAGGTTGTAGAGGCAGACCCCAAAGGTTGTAGAGGTGGTTCCCAGAGGTTGTAGAGGCGGACCCCAGAGGGAACAGAGGTTGTAGAGGCGGACCCCAGAGGGAGCAGAGGTTGTAGAGGCGCACCCCAGATGGAGCAGAGGTTGTAGAGGCGGACCCCAGAGGTTGTAGAGGCGGACACCAAAGGGAGCAGAGGTTGTAGAGGCGGACCCCAGATGGAGCAGAGGTTGTAGAGGCGGACCCCAGAGGTTGTAGAGGCGGACCCAAAAAGGAGAAGAGGTTGTAGAGGTGGACCCCAGAGGTTGTAGAGGCGGACCCCAGAGGGAGCAGAGGTTTTAGAGGCGGACCCCAGAGGGAGCAGAGGTTGTAGAAGCAGACCCCATAGGTAGCAGAGGTTGTAGAGGCGGACTCCAGATGGAGCAGAGGTTGTAGAGGCGGACCCCAGAGGGAGCAGAGGATGTAGAGGCGGACCACAGAGGTTGTAGAGGCGGACCCCAGATGGAGCAGAGGTTGTAGAGGCGGACCCCAGAAGTTGTAGAGGCGGTCCCAAGAGGTTGTAGGGGCGGACCCCAGAGGGAGCAGAGGTTGTAGAGGCGGACCCCAGAGGGAGCAGAGGTTGTATAGGCGGACCCCAGATGGAGCAGAGGTTGTAGAGGCGTACCCCAGAGGTTGTAGAGGCGGACCCAAGAGGTTGTAGAGGCGGACCACAGATGGAGCAGAGGTTTTAGAGGCGGACCACAGATGGAGCAGAGGTTGTTGAGGCGGAGCACAGATGGAGCAGAGGTTGTAGAGGCGGACCCCAGAGGGAGCAGAGGTTGTAGAGGCGGACCACAGATGGAGCAGAGGTTGTAGAGGCGGACGCCAGAGGTTGTAAAGGCGGACCCCAGAGGGAGCAGAGGTTGTAGAGGCGGACCCCATAGGGAGCAGAGGTTGAAGAGGCGGACCACACATGGAGCAGAGGTTGTAGAGGCGGACCACAGATGGAGCAGAGGATGTAGAGGCGGACCACACATGGAGCAGAGGTTGTAGAGGCGGACCCCAGATGGAGCAGAGGTTGTAGAGGAGGACCCCAGAGGTTGTAGAGGCGGACCCCAGAGGGAGCAGAGGTTGTAGAGGAGGACCCCAGAGGTTGTAGAGGCGGACCGCAGATGGAGCAGAGGTTGTAGAGGCGGACCCCAGATGGAGCAGAGGTTGTAGAGGCTGACCCCATAGGGAGCAGAGGTTGTAGAAGCGGACCCCAGAGGGAGCAGAGGTTTTAGAGGTGGACCCCAGAGAGAGCAGAGGTTGTAGAGGCGGACCCCATAGGTAGCAGAGGTTGTAGAGGCGGACTCCACATGGAGCAGAGGTTGTAGCGGCGGACCCCAGAGGGAGCAGAGAATGTAGAGGCGGACCACAGAGGTTGTAGAGGCGGACTCCAGATGGAGCAGAGGTTGTAGAGGCGGACCCCAGAAGTTGTAGAGGCGGACCCCAGATGGAGCAGAGGTTGTAGAGGCGGACCCCAGAGGTTGTAGAGATGGACACCAGAGGGAGCAGAGGTTGTAGAGGCGGACCCCAGATGGAGCAGAGGTTGTAGAGGCGGACCCCAGAGGTTGTAGAGGCGGACACGAGAGGGAGCAGAGGTTGTAGAGGTGGACCCCAGAGGTTGTAGAGGCGGACCCCAGAGGGAGCAGAGGTTTTAGAGGCGGACCCCAGAGGGAGCAGAGGTTGTAGAGGCGGACCCCATAGGTAGCAGAGGTTGTATAGGCGGACTCCAGATGGAGCAGAGGTTGTAGAGGCGGACCCCAGAGGGAGCAGAGGATGTAGAGGCGGACCCCAGAGGTTGTAGAGGCGGACCCCAGATGGAGCAGAGGATGTAGAGGCGGACCCCAGAGGGAGCAGAGGTTGTAGAGGCGGACCCCAGAGGTTGTAGAGGCGGACCCCAGAGGGAGCAGAGGTTGTAGAGGCGGACGCCAGAGGTTGTAGAGGCGGACCCCAGAGGTTGTAGAGGCAGACCCCAGATGGAGCAGAGGTTGTAGAGGCGGACCCCAGAGGTTGTAGAGGCGGACCCCAGAGGTTGTAGAGGCGGACCACAGATGGAGCAGAGGTTGTAGAGGCGGACCACAGATGGAGCAGAGGTTGTTGAGGCGGACCACAGATGGAGCAGAGGTTGTAGAGGCGGACCACAGATGGAGCAGAGGTTGTAGAGGCGGACACAGATGGAGCAGAGGTTGTAGAGACGGACGCCAGAGGTTGTAAAGGCGGACCCCAGAGGGAGCAGAGGTTGTAGAGGCGGACACCATAGGGAGCAGAGGTTGTAGATGCGGACCCCAGATGGAGCAGAGGTTGTAGAGGCAGACCCCAAAGGTTGTAGAGGCGGTTCCCAGAGGTTGTAGAGGCGGACCCCTGAGGGAGCAGAGGTTGTAGAGGCGCACCCCAGATGGAGCAGAGGTTGTAGAGGCGGACCCCAGAGGTTGTAGAGGCGGACACCAGAGGGAGCAGAGGTTGTAGAGGCGCACCCCAGATGGAGCAGAGGTTGTAGAGGCGGACCCCAGAGGTTGTAGAGGCAGACCCCAAAAGGAGCAGAGGTTGTAGAGGTGGACCCCAGAGGTTGTAGAGGCGGACCCCAGAGGGAGCAGAGGTTTTAGAGGCTAACCCCAGAGGGAGCAGAGGTTGTAGAGGCGGACCCCATAGGTAGCAGAGGTTGTAGAGGCGGACTCCAGATGGAGCAGAGGTTGTAGAGGCGGACCCCAGAGGGAGCAGAGGATGTAGAGGCGGACCACAGAGGTTGTAGAGGCGGACTTCAGATGGAGCAGAGGTTGTAGAGGCAGACCCCAGAAGTTGTAGAGGCGGACCCCAGATGGAGCAGAGGTTGTAGAGGCGGACCCCAGAGCTTGTAGAGGCAGACCCAAGAGGTTTTAGAGGCGGACCCCAGAGGGAGCAGCGGTTGTAGAGGCAGACCCAAGAGGTTGTAGGGGCGGACCCCAGAGGGAGCAGAGGTTGTAGAGGCAGACCCCAGAGGGAGCAGAGGTTGTATAGGCGGACCCCAGATGGAGCAGAGGTTGTAGAGGCGTACTCCAGAGGTTGTAGAGGCGGACCCAAGAGGTTGTAGAGGCGGACCCCAGAGGGAGCAGAGGTTGTAGAGGCGGACGCCAGAGGTTGTAGAGGCGGACCCCAGAGGTTGTAGAGGCAGACCCCAGATGGAGCAGAGGTTGTAGAGGCGGACCCCAGAGGTTGTAGAGCCGGACCCCAGAGGTTGTAGAGGCGGACCACAGATGGAGCAGAGGTTGTAGAGGCGTACCACAGATGGAGCAGAGGTTGTTGAGGCGGACCACAGATGGAGCAGAGGTTGTAGAGGCGGACCACAGATGGAGCAGAGGTTGTAGAGGCGGACCACAGATGGAGCAGAGGTTGTAGAGGCGGACGCCAGAGGTTGTAAAGGCGGACCCCAGAGGGAGCAGAGGTTGTAGAGGCGGACACCATAGGGAGCAGAGGTTGTAGAGGCGGACCCCAGATGGAGCAGAGGTTATAGAGGCGGACCCCAGAGGTTGTAGAGGCGGATCCCAGAGGTTGTAGAGGCGGACCCCAGATGGAGCAGAGGTTGTAGAGGCGGACCCCAGAGGTTGTAGAGATGGACACCAGAGGGAGCAGAGGTTGTAGAGGCGGACCCCAGATGGAGCAGAGGTTGTAGAGGCGGACCCCAGAGGTTGTAGAGGCGGACCCCAGAGGGAGCAGAGGTTGAAGAGGTGGACCCCAGAGGTTGTAGAGGCGGACCCCAGAGGGAGCAGAGGTTTTAGAGGCGGACCCCAGAGGGAGCAGAGGTTGTAGAGGTGGACCCCATAGGTAGCAGAGGTTGTAGAGGCGGACTCCAGATGGAGCAGAGGTTGTAGAGGCGGACCCCAGAGGGAGCAGAGGATGTAGAGGCGGACCACAGAGGTTGTAAAGGCGGACCCCAGATGGAGCAGAGGTTGTAGAGGCTTACCCTAGAGGTTGTAGAGGCAGACCCCAGAAGTTGTAGAGGCAGACCCCAGATGGAGCAGAGGTTGTGGAGGCGGACCCCAGAGGTTGTAGAGGCGGACCCCAGAGGTTGTAGAGGCGGACCACAGATGGAGCAGAGGTTGTAGAGGCGGACCACAGATGGAGCAGAGGTTGTTGAGGCGGACCACAGATGGAGCAGAGGTTGTAGAGGCGGACCACAGATGGAGCAGAGGTTGTAGAGGCGGACCACAGATGGAGCAGAGGTTGTAGAGGCGGACGCCAGAGGTTGTAAAGGCGGACCCCAGAGGGAGCAGAGGTTGTAGAGGCGGACACCATAGGGAGCAGAGGTTGTAGAGGCAGACCCCAGATGGAGCAGAGGTTGTAGAGGCAGACCCCAAAGGTTGTAGAGGTGGTTCCCAGAGGTTGTAGAGGCGGACCCCAGAGGGAACAGAGGTTGTAGAGGCGGACCCCAGAGGGAGCAGAGGTTGTAGAGGCGCACCCCAGATGGAGCAGAGGTTGTAGAGGCGGACCCCAGAGGTTGTAGAGGCGGACACCAAAGGGAGCAGAGGTTGTAGAGGCGGACCCCAGATGGAGCAGAGGTTGTAGAGGCGGACCCCAGAGGTTGTAGAGGCGGACCCAAAAAGGAGAAGAGGTTGTAGAGGTGGACCCCAGAGGTTGTAGAGGCGGACCCCAGAGGGAGCAGAGGTTTTAGAGGCGGACCCCAGAGGGAGCAGAGGTTGTAGAAGCAGACCCCATAGGTAGCAGAGGTTGTAGAGGCGGACTCCAGATGGAGCAGAGGTTGTAGAGGCGGACCCCAGAGGGAGCAGAGGATGTAGAGGCGGACCACAGAGGTTGTAGAGGCGGACCCCAGATGGAGCAGAGGTTGTAGAGGCGGACCCCAGAAGTTGTAGAGGCGGTCCCAAGAGGTTGTAGGGGCGGACCCCAGAGGGAGCAGAGGTTGTAGAGGCGGACCCCAGAGGGAGCAGAGGTTGTATAGGCGGACCCCAGATGGAGCAGAGGTTGTAGAGGCGTACCCCAGAGGTTGTAGAGGCGGACCCAAGAGGTTGTAGAGGCGGACCACAGATGGAGCAGAGGTTTTAGAGGCGGACCACAGATGGAGCAGAGGTTGTTGAGGCGGAGCACAGATGGAGCAGAGGTTGTAGAGGCGGACCCCAGAGGGAGCAGAGGTTGTAGAGGCGGACCACAGATGGAGCAGAGGTTGTAGAGGCGGACGCCAGAGGTTGTAAAGGCGGACCCCAGAGGGAGCAGAGGTTGTAGAGGCGGACCCCATAGGGAGCAGAGGTTGAAGAGGCGGACCACACATGGAGCAGAGGTTGTAGAGGCGGACCACAGATGGAGCAGAGGATGTAGAGGCGGACCACACATGGAGCAGAGGTTGTAGAGGCGGACCCCAGATGGAGCAGAGGTTGTAGAGGAGGACCCCAGAGGTTGTAGAGGCGGACCCCAGAGGGAGCAGAGGTTGTAGAGGAGGACCCCAGAGGTTGTAGAGGCGGACCGCAGATGGAGCAGAGGTTGTAGAGGCGGACCCCAGATGGAGCAGAGGTTGTAGAGGCTGACCCCATAGGGAGCAGAGGTTGTAGAAGCGGACCCCAGAGGGAGCAGAGGTTTTAGAGGTGGACCCCAGAGAGAGCAGAGGTTGTAGAGGCGGACCCCATAGGTAGCAGAGGTTGTAGAGGCGGACTCCACATGGAGCAGAGGTTGTAGCGGCGGACCCCAGAGGGAGCAGAGAATGTAGAGGCGGACCACAGAGGTTGTAGAGGCGGACTCCAGATGGAGCAGAGGTTGTAGAGGCGGACCCCAGAAGTTGTAGAGGCGGACCCCAGATGGAGCAGAGGTTGTAGAGGCGGACCCCAGAGGTTGTAGAGATGGACACCAGAGGGAGCAGAGGTTGTAGAGGCGGACCCCAGATGGAGCAGAGGTTGTAGAGGCGGACCCCAGAGGTTGTAGAGGCGGACACGAGAGGGAGCAGAGGTTGTAGAGGTGGACCCCAGAGGTTGTAGAGGCGGACCCCAGAGGGAGCAGAGGTTTTAGAGGCGGACCCCAGAGGGAGCAGAGGTTGTAGAGGCGGACCCCATAGGTAGCAGAGGTTGTATAGGCGGACTCCAGATGGAGCAGAGGTTGTAGAGGCGGACCCCAGAGGGAGCAGAGGATGTAGAGGCGGACCCCAGAGGTTGTAGAGGCGGACCCCAGATGGAGCAGAGGATGTAGAGGCGGACCCCAGAGGGAGCAGAGGTTGTAGAGGCGGACCCCAGAGGTTGTAGAGGCGGACCCCAGAGGGAGCAGAGGTTGTAGAGGCGGACGCCAGAGGTTGTAGAGGCGGACCCCAGAGGTTGTAGAGGCAGACCCCAGATGGAGCAGAGGTTGTAGAGGCGGACCCCAGAGGTTGTAGAGGCGGACCCCAGAGGTTGTAGAGGCGGACCACAGATGGAGCAGAGGTTGTAGAGGCGGACCACAGATGGAGCAGAGGTTGTTGAGGCGGACCACAGATGGAGCAGAGGTTGTAGAGGCGGACCACAGATGGAGCAGAGGTTGTAGAGGCGGACACAGATGGAGCAGAGGTTGTAGAGACGGACGCCAGAGGTTGTAAAGGCGGACCCCAGAGGGAGCAGAGGTTGTAGAGGCGGACACCATAGGGAGCAGAGGTTGTAGATGCGGACCCCAGATGGAGCAGAGGTTGTAGAGGCAGACCCCAAAGGTTGTAGAGGCGGTTCCCAGAGGTTGTAGAGGCGGACCCCTGAGGGAGCAGAGGTTGTAGAGGCGCACCCCAGATGGAGCAGAGGTTGTAGAGGCGGACCCCAGAGGTTGTAGAGGCGGACACCAGAGGGAGCAGAGGTTGTAGAGGCGCACCCCAGATGGAGCAGAGGTTGTAGAGGCGGACCCCAGAGGTTGTAGAGGCAGACCCCAAAAGGAGCAGAGGTTGTAGAGGTGGACCCCAGAGGTTGTAGAGGCGGACCCCAGAGGGAGCAGAGGTTTTAGAGGCTAACCCCAGAGGGAGCAGAGGTTGTAGAGGCGGACCCCATAGGTAGCAGAGGTTGTAGAGGCGGACTCCAGATGGAGCAGAGGTTGTAGAGGCGGACCCCAGAGGGAGCAGAGGATGTAGAGGCGGACCACAGAGGTTGTAGAGGCGGACTTCAGATGGAGCAGAGGTTGTAGAGGCAGACCCCAGAAGTTGTAGAGGCGGACCCCAGATGGAGCAGAGGTTGTAGAGGCGGACCCCAGAGCTTGTAGAGGCAGACCCAAGAGGTTTTAGAGGCGGACCCCAGAGGGAGCAGCGGTTGTAGAGGCAGACCCAAGAGGTTGTAGGGGCGGACCCCAGAGGGAGCAGAGGTTGTAGAGGCAGACCCCAGAGGGAGCAGAGGTTGTATAGGCGGACCCCAGATGGAGCAGAGGTTGTAGAGGCGTACTCCAGAGGTTGTAGAGGCGGACCCAAGAGGTTGTAGAGGCGGACCCCAGAGGGAGCAGAGGTTGTAGAGGCGGACGCCAGAGGTTGTAGAGGCGGACCCCAGAGGTTGTAGAGGCAGACCCCAGATGGAGCAGAGGTTGTAGAGGCGGACCCCAGAGGTTGTAGAGCCGGACCCCAGAGGTTGTAGAGGCGGACCACAGATGGAGCAGAGGTTGTAGAGGCGTACCACAGATGGAGCAGAGGTTGTTGAGGCGGACCACAGATGGAGCAGAGGTTGTAGAGGCGGACCACAGATGGAGCAGAGGTTGTAGAGGCGGACCACAGATGGAGCAGAGGTTGTAGAGGCGGACGCCAGAGGTTGTAAAGGCGGACCCCAGAGGGAGCAGAGGTTGTAGAGGCGGACACCATAGGGAGCAGAGGTTGTAGAGGCGGACCCCAGATGGAGCAGAGGTTGTAGAGGCAGACCCCAAAGGTTGTAGAGGCGGTTCCCAGAGGTTGTAGAGGCGGACCCCAGAGGGAACAGAGGTTGTAGAGGCGGACCCCAGAGGGAGCAGAGGTTGTAGAGGCGCACCCCAGATGGAGCAGAGGTTGTGGAGAAGGACAAAAGAGGTTGTAGAGGCGGACACCAGAGGGAGCAGAGGTTGTAGAGGCGGACCCCAGATGGAGCAGTGGTTGTAGAGGCGGACCCCAGAGGTTGTAGAGGCGGACCCCAAAAGGAGGAGAGGTTGTAGAGGTGGAACCCAGAGGTTGTAGAGGCGGACCCCAGAGGGAGCAGAGGTTTTAGAGGCGGACCCCAGAGGGAGCAGAGGTTGTAGAGGCGGACCCCATAGGTAGCAGAGGTTGTAGAGGCGGACTCCAGATGGAGCAGAGGTTGTAGAGGCGGACCCCAGAGGGAGCAGAGGATGTAGAGGCGGACCACAGAGGTTGTAGAGGCGGACTCCAGATGGAGCAGAGGTTTTAGAGGCGGACCCCAGAAGTTGTGGAGGCGGACCCCAGATGGAGCAGAGGTTGTAGAGGCGGACCGCAGAGGTTGTAGAGGCGGACCCAAGAGGTTGTAGAGGCGGACCCCAGAGGGAGCAGAGGTTGTAGAGGCGGACCCAAGAGGTTGTAGGGGCGGACCCCAGAGGGAGCAGAGGTTGTAGAGGTGGACCCCAGAGGGAGCAGAGGTTGTATAGACGGACCCCAGATGGAGCAGAGGTTGTAGAGGCGGACCCCAGAGGTTGTAGAGGCGGACCCAAGAGGTTGTAGAGGCGGACCCCAGAGGGAGCAGAGGTTGTAGAGGCGGACCCCAGAGGTTGTAGAGGCGGACCCCAGAGGTTGTAGAGGCGGACCCCAGAGGGAGCAGAGGTTGTAGAGGCGGACGCCAGAGGTTGTAGAGGCGGACCCCAGATGTTGTAGAGGCAGACCCCAGATGGAGCAGAGGTTGTAGAGGCGGACCCCAGAGGTTGTGGAGGCGGACCCCAGAGGTTGTAGAGGCGGACCACAGATGGAGCAGAGGTTGTAGAGGCGGACCACAGATGGAGCAGAGGTTGTTGAGGCGGACCACAGATGGAGCAGAGGTTGTAGAGGTGGACCACAGATGGAGCAGAGGTTGTAGAGGCGGACCACAGATGGAGCAGAGGTTGTAGAGGCGGACGCCAGAGGTTGTAAAGGCGGACCCCAGAGGGAGCAGAGGTTGTAGAGGCGGACCCCATAGGGAGCAGAGGTTATAGAGGCGGACCCCGGATGGAGCAGAGGTTGTAGAGGCAGACCCCAAAGGTTGTAGAGGCGGTTCCCAGAGGTTGTAGAGGCGGACCCCAGAGGGAACAGAGGTTGTAGAGGCGGACCCGAGAGGGAGCAGAGGTTGTAGAGGCGCACCCTAGATGGAGCAGAGGTTGTAGAGGCGGACCCCAGAGGTTGTAGAGGCGGACACCAGAGGGAGCAGAGGTTGTAGATACAGACCCCAGATGGAGCAGAGGTTGTAGAGGCGGACTCCAGAGGTTGTAGAGGTGGACCCCAAAGGGAGCAGAGGTTGTAGAGGTGGACCCCAGAGGTTGTAGAGGCGGACCCCAGATGGACCAGAGGTTGTAGAGGCGGACCCCAGATGGACCAGAGGTTGTAGAGGCGGACCCCAGAGGTTGTAGAGGCGGACCCCAGAGGGAGCAGATGTTGTAGAGGCGGACCCCAGAGGGAGCAGAGGTTGTAGAGGCGGACCCCAGATGGACCAGCGGTTGTAGAGGCGGACCCCATAGGTTGTAGAGGCGGACCCCAGAGGGAGCAGAGGTTTTAGAGGCGGACCCCAGAGGTTGTAGAGACGGACCCCAGAGGTTGTAGAGGCGGACCCCAGAGGTTGTAGAGGCGGACCCCAGAGGGAGCAGAGGTTGTCAGGAATGTGGGAGAATGAATTATCAAGGTGGGTCAGACAGTGGCACTGTTAGGGTAATATGTGCTTAATCATTCAAACTTGGCAGTCTACAGATGATTTATAGCCTAGGTCCCCATAACAAATTTATAGCTGAGGTCTACATAGAAGATTAATAATTGAGTTTCACACAGTTGATTTATAGCTGAGGTGTACGTGTGATTCATAGCCGAGGTCCACATAGATGGTTTATAACTGAGGTCCACAAAGTTGATTTATAACTGAAGTGTACATAGATGATTCATTGCTGGGGTGTACGTAGATGGTTTATAGCTGAGGTACATAGAGGATTTATAGTAAAGGTCCACATAGTTGATATTTTGCGGAAGTCAACATAGACGATTTATAGATCAATAGTAATATTCATTAACACTCATATGTTTACAATTGTTAGTTTATAGATCTTCCCAACCAGACATTAACAATCGTATATTTGAAATTGTTAGTATATAGATGCACATTAGCAGACAGTAGCAACTGCACGATTCTTATTGTTATTTTATAAAAGGATAGTACAATACCTAGAACATCTTGTTATTGTAACTGTTAGTTGATAGATCCACCTTAACGAACATCAACAGCTGCACGTGTGTATTGTTAGTTCATGGACACACCAGACCATACATTATCTGTCGTGTGTTTCCTTAATTCACATTTATCTGAGCGCTTTAATACGAGAACATAATCAAATTGGGCATGCAACAAGATAAAATAATATTCTTATTATTATCATTCTTTGCATTGCAGACTAGCGCATGGGATTATGGATCTGTCAGTTTCATTGATCTGGTCCCTAATATTGTTTATCATTTATATTGGGGGCTTCTTTCCGTGTCATGATGGCATATCATCCCTTATAATGTTTATAACTACTGTTTCGTGGTTATCTGCCATGCCAGGATCACATATTGTATCTAATGATAGTCATAATATATGTTGTGGCCCGTTCATGTCGTTATGACATCTTGACTCTAATGCTATTTCGCAGTAATGTTAGTGGCTTCCTTTCATGCCATGATAACATCTTGTTTCTAATGATGTACATGAAGAATGCTTGGTTGTTTCCTTAACGAGGCATGCTGACATTTTGTCTCTACTCATGATTATCAACTCTTTTTGGTGGCTTCCTTCCTTGCCATGAAGACATTTTGTCTCTGTTGATGTTTGGTGGATTTCTTTAATGCCACGATGATATCTTTTTTCTTTTTGTAGAACTCCGTTTATTCCAGTCTTTTTGTTTATCCCAACCCTTCAGTTTATTAAAACTTTTCTGTTAATTCCAACCCTTTTGTTAATTCGAACTTCTCTGTTTTTTCCAGCCCTTATATTTGTGCCAGCCCTTCTGTTTATTCCAACCCTTCTGTTTGTTCCAGATCTTTTGTCTATTCCATCATTTTGTCTATTCTGGCTCTTCTGTTTATTCTAGCCCTTCTGTTCATTCTAGCCCTTCTGTTTATTCTAGCACTTCTGTTTATTCCATCCCTTCTGTTTATTCCAACCCTTCTATTTATTCTAGCCTTTCTGTTTATTATAGTCCTTCTGTTTATTCTAGCTCTTCTGTTTTTTATAACCCTTCTGTTTATTCCATCCTTTCTGTTTATTCTAGCCCTTCTGTTTATTCTAGCCATTTTGTTTATTCTAGCCCTTCTGTTTATTCTAGCCCTTTTGTTTATTCTAGTCCTTCTGTTTATTTAACCCATTCTGTTTATTGTAGCCCTTCTATTTATTCTACTGTTTATTCCATCCTTTCTGTTTATTCTAGCCTTTCTGTTTATTCTAGTCCTTCTGTTAATTTTAGCTCTTCTGTTTATTCTAACCCTTCTGTTTATTCCATCCTTTCTGTTTATTCTAGCCCTTCTGTTTATTCTAGCCATTTTGTTTATTCTAGCCCTTCTGTTTATTCTAGCCCTTCTGTTTATTCTAGTCCTTCTGTTAATTCTAGCCCTTCTGTTTATTCTAGTCCTTCTGTTTATTTACCCATTCTGTTTATTCTAGCCCTTCTATTTATTCTAGTCCTTCTATTTATTTACCCATTCTGTTTATTCTAGCCCTTCTATTTATTCTAGTCCTACTGTTTATTCCATCCTTTCTGTTTATTCTAGCCCTTCTGTTTGTTCTAGCCCTTCTGTTTATTCTAGCCCTTCTGTTAATTCTAGCCCTTCTGTTTATTCTAGTCCTTCTGTTTATTCTAGTCCTTCTGTTTATTCTAGTCCTACTGTTTACTCCATCCTTTCTGTTTATTCTAGCCCTTCTGTTTATTCTAGTCCTTCTGTTTATTCTAGTCCTTCTGTTTATTCTAGTCCTACTGTTTATTCCATCCTTTCTGTTTATTCTAGCCCTTCTGTTTATTCTAGCATTTTTTGTTTATTCTAGCCCTTCTGTTTATTCTAGCCCTTCTGTTTATTCTAGTACTACTGTTTATTCTAGCCCTTCTGTTTATTCTAGTCCTTCTGTTTATTTTAGCCCTTCTGTTTATTCCATCCTTTCTGTTTATTCCATCCTTTCTGTTTATTCTAGTCCTTCTGTTTATTCTAGTCCTTCTGTTAATTCTAGCCCTTCTGTTTATTCTAGTCCTGTTTATTCTAGTCCTTCTGTTTATTCTAGTCTTTCTGTTAATTCTAGCCCTTCTGTTTATTCTAGTCCTGTTTATTCTAGTCCTACTGTTTATTCTAGTCCTTCTGTTTATTCTAGCCCTTCTGTTTATTCCACCCCTTTACCTATTCAATAATTATTGACACAATTGCATATGCTGCTACTGTGCTCGTTCTACTCTGTTAGCATTAAATACTAAAACTGCCAGAAAAGTCTTGGAACCATCAATATCCACTCTGTTCGGCAATTGCTGAGTTAGACTGAGCACATATTGCTCACCATGAAGTGCAGTAACGTATACTCTGAACAGAATAAAACAGAATATGCTAAGAAACTTGGGTATCCCTCTGTAATGTGTTAATTAACTTTTTCTCCCAACATTCTCAGTAGTTCTTCTCCTCTACATGGATTCGTGAACTGTCCACGTGACCCCAAATCTCTGTGACGTCTGGCTATTACCTTCCTTGATTGATTCATCCTGATTTGTTTCATTACGACAGAATTGACTCTGCGTAACATTGAGATATTTTTTACTGTTTTATTTCCGTTGAAAAATACCAACTGCATAGGATACCTTTTATTATTTGGAAACCAGTTTTTTATTTGACTGTTCTATTATTCATGCATATTCTGAGATGTTGATGGCAAAGGTTATGTGAAATTGTATTAAGGGTGTCAAAAGGAAATGGTCTGAAAGTTAATGCCATCAAATTTGCCGATAACCAAGCGATAGTGGGAGGATCAGTGGTTGATCCATCAGTAGCAACGTTGCGAATGCTGCTTGATAAAATTAATAGCACGCTAAAGAGTTTGGGATAATCACATCAAAGACAAAGACTTTGATAACATCCAAGCAACATAGACAAATAACTATAATCACCAATAGAGAAATAATCGAACAACTACAGAAGTTTACATATTATGACAAACCATAAGAGAAGATGCCCACAATGAGACAGAAATCAAGACATGGACTGCAATGGCAAAAACGGGGTTTAAGAGAAAAACAGAAAATGTTAACCTCAAAGAATATCAGGATAGAACTGAGGAAAAGAATAATCGTCACTCATATATGGCCAATTGCACTGTCTGGGGCTGAAACATGGACTTTAGCGAATAAAGATGAAAAAAAGCTGGAAGCGTTTGAAATATGGCGCTACCGTAGGATGGAAAGAGTGAGTTGGATAGAAAGAAGATCCAATGACAATGTACTCAATGAAGTGGGCACACAAAGACACATATTGCATATAATACAAAAGCATCGGTTGAGTTGGCTGGGTCACAATATGTGACATGAAAGTCTTCTGCAGAAGATACTAGAGGACAAGATTCAAGGGATGAGAGGACCGGGGCGACCAAGACTCACCTTTACATCTCAGACATGCATCAACATTAAAATACGAACATGCTAAAATGAAGAGAACTGCCAAGGGTAGAGTCAAATGGAAACACAGGTGGCGGCGTGGCCTAGTGGTTAAGTGACACGGCTCACTACCAGAAGGTGCTGGGTTTGATCCCCATCACAGCACCAGCCGTTACCCCGGGGAAGCAAACACTTAGAAATTGCAGGAGGAAGTAGACCCTTACATAAAATGCATGCTGAAGTCGGATGCACTGGGCCGATAGGCGCAAAATAAAAACCTCAGTGCAACGCACACCGCCTTGGGGATTAGAGAAATAAGGCGAACGCAAAAAAAAAAAAAATTAGAGAAAAAAAAATTAAGATACATTCTCAGACAACCTTACAACCAATCTCTGGACTGATCAACCAGAGGATAGGGTCAAATGGAAATACATTCTTAGACAACCTTACAAACAATCTCTGGACTGATCAACCAGAGGATAGGGTCAAATGGAAATACATTCTCAGACAACCTTACAACCAATCTCTGGACTGATCAACCAGAGGATAGGGTCAAATGGAAATACATTCTTAGACAACCTTACAAACAATCTCTGGACTGATCAACCAGAGGATAGGGTCAAATGGAAATACATTCTTAGACAACCTTACAACCAATCTCTGGATTGATCAACTAGAGGATAGGGTCAAATGGAAATACATTCTTAGACAACCTTACAGCCAGTCTCTGGACTGATCAACCAGAGGATAGGGTCAAATGGAAATACATTATTAGACAACCTTACAGCCAGTCTCTGGACTGATCAACCAGAGGATAGGGTCAAATGGAAATACATTCTTAGACAACCTTACAGCCAGTCTCTGGACTGATCAACCAGAGGATAGGGTCAAATGGAAATACATTCTCAGACAACCTTACAACCAGTCTCTGGCTTGATAAACGAGATGATGGTGATTGTTCATGTCATTGCTACCTTTGACATTCTCGTCTTTTGTTGTGACAACATGTCGGAAGTCAACAATGTTATATAAATAGGTCCTGGAGATTTTGTCACTTTTCATTATACTCTGTTTGGATTTGTTAAATCTCATTGTGAGACATTTCTATAATATATCTGCTAATGTACTCACTTTCAAGGTCTGCTAAAACATATTGATCAAGACCCCACCTTGAGTCCTCGTTCCTTGTCATGAAAACGAACTGTGTCATAGTAACCTGGCTAACCGGATGGGGATCAACACTCGAAGGGGCATACTTACCGAGGAGCTTCGTATTACACTACAGCCAGGAGGACCACGGTATACCATCTCAAATGTACCTCGGGATGTAACCCGTATGGAAAGTCACTGAAACTTCTACCAGGAATAAGTTGTCAAGAATTAACTGAACTCAGCATGAATAGCTTCGAATACCAACAATAATAACAACAATTTCTCTTGACTTACACAATCATTTCTATAAACAATTTCTTGTGCTCAGTACTATCTCTAACTGTTATGTTGTTGACTATTAAGCTGCGAATCGTCTCTTTTGTTTGTTGTATTGACTATTTTTCACACAAGATTTATTGTATGTCTCAATAAATATAATCTTGTATGTCATGCTCAAGACATGATCTGCATTTTGCTATGTACAATAATTTACCTTTGCTCACTGAGTTCCTCAGAACGTGCTCATTAGTATTGTAACATGTTCATGTTATTATTCGCGTGTCTGTAATATATATATATATATATATTACCGAGTCGTGTTCAAATAAAATAGGACCCAGTGGCTTTATTGCAAACAAAGGAAAGTTACATCATCTGGTGTGACATAATTAAAAATAGCAATTGTTATGAAGCAAACATGTCACAGGGTTAGTTAGAAAAATGTATCATATGTATTAAGACACGCCACCCACTGCTCGGGTCGACGGCGGATGCCGTTCGAAAAAAATGACTTTGGTTGCTCTTTGAACCACTTGGTCACCAAGGCCATGACGTCTGCATCGGAATCGAATCTTTGTACCTTCAGAAATTTTTTTAAGGGTCCGAATAAATGGAAGTCACAAGGGGACATATCGGGGCTATAGGATGGGTGTGGCAGTACTTCCCACCTTTTCTGTGCTAGCGCTTTCTGAACAATGTTCGCGACATGTGGACACACATTGTCGAGTAACAGAATCCCACAACGCGAAAGCATGCCGGGTCGTTTTTTCTTGATTACTGCATGTAGCTTGTCTAGTGTGTCATTGCAAGGGATGGCATTGATGTTCACGCCAGGCTCTTTAGTCAACCAACAAAAGTCCCTCATGGTAAAAAAACGTGGTTAGCATAACCTTATCAGCGGAAATGTGTGACTTGAATGTTTTTAGGTTTCGGTGATCCCGGATGTGTCCAGTGCATGCTAGCAGATATGCTGCTCTGCTCAAAGTACTGGCACCACGATTCATCTCCTGCTACTATCCTTCCTCTAATCACACTCCTCTTCGTATCGCAGCAAGATGTTCAAATTCCATCCCATGCTTTCTTCCTTATGGTGGTTGGTCAGCAACGAGGTACCCATTGTAAACAGCTTCCGATACTTCAGTTTCTTGCTAATCACCATTTGAACTGTCCCTAGCGACAGAGCGAATTTCCCTGTTAGCGAACGTAAGTGCCGGCAACGGTCCACCCGAATTACTACATCAATTTTGGCGATGGCATATGGTTCTTGAGGTTAGTGTTGATACAGCTTTTAACGTGCAAGTTATTGTCCCGATTGTGGATATTAAACTGTATGTTGTCATTATGCCAGTCATCCGCCTGATCAACATTTTCTCCAACTGTGTGTATTACTAATGGTATAACGTGTATCTTTGGTTGACTGTTTTGTGCACGTTTTCTCTTCCTAAATGAAGATGTCATTCTTATATCCCCTTTGCTAAATCTCAGCACCACTGCGATGGGAGGCTACGATAGAGTTGGGACCTTGGGCTCGTGTCCCAGCCCGACCCGGTCGAGCCGCAGAAAGAGGTCTCTGCCGTCCGCCGATCAAAGCGAGCGGGAAGCTGCCCGATATTCACCCCATACGGCGATGAGGTGTGAAACCACTAGTAGAAGACTTAGTTCTCGGTCGGGGTGTCGTAAGCAGTAGAGCAGCCACCTCACTACGATCTGTTGAGACGCAACCCCTTGATCATGAGATATGTCCGCACACCAGTTGAACAACATCTCCGTGCCATTACCAGGCTTGTCCCCTGGTTAAATGCACTCCTTCGAGAGGAATCGCAGGTCGCTGACATTTGGTCCTCGTGCTTGGCTGATAAGCCAATGGTGCGAAGCTACCACCTGAGGGATTACGGCCGAACGCCTCTATGCCAGAATCCCGCCCTAAATCTCAGCACCGCTGTGATGGGAGGCCACGATATGGTTGGGACCTGGGGCTCGCGTCTCAGCCCGGCCCGGTCGAGCCGCAGAAATGCACTTGGCCAAATGCATTCCTGCCTCGCTCTTTACCTCTGTCTGCTATCAGCCATCCCAATGGACGCAGAAGAGATGCAGTCCAGCGGACATTGCACCTCTACCCTATCGTGACAACGTCCCATGTGGCGGGGAATGCTAGGCGTGCCATCACTGCAGATGAGCCGAGAAAATAAAGGGAGAAAAGAGATACCTCACTCACATGCATATGCTACGTTCCTGGCAGGACGTGACGATCCTGAGACACATTCACACTGGACTGCCTCTCTTCCGGGATAGTACAAACTAGTACATAGTCCATCATATCATACCATTGCCAAACCCTATAGATACGAGTGGGGAAGACTCGTTAGTCCTGCAAGACGACTTCCCTAAGAGAGACAACTCTGACCAAAAACAACTGCTGCCTTGCAGATAGGCTGGGGACAGCCAAAGGCTAAGAAGGGCATCCCTACAGAAACGCCTGTTGAAATCGGATGCACTGAGCCACAGGCTTAACAAAATAAAACAGTGCAACGTAAATATCGCTGTAAACAGCGTACGATGAAGAAGAAGATATCCCCTTTGGATGTCTCGTGATGTCGCGTTACTCTTTCCCAAATGTCATGTTTCTTTCTCTTCAGTCAATCACTATTTTATGCTGTTTCTCAAATGTCATGTTTTTGTCTCTTCTGTCAATCGCTATTTTATGCTCTTTCTCAAATGTCAAGTTTCTTTCTCTTCAGTCAATAACTACTAATAAGTACTATTTATAAATTCAGGGAGCACCCTCTCTCTAATACGTCTTTTCCATTTGAATTTTGATTGATTGATTGATTTTCTTGTACAGTTTCCACAAAGTTAATCCACCCAAATCGCTCTGTTGTCACGCGTTTCTGTTAATTTCTGAAAATGACGGTACATTAACACTTTAGCCCGAATGGAGGACATTAAATAGCATTTTCAAGTGTTAGTAGATGGTAGCTCTTCAGATGTGATTGGCTTCCTCTATTGGCTGCCACATACAATTTAGTTGATTGTGTTAGAAGTAGGCCTTTGCGTATCCATTAACATTGTCCCTTGAGAGTGTTTGCTTTCCGGTGAAAACTTAAAACTTGTTTTCAAATTACTCTGAACTTGCCATCTGCTTAAAATGAGATATTGTTACACCGGTTTCTAGGGAACTGAATTTTAATGGCGTAAGGAGATATGAACCAGTGTAACGAGGTAGAGAGAGAGAGAGAGAGAGAGAGAGAGAGAGAGAGAGGGAAAGAGAGGGATAGAGTGTGAAGGAGAGAGGAGAGAGTGAGAAGGAAGACGAGAGAGGGGGAGAGTGAAGGAGAGAGGAGAGAGTGAGAAGAGGGTGTGACAAAGATAGAGGGATAGAGAATCAATGTAGGGAACATTGTAAATCAGGCTAGGCAAATTTATAGGCGTCTCATGAATGAGTACTTTGGGGGAGAAAGACAAGAGTCAACGAGACAACAAGTGAGAGAACTTACTCAAAGAGATGCACAGAAAAGATATCAAATAGGTAGGTCTGGAATTTAAATCACGGAAACAACCAGAATTAACATAAATACGCGGGGGAGTATTACAAAATGAATGAAAGGAAAATGATGTGTACACTATCACTAAAAGGTTATTCAACGCAGTTAACACAGGGACAGAATTTGTAATAAGATGACAGGAAGAGTATAGACTTAACTAGACAGGCATATCATGGCTGTCACAGCACAAGAACTGATATAGATAGTGGCACTGGTTAGTATGTAGAGGGGTATTATTTATTAGGCTACAAACCTACAATAGCACCGTATTTACAGATTCATTGTCGACAAATTTATAAGAGTTTTTTTTATCGGATGGGAATAGCGGATGCTGATAGTGTGTTTGGTTGTCTCGAAGACTCAATCTTGCGCCATTCAGACGGGCCAATCTCTGTCTAAGGTACACATTGTCAGTGCACGGGCACTAGCAGATGTGAGACGCTTGAGAAATTTTCTAACGTTTTCTTTTGCCTGGCTTCAGGGGCTTAATATCTGAAGGGTAAAAGCCTCTCCAAATCATTGGTATGCAGACTGCAGCATTCACATAGGCCAGTATCCCGCTAAGTGTAATTAGCTTTGTCTGGTGGGAAGAAAGAACTAGAAACAATATATTTTACAGTTGTGATAAAGAAATGACCGTTGATTTTTTTTTTTTTTTTTTTTTGCGTTCGCCTTATTTCTCTAATCCCCAAGGCGGTGTGCGTTGCACTGTAGTTTTTATTTTGCGCCTGTCGGCCCAATGCATCCGACTTCAGCATGCATTTTATGTAAGGGTCTGCTTCCTCCTGCATTTTCTAAGGGTTTGCTTCCCCGGGGTAACGGCAGGTGCTGTGATGGGGATCGAACCCAGCACCTTCGGATTGTGAGCCGTGCCACTTATCCACTAGGCCACGCCGTCCCCTGACCGTTGATTTGATTTGCACGAGAAGAAGAAGCCCATTGTTTCAGCTGGCAACACTTTCTTATGATCACTGTTCGTATCCGTGAACGGCATCGATTTATACACTTTGATAATTCAGGCGATTGATTGATGGCTCAATCATCCATGTAATTGCATTCTTATGAGTTATCTTTTTTGTTAAAATACCTGTGAATGTGTGTATATGCATATAATTATTGACGTCTCAGTCTCTGTAGACCATGCGCTTGAAGCCATGAGCGTGCTCTCCAAGGCGCAGATCTGGCGGCTGAATATAGAAACCGGTGGCTGACTAGACTGCAGGATCCCCCTCTCGGCCTCACGTGTAATAAAAGAAAGTGCAAAGAATGACAAGTTGGCACCAGCTCAGCTGCAGGGGCTGCTGGAATGAGATCGCAGTTATAGTCCACTCGTCGTAGCTGCTACCCCTCCGGATTTTCAGTCCGGGTTGACTCCTGTGGCTTTCACGCGGTTTCACATGTGATTTCCACGTGGTATTAAAGTCGATGTCCGGGGATGGTGACGTGGTTGTTAACTTTACAAGGCGTCTAATGATGCTCTCGTTTTCTCAGGACTAGCCAGCACTCCCTAGCATTTGTGAGTGTTATATCAGAGTTATTCTCTCCTAGGCGAACTACCTGAACAGGCTAACGAGCTTCGTCTACCCGGGTTTAGAATCTAGAGTTTACATTCTCTTAGATTGGCTGCTAACCAAGGCTAATGAGCCCAATCTGCCCGCCCAGTTATACCGCCGGTACTCGGTGGCGCCCTACAGCAGGTTCTGTAAGAAACAGGAGGCCTCTCATGAAGGTAATGCTGGGAATACACTAGTGAAGGAGAGTACATTTGCATGGAAACTTCTGCCCGGCAAGCCGAGCAGTTAATCCAGTCGCGATCTCTACACCTGGAAAGGAGAGGCTATAAGAGGCACTTGCCTATCCTTTGTCGAGCCTAGATCTCGGTATCCCTCTGAATATATATGTCGACCCTGGAAACAGGTTGCACTTATCTAGTCTAGCTAGAAGCGTATGGATTGCAGTGGATAGACAAAACATGAAAACCAAGAAAAGCTTGATTAAACCGGATAATTCCAGTTGACATGCGCAGCAATCGCGCGGCCGTACTGTAAACTACATCTAACCGTCACAACGTCAGTATCAGGACGAACGCCGAAGAAGAAACAGAAGAAGAAGAAGAAAAACAAGAAGAAGAAGAAGAAAAAGAAGAAGATCATTAATTGATATTTGTTAATCCATTGACAGTTTTGTGTTTTGCTGAAACCTACTTTTGCTGATCAATTGTGTTGCTATGCGACATGGAGAGAATAACTTTCCTCTCTAAAGCCAAGTGTTTAGTTCTTGTTATGTTAAGATCGTGTTGCTGAGTGATTTTTATATGGTATCTTTACACATGCAATGTAAATAGAAGTTCGAATGTTATAGACGCATATGGGTAGTTGATCAATAATGAGATGAATGACCTACTTTATTTTCTGTTCTGCTATCCATTCAGCATGAAGAGTATCTCCTACAATATTTCTGATGACGTCATTTCCTGTGCCGTTTATGGATTTTATCATTCATTTAATTGTACATGTATTTGTCCTCTACTATACATATGGCGTGATACTGGAAGGAAGGAGTTTGTACACATATACTGTTCAAAATGTAGAACAATAGTTCCATAGTTTCCAAGCTAATGTTAGAGAGTTATAATAGAACTCATGAGTAGAATATCTATATATGCGTTTGTGTGACACTGACGCTCCGTTCATATTCAATATATTTGTTGATAAAATTGAAGTGTGTGTGTGTGTGTGTATGTGAGAGAGAGAGAGAGAGATAAATAGAGAGAGAGAGAGTTAGAAAGAGAGAGAGAGATAGAGATCTAGTGACACAGTGGCCAGGTTACTGTAGTTGACATTAGAAATTCAATGATACAAGGAAAAAGGAGTACTTAGAAGAATAAAGGGAGAGCACTAGATAGATTTCGATCAAAGTCTATGACTAGATGTGCTCGAATATTCTATAAGGTTAATTCAAGATGGAGAGATGGACGTTGGATCTAGTATAATCGGTCGTCCACTTCCAATTTTCTCCCACTGTCGGGCAAGACCCTTGTTCTGATCGCCAGTCCTTCGGGAATCTATGACAAAGTAGTTCTGGAAGTGCCCTTAACACTGACCCGAGGACAGTTAAAAATCCCAACGTATTTAAAGATGCCAAGATACGTTGTCTGAGAGGGTTTTCGTGTACCAGACGGACAGACCATAACTTCTGTACCATTCCCATCTCTTATTTTTTCGATGTCGATTTTCTGTAGTCAGATTTTCATCTCTTTATTGTGACTTTCTCATTGTGGTACGTTGAACTATCTGTCAACGTAAGTGAAGAAGTCAAAAGGTCACCTTAATATTTGTGTGTTCACAGAATGTGCTACATTAAGGATATGATTACACTGTTCTCTACGCGCCTCTAAACTGTGTTTATGTGTGTGTATCTGAGTAGAAACATGTGATAACCTTCGTGTATATGGTGTGTGTGTGTACGGATGAACATGTATATTAGAGACCCAGTGATCTCGATGTAATGTCTTTGCCTCGGGTGCTGGAGGTCGCGGGTTCAAATCACGGTGGAGACCGGCATTTTTTCAAGTGGGTGATCCGGTAAACATTTCCCCTGATCTCTGGGTAGTAGATCAGGCACCCGTGTGCAGTGACGCGCACATTAATAATCCCTTGGCAGTTGGAAATCGAAAAGAGTAGGCTTAACAGCCGCTGCTCCGGCAAAATTCAAATTAACGATCTATTCAAATTATTCTAGGGATTCTCGCCCCACAGACAATATGTCTCACAAGGGGGACTGTGTGGCTATACCATCAGGCCTTGGTTATGTGGCTAGCTTGACAGGCTGCGGGTCTACCTTACTCTAATGTGGCTATAACATCAGGTCTTGGTTATGTGGCTAGCCTGACAGGCGGCTGGTCTACCTTACTCTAATGTGGCTATAACATCAGGTCTTGGTTATGTGGCTAGCCTGACAGGCGGCTGCGGATCTACCTTGCTCAAATTTACGCTTACACCACCACTAGTCCCAAAAATAGACGTTCTTATTCCAGGGGCTACCAGCCTACTAATATCACAAAGCAGATTGTGAAAGAAGAAATGCACACCAGACTTTGCGCACCAAAGTATCACGTGCAATAAAGCAGAGAGATAGACATTACAAATATGATGTGGGGGGGGGGGGGGGGCACACCTAAATGTTGAGGTTGGCAATTATAATATTGGATAATGGGTAAAATGGAATCAGAGCGGAAAATGAAAATGAAGAGCTATTGACGGACTTCTGTGTGCGGCGGAAGAAGCAGGACAGTAGTTGTACTGACGGCAGCCAACGACTCATATCTGACTGTTTGCACCTGGGTCAGCTAGCCACAGCTGACCAAGACTCTATACTGTCTCCAAGAAGTGGCCCTTGAAACTGGCTGCACTTGTGTAGTCTGGCTAAGATAAAAGGGAGAGTGCAGTGGGAAAGCAACATGGAATTTCTCTGGCCGAAACGGGCCTAAATCGTAGCATCGCTGCAAGCTAGTACACAACCTCCGTTTCATGTAGAACGCTAAAGAAGAAATGAAGGACGTCTGCCATTGGTGACAGCATGTTTGTACATACAAGAACACACAAAAACATGACTGTCACCAGGCCACAGGACAGAAAACCAAATTGACCATATATGGATAGACAAGAAGTTGAGACCATCACTACACAATGTCCACATATGGAGACGTGACATCAGACCACAATCAACTTATAGCAAAAATAAAGTTACAACTTTAAAGATACGCACGTTTGTAATAAACTGTTTCTTATCGTCCATCAAAGATGTTGAGAGGAGCACTCGCCGCACGTGTGAGGTTAAATTGATATTGTGTGCGTATGAGTTCTCCTATCACACGCTACACATATCCTCTTCTCATCTTCTCCCTGTCCGTCTAACAATTTAATGTACGACCTGAGACCGCGTTCTTCCTCCAGACTTAATGTCCAATACTGAATATTTAACGTGTAATGGGGAATCTTAATGCTGGGTCGTTCTGGTGTGGTTACTCGTTCTCTGAGCGTTACTCGGGCAATTCAGGGAGGTATAACATCGACTAATTTTAAGATGTTTCTCGTGGGAATTTTTCATGACCGTGGCACAATAATAGACGAGGGGCTATTTTGAAAGGGTACAGCCAAAGTTTGACTCTGGGATCAAGGGTTTGTTTTTGTACATTAAAAAGATGCGACTTATGTATCGGTAGTCGCATAGCAGCAACAGCCGTGTGGGGATCAAGTGTAAGAGCCATTATTGTACTATGTCTCAGAACTTACTGATGGCGCGTGACTGCTTTCATTTCTCGGCTTCTTGGTTTTTCCGTACTGTAAATCAGGTACACATTTACGGCTCGGTATCCTGGAACATGACAACACCGGGGAGCTAACCTGGCCAATTTTACTCCATATGTAATCGCTGTCCACACTGTGTCGGTCTGAAATGGTCAGAGAGAGTCGCTATAAGTACTATGTCAGTCTGAATAGCAAGAGCAACTATTGCCTGCCATCTAGCCACTAAACAGAAGAACTGACCGATGCTGAATCTTGGATGCGTAGACCTAACACTTATCGATGCTGAATCTTGGATATGTAGACCTAACGCTGACCGATGGTGAATCTTGGATGCGTAGACTTACCACTGACCGATGCTGAATCTAGGTTATGTAGACCTAACGCTGACCGATGATGAATTTTGGATGCGTAGACCTAACACTGACCGATGCTGAACCTTGGATGCGTAGACCTAACACTGACCGATGCTGAATCTTGGATGCGTAGACCTAACACTGACAGATTCTGAATCTTGGATGCGAATAACTGCGACAAGCACACATTTATAAGAGTAGCGATGCGATAATTCGTCTTTTTCGAATCAAATTTTGGATCCAGGTGAAGCATAGCGTTATCACTATCCTCTCCTCCACCCTTTCCCCTTTCCCTTCCTCGTTTGCAGGAAGCCTGTATTCCAGCATTTTCGAAAATTAATTCTATAACAATGGTTTCACACGATGAGGTTGTTAGCTCCATGGATAACAATCTTATGTCGCGTTTTACAACATGATTGCAAGTGTAAAAAGGTCCCATTGTTTGCAATCAGGACATCATTCGTGAGATGAATTCGTCGTATTGGCATCATTATATAACGAGCAATGGACACGAACGTGAAGAAGATACGAGAAGTAGAAACGTCTACACAGACCAGACTTCCAGGAAACCACGGACTAGAGTCGCGGTAATCTATGGTCTCTAACAATAGCTAGAACATATGAACGCATGCTGCCTACAAACAGAGAAGCCAAACGTCCCTCAATTCATTCATTGCATTGTGCTTTGTTCTTTAATGAAATGTTCATTTTATATTTGGTGTAGTGATTTGCCTCTGTGTGGTAGAGAGATTCCTTTTCATAGCAGAGGTATCTGGTTTAATTCACATTACTAGCACGCTCCAGTCGACTCAGATGTGCATGGGTAGCTGGTTAACTGTTTAAGATAGGAAAACAGAAAGAAAAATACCTGACCACCCAACCTCATAAAGAATTTAGTAGTACAATGAAGTCTCTAATACTTGATCCCGCACAACACTGTCCGCTATTTGGTTACGTTTACTTTAGGTGCCATGTTTTGTTGTTTTGAGAATCGACTCCACTACCCTTCGGTAAACCCATAGGTGCCCAGTCTCTCTTAGCAAATGGTGAAGGGTCTGCATACTGTAGCTCGCTGGTTATGCACACTTCTTCTTCGTTCTCTCTTTAGTCCCACTCCACTCTATATTATTTTCAAAATTATGCAGTATTTGAGCTGCTAATTCATCTACATCCGTCTCATCATCTAACACACAGTCAGTGATGAACTTACCCGTGTCATCATCTAACACACAATCAGTGATGAACTTATCCGTCTCATCATCTAACACACAGTCAGTGATAAACTTACCCGTGTGATCATCTAACACACAATCAATGATAAACTTACCCGTGTGATCATCTAACACACAATCAATGATAAACTTACCCGTGTGATCATCTAACACACAATCAGTGATACACTTACCCGTGTGATCATCTAACACACAGTCAGTGATAAACTTACCCGTGTGATCATCTAACACACAGTCAGTGATAAACTTACCCGTGTCATCATCTAACACACAATCAATGATAAACTTATCCGTGTGATCATCTAACACACAGTCAGTGATAAACTTACCCGTGTCATCATCTAACACACAATCAATGATAAACTTACCCGTGTGATCATCTAACACACAATCAATGATAAACTTACCCGTGTGATCATCTAACACACAATCAATGATAAACTTACCCGTGTGATCATCTAACACACAATCAGTGATACACTTACCCGTGTGATCATCTAACACACAGTCAGTGATAAACTTACCCGTGTGATCATCTAACACACAGTCAGTGATAAACTTACCCGTGTCATCATCTAACACACAATCAATGATAAACTTATCCGTGTGATCATCTAACACACAATCAATGATAAACTTACCCGTGTGATCATCTAACACACAATCAGTGATACACTTACCCGTGTGATCATCTAACACACAGTCAGTGATAAACTTACCCGTGTGATCATCTAACACACAGTCAGTGATAAACTTACCCGTGTCATCATCTAACACACAATCAATGATAAACTTATCCGTGTGATCATCTAACACACAGTCAGTGATAAACTTACCCGTGTCATCATCTAACACACAATCAATGATAAACTTACCCGTGTGATCATCTAACACACTGTCAGTGATAAACTTACCCGTGTGATCATCTAACACACAATCAGTGATAAACTTATCCGTCTCATCATCTAACACACGGTCAGTGATATATTTGAAAGCGGCACCTGTATCCATATCCAATGTGCACATCAGGTGGCCAGCCTTTCAGTTATTTTTTTACATTGAACCTCAGCATGGCTTGGACAATGGACAAACAGCGTCCACTTTAACTTTTAGACTTCAAATTTTGTCCTATAACCAGTCCGTTGTATTTCTCCTGAAGTAAGTATTCATTTTGAGGCCTCAGATAGCTCCCTCCGACAAATGACTGCAGCAGGCATGTTTGGGTCTCGGGTTAGCTTTCCCTCTTCAATCCCTTCTCCGTAGCCAGTCCGCCGTGTTGCTACCTGTTTTCCAGGATCACCGCGTGGAGGCGTTGAAGGGTCTTGGCAGATCTGCTTCGCTGGCCATGATGCCAGCAGTCAGCTATGGGTCACTGAGAGCTGCTGCTGGTGCATTGCTCAACATCTTGATCCTAGATACATCTCTCTCTCTCTCTCTCTCTCTCTACATATATATATATATATATATATATATATATATATATATATATATATATATATATATATAAATATATATGACGGCATTACTATCCTGAGTTTCAGCACTTATCGGCTAGTTAACTCCAAGCTTTGTTTTAACGTTGCACCACTATCTGGATGCCCTGTCTAGGGGTATAATGACACTGTGCTGTGGTAATCAAGTCATTCTCTCACCATTGTGAACCCATTTTTCTCCTTTAACCGCCGTCGCAACTGTGATCACCTGTTGAATTGTTCTTTATACCCGAACCATCCACGGTATCCTTCTGTTGCTTCTTGTTCTATTGATGTATGGGGTGTGGTTGTTGGTAAATGCTCACTTGCGCACTGACAAGAGTGTTGAGTGGCCGGTTTCTGTACCTTTTGTCACATTCCGAGCGTGCTGATCAAGACGGACCAGGTCTTCCAGGTGGTTTTTCTATGATTGGCTTCATTTGCGTGACGCTCACTGCAACGGGGATCACGTTGAGTTCCCACCTTGTTAGCCACACTGCCATGAAAACAGCCTGTGTCTAAGATGAACACTGTGGAAGTGAGAAGAGAAGTCTTGGTCAGAATATTTACTAACATGTCTGGTCAGTATGTTTGCCTGACCCTGACTAACATGTCTGGTCAGTATGTTGTGCCTGACCCTGACTAACGTTGTCCGATCAGTATGTTGTGCCTGACCCTGACTAACATGTCTGGTCAGTATGTTGTGCCTGACCCTGACTAACGTTGTCCGATCAGTATGTTGTGCCTGACCCTGACTAACATGTCTGGTCAGTATGTTGTGCCTGACCCTGACTAACGTTGTCCGATCAGTATGTTGTGCCTGACCCTGACTAACATGTCTGGTCAGTATGTTGTGCCTGACCCTGACTAACTTTGTCCGATCAGTATGTTGTGCCTGACCCTGACTAACATGTCTGGTCAGTATGTTGTGCCTGACCCTGACTAACGTTGTCCGATCAGTATGTTTGCCTGACCCTGACTAACGTTGTCCGATCAGTATGTTTGCCTGACCCTGACTAACGTTGTCCGATCAGTATGTTTGCCTGACCAGACGTTAGTATCCTCTTCCCTTACCTGGGGTGTTATGGTACCGCAAACAAGCATGTCTAAGTAGGGTTTAGATACCTGGCTTGGACGAAAACCAGACTAAAACTTACAGCCTTCATCTGGGAGAGCGAACAATAGAACTAACCAATCACGCAATAAGCCCAGAATAAATTAAAAGAAGATAGGAACACACAAAAAAGAATATCAACATTCTACAGCCAAATCTAAATGATTAGATTTGTTTCTTTAAGACACAGATCTTATATATTAGACGGAACCAAATACAAGTTTAAGACACTAATCTAATAAATTTGGCCGGACTGTAAAGGACTAAGACACGAATCTAATAAATTTAGGCCGAACTGTAGAGGGTTAATAAATATTCATGGTGTATCACATTGGTAGACTTGTTATCATGCTGGGTTGATGAGGAATAATGGGAGTAGTTGTACAGCGAGTGCGCCCTGTCTGCGGTAATTCGCTTGTAGTCTGTGACAGTTGACAGTTCATATCTAGATATCACAGACAAAAGTCCTAGCATCTAAAAAACGTGGGTATGCCTAGTGCAGCTCAGAATCAGAACCAATACATGCGAACAAGCAAACTACACGAGAACAGACAAAGCTCATTAAAATATATTTTCTAGTTTTTCTTATTATTTGGTAAAGTTTTAATTTTCTTCTCGGCGAGGGCAATGCTCATTGAACCACAGAATCGTCTTGGTAATAGCATTGCGTGTGGTCCATACAAAGAGGGTTTACACCAGAGTGCAACAAAACCAAAAAGGGAAATAACATGCATTGTTAAATTCAAAATACAATTGTAGTGGTGTAATTGAAATCCAGAACAGATTTCGTTCCACCCCACTACTTTCAAATCGAAGTCATTTTTTAATAATATGCACAACCTTGTAAGACCCACACATAATCCACTCAGAGAATAGACGTTGCATGTTCAGCTGTAGTAGCCAAGCTGAAGGACCGCTTGGTGGCATTCCTGCCAGACCCAGTTTTTGTACAGCTAAATATGGACTACCCAGCCCCTTAGCTTAGAGATTCAGTCTAACAACAGCCCTGGATTGTTGTACCCATCTCGACAATTGTATATATCGGGCCATGAATGCACAGTCTGAGAGAGTCATTTATTCTCCTATTGGTAATGCGTCCTTCTTTTGTTAAGCACTGAAACCAATAAATACATTTTTCGGTCTTTGATGGAAACTTAACAAAACAAAAACAAAAAAAAAACTAAATATTTTGCTCCTGTCTTACAATGCTGCCTTCAACTTGCAACCAACACCCCCCCCCCCCTTTTTTTTCTTGACAAGTTCGCTCTCACTTCTGACCACCCCTCTCCCCTTTATAGCGGTATCTTTCACTTGTAATCAATAGCTCCTCACCACTTATAATGCTATCTGTCCCTTGTAACTAACTAACTAACTAACTAACCTTTACTCCCCCCCCCCTCTATCTTACAGTGATGCCTCTCATTTGCAACACTAACCCCCTCATCTCTTACAGCGATGTTTCCTTCTTGAAACACTCAGAGGACTCCTCCCACCCCTTTCTTGTACAATATTGACTACCCCTATCACACAGGACCCAAAATAATTACACATGATGCCAAAAGCACGGCCAAGTGTTGGTGCTCCCTCCTTCAATTCTTTAACTTCACACACATTCATCACCCAGGCTTTAGCAAAATGGCAAGCTGCTACTAAAACAAAGAACTGTTGACTGGAACAAGGTGCTACACAAAGATAGTGCACTTGACTTAGACAAGCTGCTACACAAAGACAGTACACTTGACTTAGACAAGCTGCTACACAAAGACAGTACACTTGACTTAGACAAGCTGCTACACAAAGACAGTACACTGGACTTAGACAAGCTGCTACACAAAGACAGTACACTTGACTTAGACAAGCTGCTACACAAAGACAGTACACTTGACTTAGACAAGCTGCAACACAAAGACAGTACACTTGACTTAGACAAGCTGCTACACAAAGACAGTACACTTGACTTAGACAAGCTGCTACACAAAGACAGTACACTTGACTTAGACAAGCTGCTACACAAAGACAGTACACTTGACTTTGACAAGCTGCTACACAAAGACAGTACACTTGACTTAGACAAGCTGCTACACAAAGACAGTACACTTGACATAGACAAGCTGCTACACAAAGACAGTACACTTGACTTAGACAAGCTGCTACACAAAGACAGTACATTTGACTTAGACAAGCTGCTACACAAAGACAGTACACTTGACATAGACAAGCTGCTACACAAAGACAGTACACTTGACTTAGACAAGCTGCTACACAACCACATTACAGTTGACATTGACTAACCAATCACAATAACCTGAACTCTGACAAGCTGCTGATGAAACACAGTAGCAGACAGAGATATGACCAACAAGCTACAAAACAAACACTGTAGCAGACAGAGACATGACCATCAAGCTACCAAACAAACACATTAGCAGACAGAGATATAACCAAAAAGCTACCAAACAAACACAGTAGCAGACAGAGATATGACCAACACGCTATCAAACAAACACAGTAGCAGACAGAGATATGACCAACAAGCTACCAAACAAACACAGTAGCAGACAGAGACATGACCAACAAGCTGCCAAACAAACACAGTAGCAGACAGAGACATAACCAACAAGCTACCAAATAAACACAGTAGCAGACAGAGATATGACCAACAAGCTACCAAACATACACAGTAGCAGACAGAGATATGACCAACAAGCTACCAGACACACACAGTAGCAGACAGAGACATGACCAACAAGCTACCAAACAAACACAGTAGCAGACAGAGATATGACCAACAAGCTACCAAACAAACACAGTAGCAGACAGAGACATAACCAACAAGCTACCAAACAAACACAGTAGCAGACAGAGATATGACCAACAAGCTACCAAACAAACACAGTAGCAGATAGAGATATGACCAACAAGCTACCTAACAAACACTGTAGCAGACAGAGATATGACCAAAAAGCTACCAAACAAACACAATAGCAGACATATAAATGAACAACAAGCAACCAGAAGCCCAGTAACCCCCGTAGCTTTTTAACTTTGCCCAAGTCAAACGTCAGGTACCCATTTATAGCTGGATTCACCGGAAGAGCGGTCGTACCAGACACGAACCACGGCCTGGATTTCTTTACGACTGTCCGTGAACTCGAACCCCTGACACGCTGCAATCCCAGTCTAGCCAGTCTCCACAATATATTATGTGGACCATGTAAACGTGACCTGTTGTAAGTAGCTGTTAGTACAATTTGTCTTAATTACTCGGTGGCCATCTTGTAATCAGCTGTTAGTACTATCTGTTTTACTTACTCAGTGGCCATCTTGTAATCAGCTGTTAGTACTATCTGTCTTACTTACTTGGTGGCCATCTTGTAATCAGCTGTTAGTACTATCTGTCTTACTTACTTGGTGGCCATCTTGTAATCAGCTGTTAGTACTATCTGTCTTACTTACTCTGTGGCCATCTTGTAATCAGCTGTTAGTACTATCTGTCTTACTTACTCAGTGGCCATCTCGTAATCAGCTGTTAGTACTGTCTGTCTTACTTATTGTTATGGTAACTGTTAGTACTATCTGTCTTACTTACTCGGTGGCCATCTTGTAATCAGCTGTTAGTACTGTCTGTCTTACTTATTTGGTGGCCATCTTGTAATCAGCTGTTAGTACTATCTGTCTTACTTACTTAGTGGCCATCTTGTAATCAGCTGTTAGTACTATCTGTCTTACACGAGCACGGCCAAGTGTTGGTGCTCCCTCCTTCAATTCTTTAACTTCACACACATTCATCACCCAGGCTTTAGCAAAATGGCAAGCTGCTACTAAAACAAAGAACTGTTGACTGGAACAAGGTGCTACACAAAGATAGTGCACTTGACTTAGACAAGCTGCTACACAAAGACAGTACACTTGACTTAGACAAGCTGCTACACAAAGACAGTACACTTGACTTAGACAAGCTGCTACACAAAGACAGTACACTGGACTTAGACAAGCTGCTACACAAAGACAGTACACTTGACTTAGACAAGCTGCTACACAAAGACAGTACACTTGACTTAGACAAGCTGCAACACAAAGACAGTACACTTGACTTAGACAAGCTGCTACACAAAGACAGTACACTTGACTTAGACAAGCTGCTACACAAAGACAGTACACTTGACTTAGACAAGCTGCTACACAAAGACAGTACACTTGACTTTGACAAGCTGCTACACAAAGACAGTACACTTGACTTAGACAAGCTGCTACACAAAGACAGTACATTTGACTTAGACAAGCTGCTACACAAAGACAGTACACTTGACATAGACAAGCTGCTACACAAAGACAGTACACTTGACTTAGACAAGCTGCTACACAACCACATTACAGTTGACATTGACTAACCAATCACAATAACCTGAACTCTGACAAGCTGCTGATGAAACACAGTAGCAGACAGAGATATGACCAACAAGCTACAAAACAAACACTGTAGCAGACAGAGACATGACCATCAAGCTACCAAACAAACACATTAGCAGACAGAGATATAACCAAAAAGCTACCAAACAAACACAGTAGCAGACAGAGATATGACCAACACGCTATCAAACAAACACAGTAGCAGACAGAGATATGACCAACAAGCTACCAAACAAACACAGTAGCAGACAGAGACATGACCAACAAGCTGCCAAACAAACACAGTAGCAGACAGAGACATAACCAACAAGCTACCAAATAAACACAGTAGCAGACAGAGATATGACCAACACGCTACCAAACATACACAGTAGCAGACAGAGATATGACCAACAAGCTACCAGACACACACAGTAGCAGACAGAGACATGACCAACAAGCTACCAAACAAACACAGTAGCAGACAGAGATATGACCAACAAGCTACCAAACAAACACAGTAGCAGACAGAGACATAACCAACAAGCTACCAAACAAACACAGTAGCAGACAGAGATATGACCAACAAGCTACCAAACAAACACAGTAGCAGATAGAGATATGACCAACAAGCTACCTAACAAACACTGTAGCAGACAGAGATATGACCAAAAAGCTACCAAACAAACACAATAGCAGACATATAAATGAACAACAAGCAACCAGAAGCCCAGTAACCCCCGTAGCTTTTTAACTTTGCCCAAGTCAAACGTCAGGTACCCATTTATAGCTGGATTCACCGGAAGAGCGGTCGTACCAGACACGAACCACGGCCTGGATTTCTTTACGACCGTCCGTGAACTCGAACCCCTGACACGCTGCAATCCCAGTCTAGCCAGTCTCCACAATATATTATGTGGACCATGTAAACGTGACCTGTTGTAAGTAGCTGTTAGTACAATTTGTCTTAATTACTCAGTGGCCATCTTGTAATCAGCTGTTAGTACTATCTGTCTTACTTACTTGGTGGCCATCTTGTAATCAGCTGTTAGTACTATCTGTCTTACTTACTTGGTGGCCATCTTGTAATCAGCTGTTAGTACTATCTGTTTTACTTACTCAGTGGCCATCTTGTAATCAGCTGTTAGTACTATCTGTCTTACTTACTTGGTGGCCATCTTGTAATCAGCTGTAAGTACTATCTGTCTTACTTACTTGGTGGCCATCTTGTAATCAGCTGTTAGTACTATCTGTCTTACTTACTCTGTGGCCATCTTGTAATCAGCTGTTAGTACTATCTGTCTTACTTACTCAGTGGCCATCTTGTAATCAGCTGTTAGTACTATCTGTCTTACTTACTTGGTGGCCATCTTGTAATCAGCTGTTAGTACTATCTGTCTTACTTACTTGGTGGCCATCTTGTAATCAGCTGTTAGTACTATCTGTCTTACTTACTCTGTGGCCATCTTGTAATCAGCTGTTAGTACTATCTGTCTTACTTACTCAGTGGCCATCTTGTAATCAGCTGTTAGTACTATCTGTCTTACTTACTTGGTGGCCATCTTGTAATCAGCTGTTAGTACTATCTGTCTTACTTACTCGGTGGCCATCTTGTAATCAGCTGTTAGTACTGTCTGTCTTACTTATTTGGTGGCCATCTTGTAATCAGCTGTTAGTACTATCTGTCTTACTTACTTAGTGGCCATCTTGTAATCAGCTGTTAGTACTATCTGTCTTACTTACTTGGTGGCCATCTTGTAATCAGCTGTTAGTACTATCTGTCTTACTTACTTGGTGGCCATCTTGTAATCAGCTGTTAGTACTATCTGTCTTACTTACTTGGTGGCCATCTTGTAATCAGCTGTTAGTACTATCTGTCTTACTTACTTGGTGGCCATCTTGTAATCAGCTGTTAGTACTATCTGTCTTACTTACTTGGTGGCCATCTTGTAATCAGCTGTTAGTACTATCTGTCTTACTTACTTGGTGGCCATCTTGTAATCAGCTGTTAGTACTATCTCTTACTTACTCGGTGGCCATCTTGTAATCAACTGTTAGTACTATCTGTCTTACTTACTTGGTGGCCATCTTGTAATCAGCTGTTAGTACTATCTGTCTTATTTACTTGGTGGCCATCTTGTAATCAGCTGTTAGTACTATCTGTCTTATTTACTTGGTGGCCATCTTGTAATCAGCTGTTAGTACTATCTGTCTTACTTACTTGGTGGCCATCTTGTAATCAGCTGTTAGTACTATCTGTCTTATTTACTTAGTGGCCATCTTGTAATCAGCTGTTAGTACTATCTGTCTTACTTACTTGGTGGCCATCTTGTAATCAGCTGTTAGTACTATCTGTCTTACTTACTTGGTGGCCATCTTGTAAACATATGTTAGTATTATTAATTTTACTTACTTGGTGGCCATCTTGTAATCAGCTGTTAGTACTATCTGTCTTACTTACTTGGTGGCCATCTTGTAATCAGCTGTTAGTACTATATGTCTTACTTACTTGGTGGCCATCTTGTAAACAGATGTTAGTATTATTAATTTTACTTACTTGGTGGGTTGGGATCTGTTAGTATTATTTGTCTTACTTACTTGGTGGCCATTTTCTATTGGTGCCATAAACACGGGCTTATTTTTCTTATTGTACATTCATCTCTGCTCACACGTTCTTGTCCTCATCCTTTCCGAACAACACCAGGTCTGAACATCCCCATGTTTCTGATCACGTATCAGACGTAATGTGTCTCATTGTTATGGTAACGACCAGACTCTCATAAGACAGATGAACGACCTATAACCCCTTTCTTTCAACACCTTTCACAAACACGTTTTGTGGCATGTCAGAACCCGTATCATCGCTTGAGGGAAACTGCAGGATGTGATTGCGAATATCGAGTTTGCCACTACCACTGGGACACCAATTTCAACAATCAGGGCAAACGTCACTAGAAAGCTCGACCTGAAAACCATAATTCCACTTGAAATGGAAAAAAGAAATAAATAATATTTGCATCTAAAATGAGTCTTCGGCGTGCAGTGTGTTTTGTGTTATTTCATGTCAAGGTTGTGGATTCGCCCCCACTGGTAACATTATGGGGTGGGGGAGGGGGGGGGGGCGAGGGGCGAGGCCCGCATGTGTGAACGGCCCAGTCAGCTGGCGAGCCTTGTCCTTCATCAACCTCAAGACTAATGTGAGGTTATGTTGGGATTGCCCGGTAGAGACGAAACGGACCAGAAACTTTTGGGAGTGAAAGAGGAAACAAAAATCTGATGGACTGGATTTTGTGTTTTGTTTTTTGTGTGTCTGTTTTATTTTTGTTTTGTTTCTGCGTCGGCAAAGTAATCGATCAAAGATGGCAAGTAAAGAGTTATGAAAATCAAGCGAAGATGATAATTCGGCTGGAGAATAATGAAGGTAGCAAGTTGAGGAAGAGTTACAATATTTGAAACACCATTTTGGAAAATCCAAAGATAATCTAGAGCTGATTGCATCAGTAGCTCATCACTGCTACTTGAGTAGGAGCACTGCCATGCTGACGGTATAGGAGGAGACTGTTATCTAATACCTCAACGGTAGAAACATTCCAACGCATGGCACTGCACACAACGCAATTGACACAGGCCAGAAGCGGCATGTGTGTGTTGTCTTCTGTGTGGGAAACAGATACATTGAATCAGGACCGATACAGGGGTGGTAGGCCCGCTGTGCCGGGATTGGAAGATCAGAGGAAATATTTTCTCCTTCTTTTCCACTTGGATCAATGTCTCGATTGGGGTCATCACTATAGAATGGCTCCTTACAGAAAGCCTGCGACAAATCACTTTGTAGGCTGTTGCACGGGTGCTTTCCGCTCGGTAGTTTATTTTGCATGATAAGATTGGCAACTCCATGGGCAACCTTCTTTAGTCACCTTCCATGACATTCATTTTGGTACAAAGGGCCTATTCGTCCCTGCCCAGAATGGACTTGGTATCCCCAAATGGTCCGGGCTGGGGGTGAGATCGAGATCTTAACAAATGAGGAGTTTGATAGGTGGAAGTAATATCCTCATCAAATTCGAAGCCTGGTAGCGCTTAAATCAACGCCATATACACCTATCTGTGCTCTTATCACACCAGAACTTTAGATATCAGAAAGCTTATGGATAATTTAAAACAACGATTTCAGAGCGATAGACCAGCTAGAAGAAGCAAACGTTCCCAGCGGAAACAAATCTGCAAGCTGAATGAAAAATGCATATAGCGCAGGCATGCACAGACAAGGGGCGAAGGACATAAACTAAGCCCAAGAGTTGTATTTTGGGATGAAAAAATGGAGCCCCTGAAACGTCTCTATCTTATCTTCCAACCAGCATCACATCCAGAAGAAGACACGCATGCACTAGACTGAATCTTCCATCAGGTTAAAGATCCGTGCAGGAAAGACAACTATTGTCAAATTAAACTAAACAAAGAAGAAGGCGCTTATCAAACTAAGAGGAACCCCATCGGAGGAAGTCAACAACTTCACATACCTGTGGATTACAATAACAATTCATCACAGTTGTCCGCCAGTTTCATGATGGCATGCCGGCTCGTTTATTTAATGATGGTGAACTGTCTGCAGCCTTTTCAGTCATTAATGAAGTCTAACAGGGCTGTATGCTGGCCCAACGCTATTTCACATGAGATTTGTAGCCATGCTTTTTGACGCTACAAGTCGCTGTACCAGTAGTGTTCACATCACATATGGGTCAGATAGGCAGCTGTTACATCTGAGGCTCCTCAGATACTTTACGAAAGTGAAAGAAGTAACGATCTTAGATTTCACCTTTGCTGCTGGCTGCGCCATTAATACGTGTTCAGAACAGGGCATGCAGACTAGCATAGACGAGATTTTCAACTGCGTCCATTAACCTTGGTCTAACGGTCAACACCTAGAAAACTGGAGTAATCCTTTTTTTACGGGAAGCCCCACTATAAACCAAACATCACTGTACAAGTCCAACATCTACCACCAGTTGATGGCTTTACGTACCTTGACAGTGACCGATGAGCGGCTCACTAAATAACTGTTGTACTGGGAGTTGAGGACAGGGTTGGCTGATGGCTTTTGTACTCCTAGGTGATTAGGGCGAAGTGAGAGGGTTGTCTCAAGGACTATGTACCTCAGTGTAATAAGGGCGAAGTGAGAGGGTTGTCTCATGGACTATGTACCTCAGTGTGATAAGGGCGAAGTGAGAGGGTTGTCTCATGAACTATGTACCTCACTGTGATAAGGGCGAAGTGAGAGGGTTGTCTCATGGACTATGTACCTCACTGTGATAAGGGGAAAGTGAGAGAGTTGTCTCATGGACTATGTACCTCAGTGTGATAAGGGCGAAGTGAGAGGGTTGTCTCATGAACTATGTACCTCACTGTGATAAGGGCGAAGTGAGAGGGTTGTCTCATGGACTATGTACCTCACTGTGATAAGGGGAAAGTGAGAGAGTTGTCTCATGGACTATGTACCTCAGTGTGATAAGGGCGAAGTGAGAGGGTTGTCTCATGGACTATGTACCTCAGTGTGATAAGGGCGAAGTGAGAGGGTTGTCTCATGAACTATGTACCTCACTGTGATAAGGGGGAAATGAGAGGGTTGTCTCATGGACTATGTACCTCACTGTGATAAGGGCGAAGTGAGAGGGTTGTCTCATGGACTATGTACCTCACTATGATAATAATAATGTTCGCCTAGGCAGCTGAGGCCCGTTGCGATGGTCGAATGCCACCATGACCAGTCAGAACTGCGCCCTGCCAGACCTCGTCTACTGCAAGGGTGGGGGTGTTTTGGGGTTGCTATCCCTTGAAGCCACGTGTTTCGAGGACGGCCTCGCCCGCGCTTCCAGTCTGCTGGTTGGATACCCCTACACTGACGAACGCTCGTGTGGTACTGGGAAAATGACCGCTGAACATTTGCTGCAAAACTGCCCGACATACGAGGATCAGAGAAAGCAGATGTGGCCATCACCAGTGGCAACACTAAACATGCTCTATGGCAGTGTCGACAGCCTCAGGATGACCGCTGCTTTTTTTCGAAAAATACAGGTTGACGTCTGACAGCGTACGAAGAAGAAGAAGAAGAAGAAGAAGAAGAAGAAGAAGAAGAAGAAGTAGAAGAAGAAGAAAGATACCCTTAGCACTTTGAACTGTCTTGAGAAGGATCTGGTGAAATGGAACTTCCTGATCCAGTCGGGAAATTTGTGCAAACAGGGTAAGTCGGCGACGGTCCAGGACTTCTGATACAGTTGGGAGGTTAGTCATAGTAGAGACCTCGGTATTTTGTACGAGATCGTACCAAAGAATTCCAAGAATTCGCCGCTGATTGCGCATATGAACGGATTCGAGTTGAGATGTCCTTTTTCAGCAGTCCAATGTGATAAGGACCAAGAATAAAACATTTTATGTATGTCGCAAATGATATTAAAGTGGGTTGTGCGTGGATCTAGCAGCATCACATTGTAAAACGAATTGATACAGAAACCAGTAAGGCAAGAGCTGTCACAATGCCTTAGAGACAGGCTTCATGTAGCCGGTCGCCTGCAGTTGTCGCCTCTTACATTGGATGGAGCAGAACAGAGGCTAGCTCTATTTCAAAGACTCGTTCGCGCCAGTCTGCGAAAGAACATCTCAACCCGAAGAGTACTTGATCCCTGCACGAGACAAGTTGTTCGAAACAGAAAATATACGGGCCACAGAATGAAGCCATTGATTTCGTTAAGAGCTACGGTTATTGGGTTAAAGAACGCCACGGGATGAAAGAAAAATGAATTTTTACCGGCTTAGTTCAAACAGCAGTACTTTTCTCCCCTTGGCTCCAATTCAACTAACAGGTATAGTATTCTATTGTAGGCTTTCGGCATTAGGCATTGTAGTCATTTCTATCCATTCATCCACCCACCCAAACCTTTCCATCCATCCATCCACCCCCATCCCACCCACCAAAATCTATCTATCTATCTATCTATCTATCTATCTATCTATCTATCTATCTATCTATCTATCTATCTATCTATCTATCTATCTATCTATCTATCTGTCTGTCTGTCTGTCTGTCTGTCTGTCTGTCTGTCTGCCTGCAGGTTTGTCTTTCTGTCTTCCAGTGTGATTGTCTATCTGTCCATCTGTCTCTCTGTTTATTTCTCTCCGTCCGTCCATCGACCATTTACACGTCCCTACCTTGTCCACCCAGCCAGCCCTTGTGCATCTGTCCCTCTGTCCGCCAACACTTCCCATTCATTCCACTGCCGGTGACCCTCTCTCTCTCTCTCTCTCTCTAATCTCTCTCTCGCTCTCTCTCTCCCACTCTCACTCTCCCTCGTTGTTTTATCTCTTCGTGTCTGACCCCCTCTGACGCTTATCGTCTGCCGTGCATAAATTTACATCACTGGATTCACGCGTGTCAAAAAGATCAGTGCGTCCTCTCCAGCGTGATGGAGAATTATCAGCGTGTGCTCGCGTCTTGCAAACTCACAATGTAATACAAATTGCTACAGAAACCACTCATGAAAGGGCAGCACACGAATGCTTTTGCGCGGGGTCAGAGCACTGAAGCATCAAAACATTGCAAGCTAGTAAATGTCAGGCAAATAGAGACGGATCTATCTATCTATCTATCTATCTATCTATCTATCTATCTATCTATCTATCTATCTATCTATCTATCTATCTATCTATCTATCTATCTGTCTGTCTGTCTGTCTGTCTGTCTGTCTGTCTGTCTGTCTGTCTGTCTGTCTGTCTGTCTGTCTGTCTGTCTGTCTGTCTGTCTGTCTGTCTGTCTGTCTGTCTGTCTGTCTGTCTGTCTGTCTGCCTGCCTGTCTGTCTGTCTGTCTATATATCTGTCTGTCTGTCTGTCTGCCTGCCTGTCCATCTATGAATTTATATATCTGTATGTCTGTCTGATTGCCTACTTGTCTGTCTGTCTGTCGGTCTGTCTATCTGTATGTGTGTCTCTCTGTAATCTCTCAATGTATCACACTCATCAATCAGATGAAACATGTTCAGTTCCCTCTGGAGCACTTAACTACAATATTAATGCGCCATATCCTTACGTCCTGAGCCATCTGTTCCAACTCTATTCACGTTCTTCTAGTTCCTGTGTTTGTCTCGAGTTATCTTCTAAATGAGTGTATTTGAACTCCCTCTACCTCTCTTGCCCTGGAGGTTCCCGAACGGAGATTTCTGTAATGCTATCATTTGGCTTCTTCAATGTGTGTCCTAATGCCACTACCATTTGCTCACCTATTGTTACATTGTTGGCTAGTTGATTCTTCCCAACAGTTTCTCATCATAGATTTTGTCGTATCATTTCCAACCCTTTATTCTGCACACGAAGCTAATAAACGACAGTCTACACATTGTTGGTTAAGTATCAGACCAACTCAACCCAACTAGCTATTCTGGACACCGCGTTCGGTGGTTAATGCTTTGAATAGCAAACTTATCTAAAGCATAAATGAAACACGACAACGTATTCTTTCACAAAAATACCGTTCTTAATTTATTGACATAACTGGATATGATCCCATCAATTATAGTCCAAGCCTTCTCATGAGAGTTTCAGCACTTGGCCAATTGGTTTCCTTGGTTATATATCCGGTTCTATCTTCGTTCATTATCAGTTTTTTTTAAAATCCCTCACATCATCATCTATCTAACTAAAGTCGTTAGTCTTGTGATTCTCGTCTCTGGCAGTGGGTCTGGCCTCTGGCGTCCATCCATCCACGCTGTCTGGCCCCTGGCATCCATCCATCCACGCTGTCTGGCCCCTGGCATCCATCCATCCACGCTGTCCAGCTTCAGCTATGGAAAAAAGATAACGAATTCGTGATATGGGGTGTGATCTCTGGTCTTCGTCTACACCTTGTTTCTGTCTTAGGGTTTTGCACACTCTTCGACCAGTTTTGGGTGTCTTGGATACACCCGTGCTTCTGCCAAAACGTCTTGCACACCCTTCTGACAGCGTTCGAGACTTCGGCAGTTTTGAGACCTACTGACGCTCGACAGATACTTACTGGAGTCAGACAATTAGTGTCGACAAAGGCGATTTAGTGCAAGCATTCACCGATATTCTGATACCAACTTAAGTATTTCCTAGCTACTCCGACGTCCAACACTTACAAAGTTAACGCAGCGAACTCAGATCAGTGCATCGGGTAGCCGTCCTTCCAAACCTTCCTGCAATCTCTCCTACATCACTTGTTAGCTGTGTGTTGTTAAACTCCGTCTTCTTTCACAGCTACGCTGAAAACTAGTCACGTGGTACCAAAGTCTCCATTGGGTTGACAGATTCGAGTGTCACTGTTCGTATCTTGACTACTAATTTGCCAGGTCTCCATTTCTGGATTACGCCTCTTCCTTGAAAATGACCTACCCCTCCCAACCCCCCACCCCGACCTCCACCCTCCTTGGACAGCTCACCACTGCAGCAGTGATGGTTTTGCTAATTCTTCCACCGTCCTTCTGAGTTATGCCTTTCCCTACAAATTTAACTAAAAGTCTTAGGACCATCTCAAAGTTTAACATGCCATGATCACATGACTTGATTTCAGACAATGAGAAGCTACATTTCTGAACGGGATCACGATGTTGAGCAGTGCATGAGTTGCAGAGGTGTGCGACCCACAGCTGAACACTAGCGCCAGGCCCGGCGAACCAAAGCTACCAAGACCCTTTTACACTTTCTCACAGTGAAATTGAGAATGTTCAGGGCTTGGTAGCGGGAAATTGAGAACGTTCATGGCTTGGTAGTAGGGGATAGAGAACGTTCAGGGCTTGGTAGCGGGAATTAAGAACGTTCATGGCTTGGTAGAACGGGAATTAGAAACAAGCCTGCCTTTGTTCGAAATGACCCATACCTAACCTCCATAGGAATCTTAAATCCGTCTAGATTCATCCCCCATGTCCTTGCTTCCTACAAGGTAACAATTGACTTTCAATGACAGCCTTTTGTTAGGATCATGACTGGGATCATCCCAGCCGAACGGATGTTTGACGCTGTCAGAGCAGTTCATTTTGTTAGTCTCAGTTTACCCTCAAACTTGGCTGATGGATTATGTAAAAGATACTTACCTTCTTCAGTAGTATTGTATGTCGTACCAGGTCATGTAAACACTAGGACATGTCTATCATTTGTAAACACTAGGTCCTGTCTATCATCTGTGAGCACTAGGCCATGTCTAACATCTGTAAATACTAGGTCATGTCTAACATCTGTAAATACTAGGTCATGTCTAACATCTGTAAATACTAGGTCATGTCTGTAATCTGTTATCCACAGGCCATGTCTGTAAGTTGTAATTATTAGTCATTTCTGTAATAAAAGGTCATGTTTGTCATCTGTAACAATTAGGTTATGAATGTATTCAATAATTGCATGGTCGTCTTTGGAATTTGTAATCACTAGGTCATTTTTTGTCGCCTGTAATCACCAGGTCATGTCTGTAATCTATAATTACTAGGCTGTGTCTGTAATCTGAAATAATTCGATCATGTATGAAATCTGAAGACTGTAATCTGTAAATGCAAGGTCATATCTGTAATCTTAAATCACTAGGTGGTTGTAAGCTGTAGTCATTAGGTAGAGACTGTAATTTGTGATCACTAGGTAGAGACTGTAATCTGTAATCACTAGAGGCCGTGTGCCCTGTAATCACTAGAGCCCGTGTGCCCTGTAATCACTAGAGGATGTGTGCTCTGTAATCACTAAGTGGTTGTAATTTGTAAATGCTAGGTCATGTCTGTCAATGGTTTTAAAAAAATTGGATGGGTTAAAAGTGGATAAATGTCAGGGTCAAGATGGTATTCATCCAAAATTGCTGTTTGAAATTAGAGACCTGCTAGCAAAACCATTGGCTATATTTTGTTCTCAAACACTTACTTACAAATGGGATTGTTTCACGGGATTGGAAAGATGAACGAGTGATATCCAGCACATTATAGACCGGTGAGCTTAAAGAAAATCCGCATGGGTTGAAAGAAGGACGATCGTGCTGTATAGATCAATTAGGATTAATTCAGGGATTACCATTATGATAGACAGTCCATGTTATTTTTCCGTGGGATTCCGTGGCGAAGTGGTTAAGCCGTCGTCCTCGTGATCGGGTGGTGTAGGTTCGACTCCGTACTCCGCCGTCTTTTTCACGGGTGTTTGATACGGAGTCCCCCTAGTCGTCTTGTCCTTGACTTGCTACTGGGGTCGGGCGGTACGAGACGAGAGAGTGAGGATAAAAGGTAGCGGAGTTAATCCTTCCTAAAAAAGCGCTATCAAAATAAATTATGCAATCATCGTCTACGATGGACGGCGGCCTTTGCCTTTTTTGTGTGCATGTTTTTGATCTAGGCTTTGGAAAGGTCTTTCATAGAATACGTCATCAAAGATTGTTTGGAAATTAAAATCACATGAACTAGGTGGGGAAGTTGACAAATGGATAGAAAAATTGTTAAGGGAAAGAAGGCCAAGAGTGGGTATAAATAAGGAGTATTCTGGGTGATGACAGGTAAAAAGTGACGTGTCACGGGCTCGGTTTTGGGTCCAATTTTGCTCTTGATATATATAAACGATTTGGACAATGATGTCGGATCAATGATCTCAAAATTCGCGGGTGAAATAAAACTGTACAGTAGTGCCTCATCTAAAGCAGAACTGGATATATTGAGGTCAAATTTATATAAAATTCGAGAATAGTCTGAGGGCTGGCAATTAGAGTTTAATGTAAATGAATGTACAGTCATGCACATATCTAGATCCAATATGGAATTGAATTAACGGATGGGAGATAATAATATTAGTAAGATAGAAAAGGAAAGGGATATATCGGTTATAATAAATCATTCAGGTAAGGCGACTGAGCAAGTCCAAGTAGCAGTGAAAAATGCAAATGCAAGGTTAGTTATCATACAATTAAATTTCAAACACAGAAGCAAGGAAGTGATAGTTAAACTGTATAAAGCATTAGTTAGATCTAGACTGGAGCACTGTGTACATGTGTGGTGTCCTTATCGTAGATGAGATATAAACATGCTGAAAAGGATACAAAGAAGAGCGACACAGCTGCTATAAGGATTGCAAACTTACAGTTATGAGGAAAGACTCAAAAAAACTGTCATACAGTGTCTAGAAAAGAGACGGTTAAGAGATGACTTAATCCAGGTTTATAAGATAATCAAAGTAACAGAAAAATTAGACTATAACAAGTTTTCAAAATACAACCCCCTACAAGAACAAAAGAGGACAGCTACAAGTTAACTAAAGAAAGGTTCAGATTAAATATTAGGAAATATTGTTTTCGTTAGAGAGTGGTGAATGTTTGAAACGCATGCCCACAGGAAATAGTGGGGACAGGGTAAGTTAAGGCATTCAAAAATTGATGAGATGCACATAGTTATTGTTACATCAAGTGAAGGTAAAAGATACTGGTTGTAAACAGACTGCAGACTCCTCTAAACCAGTATAAAGACGTTAAGTTATCTGTAATCACCAGGTGGTGTCTGTAATCTGTAATCACCAGGTGGTGTCTGTAATCTTTAATCACCAGAGGGTGTCTGTAATCTGTAATCACCAGGTGGTGTCTGTAATCTGTAATCACCAGGTGGTGTCTGTAATCTGTAATCACCAGGTTGTGTCTGTAATCTTTAATCACTAGGGGGTGTCTGTAATCTGTAATCACTACGTGGTGTCTGTAATCTGTAATCAATAGGCGGTGACCTTAATCAATAGATCATGTCGTTTTCAATCTGTCATATCGAGTGCCTTATGCCCGGTAGCCTAGCGCTGGATAAACTCATCTCGGTTTTGTATGTTGGAGGACTCTATAGATCAATGACTTCACTCGGGTATGTGGTACCGCGCCTCAATACCAATCTCTACGCTTACAGTAGTAGCGATACTAGGATGGCACTTTTCGTGTATGTCTGTCTAAAGGCATGAGCGCCACATCTTGCCCACCCTTCTGTTATCAGTGATATACACCACATGCCCCACCCATCTGCATTTTCTAAACATTATAGTATCAACTACGTCCTTCATCGTGGTAGACCACCTGATATATGTGATACGAATTCAGAAAGCTTGTCACTGTTATTCGTTCCCTTGCCATTTCAGGAGCTCGAAGCATCTTTGCATCTAATATTTGCAGGTTAAATACTTTGCAGCTTTATGCCATGGCTGAAACATATATGATGTTGAAAGTGCTTAAAATAATTCAGTAAAAGATAATTTACCGCTGAGCATGTATCACATATGGGATATTGTCTTCCAAACCAAGAGTTGATAGGTTTGTAGCTTGTGCTAACTGATATACGCGCAATGCTAATAATTGAGGATCCTTTTACCCACATGGATTATACAACACTGTTATCCATCTCTTACAACTTGTTCTTCGTATGGTACTGACCCGGTTCTCATCTCTATCACACGCAATCTTATGTGTAGAAGAGATAGTGTGGCAGTGACAGTGGGCTCATTCTAGTCTGAGTCACACACACAGATGACTCCCAGAAACAACTCTTACGGTCTACTGGTCTTCATTTCTGTTTGAACATGAACAAAGGCCAGTAATCGTGATATTGCATTTCCAAGGGACTGAATTGCGGAATCATTTGCAAAAGGAATTCAGGAGTTATCGTTACCGATGATTTGTCTGTCTCATAATGAGATGTGCCTCAACTGTCCAACCGTTCTGTCCTTGTTGCTCTTTCCTCACAATGAATGCTTCCTAATTTAAAGATGTATATGATAAATATGGCTAGATTATAAGATAGCAGCACCAGAGGTGTCTGCGCGTGTTGTAGTGGTGTAAATCGACTGCAAGCTTTGTTTGCACTGTCAACATCTACATGTTTTGAAATTACTGAGTGTTTATTGTGACTGCACATTTGTCAAGGTATGATCAATTCTGCACGTACAGAAAGGCTTATCAAAACTACTGCACTAGAAACAGATAGTCACACGCATTTATACACTGACCAGTGAGTCCTGATATAACCTAAACGACAATGGTCTGAGGTTGAAAGGGAAATACGTTGGCCAGTAGAATCCAGAAAGACAAATCACAAATTAACGCGCAACAAGGAGCGCGAGCGCTTGGTGTAGGAATGTAAATCGAGTTTAATCCCATCGTACCAAGTTATACATCACTTTGTGTGCAGTTTGACTGGGCATATCGGGGAGTTTTCTCCCCATGGCCGCTTCTCCGTGTACAGAAATGGTTAGCAAAACTATTGTTCATCAAACTACCATAGTAGAATACACACAGACACCCACAATCATCTACACTCTGACAAATACGTCCTACTCCTGATGTAACCTATAAGACAACGGTCTGGGGTTGAAAGTGGCGTGCTGTCGCCAATATAATCCAGAAAGGTAAACCTTTAAGCACAACAAAACGAGCGGCGAACAACATTGACAGTCACAACTCTGAAACACCAACCAGTTAGGCAGAGCAAGGATCTGGTAATTCCACTTTAAGAAAAAGTCTTAACCAAGTGAAGGTTTTAACATGTCAGCACCAATGGCTGTGTCTGATAAGAAACCACTCTTTATTAGTGAAGTACATTCGCCAAGTTCTATGTAGTTGTCATAATTTCAATTATATAAACTAATTTGAACGCGGTCATTTTTTCCGTTAGAGAAGATAGCTCTAACCACACCGCCACTCAAATGTTACCAAACTGAACATCTCTACTAAAGTGTGTTACTCATTCCCTCCCCACCTTTTTTGTCCATGTTCTATAGAACTATATTATCAGATCATTGAATGTAATCGATATCCCAGTATAGTCATACACTGCTTCACACACGAATGGGACCTTTGTTCCAAATAAAATGTGAGAATTGATACACGAAGATCAGTCATAATTTATGGACGGTCAGAGATTTTATTTTCAGAGGATCTTACCAGTCATGTATTTCTGGGATTCATAAAATAATTTAAATACAAACACTTCATTCTGAATCAAATATTTTATTTTCATGGTTAAAGACAAACACTTCATTCTGAATCAAATATTTTATTTTCATGGTTAAAGACAAACACTTCATTCTGAATCAAATATTTTATTTTCATGGTTAAAGACAAACACTTCATTCTGAATCAAATATTTTATTTTCATGGTTAAAGACAAACACTTCATTCTGAATCAAATATTTTATTTTCATGGTTAAAGACAAACACTTCATTCTGAATCAAATATTTTATTTTCATGGTTAAAGACAAACACTTCATTCTGAATCAAATATTTTATTTTCATGGTTAAAGACAAACACTTCATTCTGAATCAAATATTTTATTTTCATGGTTAAAGACAAACACTTCATTCTGAATCAAATATTTTATTTTCATGGTTAAAGACAAACACTTCATTCTGAATCAAATATTTTATTTTCATGGTTAAAGACAAACACTTCATTCTGAATCAAATATTTTATTTTCATGGTTAAAGACAAACACTTCATTCTGAATCAAATATTTTATTTTCATGGTTAAAGACAAACACTTCATTCTGAATCAAATATTTTATTTTCATGGTTAAAGACAAACACTTCATTCTGAATAAATATATTTTATTTTCATGGTTAAAGACAAACACTTCATTCTGAATCAAATATTTTATTTTCATGGTTAAAGACAAACACTTCATTCTGAATCAAATATTTTATTTTCATGGTTAAAGACAAACACTTCATTCTGAATCAAATATTTTATTTTCATGGTTAAAGACAAACACTTCATTCTGAATCAAATATTTTATTTTCATGGTTAAAGACAAACACTTCATTCTGAATCAAATATTTTATTTTCATGGTTAAAGACAAACACTTTATTCTGAATCAAATATTTTATTTTCATGGTTAAAGACAAACACTTCATTGTGAATCAAATATTTTATTTTCATGGTTAAAGACAAACACTTCATTCTTAATCAAATATTTTATTTTCATGGTTAAAGACAAACACTTTATTCTGAATCAAATATTTTATTTTCATGGTTAAAGACAAACACTTCATTCTTAATCAAATATTTTATTTTCATGGTTAAAGACAAACACTTCATTCTGAATCAAATATTTTATTTTCATGGTTAAAGACAAACACTTCATTCTGAATCAAATATTTTATTTTCATGGTTAAAGACAAACACTTCATTCTGAATCAAATATTTTATTTTCATGGTTAAAGACAAACACTTCATTCTGAATCAAATATTTTATTTTCATGGTTAAAGACAAACACTTCATTCTGAATCAAATATTTTATTTTCATGGTTAAAGACAAACACTTCATTCTGAATCAAATATTTTATTTTCATGGTTAAAGACAAACACTTCATTCTGAATCAAATATTTTATTTTCATGGTTAAAAACAAACACTTCATTCTGAATCAAATATTTTATTTTCATGGTTAAAGACAAACACTTCATTCTGAATCAAATATTTTATTTTCATGGTTAAAGACAAACACTTCATTCTGAATCAAATATTTTATTTTCATGGTTAAAGACAAACACTTCATTCTGAATCAAATATTTTATTTTCATGGTTAAAGACAAACACTTCATTCTGAATCAAATATTTTATTTTCATGGTTAAAGACAAACACTTCATTCTGAATCAAATATTTTATTTTCATGGTTAAAGACAAACACTTCATTCTGAATCAAATATTTTATTTTCATGGTTAAAGACAAACACTTCATTCTGAATCAAATATTTTATTTTCATGGTTAAAGACAAACACTTCATTCTGAATCAAATATTTTATTTTCATGGTTAAAGACAAACACTTCATTCTGAATCAAATATTTTATTTTCATGGTTAAAGACAAACACTTCATTCTGAATCAAATATTTTATTTTCATGGTTAAAGACAAACACTTCATTCTGAATCAAATATTTTATTTTCATGGTTAAAGACAAACACTTCATTCTGAATCAAATATTTTATTTTCATGGTTAAAGACAAACACTTCATTCTGAATCAAATATTTTATTTTCATGGTTAAAGACAAACACTTCATTCTGAATCAAATATTTTATTTTCATGGTTAAAGACAAACACTTCATTCTGAATCAAATATTTTATTTTCATGGTTAAAGACAAACACTTCATTCTGAATCAAATATTTTATTTTCATGGTTAAAGACAAACACTTCATTCTGAATCAAATATTTTATTTTCATGGTTAAAGACAAACACTTCATTCTGAATCAAATATTTTATTTTCATGGTTAAAGACAAACACTTCATTCTGAATCAAATATTTTATTTTCATGGTTAAAGACAAACACTTCATTCGGAATCAAATATTTTATTTTCATGGTTAAAGACAAACACTTCATTCTGAATCAAATATTTTATTTTCATGGTTAAAGACAAACACTTCATTCTGAATCAAATATTTTATTTTCATGGTTAAAGACAAACACTTCATTCTGAATCAAATATTTTATTTTCATGGTTAAAGACAAACACTTCATTCTGAATCAAATATTTTATTTTCATGGTTAAAGACAAACACTTCATTCTGAATCAAATATTTTATTTTCATGGTTAAAGACAAACACTTCATTCTGAATCAAATATTTTATTTTCATGGTTAAAGACAAACACTTCATTCTGAATCAAATATTTTATTTTCATGGTTAAAGACAAACACTTCATTCTGAATCAAATATTTTATTTTCATGGTTAAAGACAAACACTTCATTCTGAATCAAATATTTTATTTTCATGGTTAAAGACAAACACTTCATTCTGAATCAAATATTTTATTTTCATGGTTAAAGACAAACACTTCATTCTGAATCAAATATTTTATTTTCATGGTTAAAAACAAACACTTCATTCTGAATCAAATATTTTATTTTCATGGTTAAAGACAAACACTTCATTCTGAATCAAATATTTTATTTTCATGGTTAAAGACAAACACTTCATTCTGAATCAAATATTTTATTTTCATGGTTAAAGACAAACACTTCATTCTGAATCAAATATTTTATTTTCATGGTTAAAGACAAACACTTCATTCTGAATCAAATATTTTATTTTCATGGTTAAAGACAAACACTTCATTCTGAATCAAATATTTTATTTTCATGGTTAAAGACAAACACTTCATTCTGAATCAAATATTTTATTTTCATGGTTAAAGACAAACACTTCATTCTGAATCAAATATTTTATTTTCATGGTTAAAGACAAACACTTCATTCTGAATCAAATATTTTATTTTCATGGTTAAAGACAAACACTTCATTCTGAATCAAATATTTTATTTTCATGGTTAAAGACAAACACTTCATTCTGAATCAAATATTTTATTTTCATGGTTAAAGACAAACACTTCATTCTGAATCAAATATTTTATTTTCATGGTTAAAGACAAACACTTCATTCTGAATCAAATATTTTATTTTCATGGTTAAAGACAAACACTTCATTCTGAATCAAATATTTTATTTTCATGGTTAAAGACAAACACTTCATTCTGAATCAAATATTTTATTTTCATGGTTAAAGACAAACACTTCATTCTGAATCAAATATTTTATTTTCATGGTTAAAGACAAACACTTCATTCTGAATCAAATATTTTATTTTCATGGTTAAAGACAAACACTTCATTCTGAATCAAATATTTTATTTTCATGGTTAAAGACAAACACTTCATTCTGAATCAAATATTTTATTTTCATGGTTAAAGACAAACACTTCATTCTGAATCAAATATTTTATTTTCATGGTTAAAGACAAACACTTCATTCTGAATCAAATATTTTATTTTCATGGTTAAAGACAAACACTTCATTCTGAATCAAATATTTTATTTTCATGGTTAAAGACAAACACTTCATTCTGAATCAAATATTTTATTTTCATGGTTAAAGACAAACACTTCATTCTGAATCAAATATTTTATTTTCATGGTTAAAGACAAACACTTCATTCTGAATCAAATATTTTATTTTCATGGTTAAAGACAAACACTTCATTCTGAATCAAATATTTTATTTTCATGGTTAAAGACAAACACTTCATTCTGAATCAAATATTTTATTTTCATGGTTAAAGACAAACACTTCATTCTGAATCAAATATTTTATTTTCATGGTTAAAGACAAACACTTCATTCTGAATCAAATATTTTATTTTCATGGTTAAAGACAAACACTTCATTCTGAATCAAATATTTTATTTTCATGGTTAAAGACAAACACTTCATTCTGAATCAAATATTTTATTTTCATGGTTAAAGACAAACACTTCATTCTGAATCAAATATTTTATTTTCATGGTTAAAGACAAACACTTCATTCTGAATCAAATATTTTATTTTCATGGTTAAAGACAAACACTTCATTCTGAATCAAATATTTTATTTTCATGGTTAAAGACAAACACTTCATTCTGAATCAAATATTTTATTTTCATGGTTAAAGACAAACACTTCATTCTGAATCAAATATTTTATTTTCATGGTTAAAGACAAACACTTCATTCGGAATCAAATATTTTATTTTCTTGGTTTACGTATAACGATATGTCTGTAGCATTTATTGCTTGCAATCCGTTGTATAATGTCTACCAGCTGATGCTCTCATTTGTGTATACCGATCTACGAGCTGTAGGCTTGATATAGCACTTTTCTGTCACATAAAAGCGACCCATAGCTTACTACTAGCGTCAGGGCCAGCGAACTAGAGCTGCCAAGACCCTTCTACACCTCCACGTGGTGATCCTGAATAACAGGCTGCAGCAGAGCAGACTGGCTAAGGAGAAGGGATCGAAGAGGGAATGCTAACCCGGTACTCAAAAACTGTTTGCTGAAGTCGGATGTGTTGGACCGAAATGTGCAAATATCGCAATCAAGCTGTAAACTACGACACAACGCATTCAGTTCTCTGGACTACATTCTGCTACTTAAGTCATTTTCAGTATTTGGTAACGGGAGATTGAGAACAAACGAAGCTAAGCCACGCCAACTATTGTTTGCGTACCCCATGGTAATTAATTATTAATCCGTCGCTTTTCCGCCTTGTGTGACTGATCGATTGAAGCAAACTCGCAGTGTAATCAGACCACAAAACTGATATGTATATCAAAATTCACAATATCATATAATTTATAATATCTTATAAAAGTTTAGACTCTTTGAAAAGCTCAATTTTGGCAATGTGCATATCCAGGCATCGCTTGCCGGATACGGAACTTCTATTTCAAACAATGACAAAGACATGCGCAGTAGCAGTTTTTGAGACAGAAATAAGCGTTAAAAACTTCGACTTTCAATAACTGATTACTCTCTAACAATATTTGTGGACATCAAAGTTATTATTATGTCATTTTATTGTGTAAAATTCGCTGAGTGAAAATTGACATCTGAGACTCAAAATTCGAAATGGATTTTGATACCCCAATTGTCATCAAATTTAAAAATAATCAAGTCATTTATGGGCCCAGCTAGAAAACATTTAAAGGACCTGTAGTGCTCTCAGTTCTATATATGTGTGTCTCTGTGTATGTGAGTGTGTCTTCTCTTTCACTCTCTCTTACTCACTATGTGTGTCTCTGTGTATGTGAGTGTGTCTTCTCTTTCACTCTCTCTTACTCACTATGTGTGTCTCTGTGTATGTGAGTGTGTCTTCTCTTTCACTCTCTCTTACTCACTATGTGTGTCTCTGTGTATGTGAGTGTGTCTTCTCTTTCACTCTCTCTTACTCACTATGTGTGTCTCTGTGTATATGAGTGTGTCTTCTCTTTCACTCTCTCTTACTCACTATGTGTGTCTCTGTGTATATGAGTGTGTCTTCTCTTTCACTCTCTCTTACTCACTATGTGTGTCTCTGTGTATGTGAGTGTGTCTTCTCTTTCACTCTCTCTTGCTCACTATGTGTGGCTCTGTATGTGAGTGTTTTCTCTTTCACTTTCTCTTACTCACTATATGTATCTCTGTGTGAGTGTCTTCTCTTTCACTCTCTCTTACACTATGTGTGTCTCTGTATGTGAGTGTCTTTTCTTTCACTCTCTCTTACTCACTATGTATGTCTCTGTATGTGAGTGTCTTTTCTTTCACTCTCTCTTACTCACTATGTGTGTCTCTGTATGTGAGTGTCTTTTCTTTCACTCTCTTAATCACCATGTGTGTCTAAACTCTGTACATACATATATGAGTGGCAGTCATTAAGTATCAACAATTTAATTATAAAGGGCATGGAAGAGTATGTACAACAGAAAATATTATTTCATGACCCAAAATTTCGTTTTTTTTAGCTATACTCCATGTTGGATGTTGGGATTGTGAACAGTATGCGAATGCGCAATAAAGCGTACACCATTGCCGTGCCACAGTCGACTTGAACCGTAGAGGGACAACGATGCGTTATTTTGTTGTTGTCAGAGGGTTCTAAACCGTCTGAAATCTACAGGACAATAAAGGTTCAGCATGGAGACAGTTGTTTGGATCAGAGGAGAATGTATGAATGGGTAGAAAGATCTCAAAACGGAAGACAAAATATAGTTGATGAATCGCGGAGTCGGCGACCAGCAAGAGTGGCAACTGACGAAGAAAACACTAGATCGACCAGCTACACCGTGGCAGCATATATATATATATATATATATATATATATATATATATATATATATATATATATATATATATATATATATATATATATATATATATATATAAAATCTGTTTGTGTTCACCGTGAAAATTACGTTAAGTGGCGGTTTGTTGAAACTTTCCTCACATCGCAAGCGTGCTGATAAAGGTTGACGGGGTTCCACCAGGTGGCTGTGCTATGCTTGACTTCATCTGCGTGTCGCTCACTACTACCGGGATCACGTCGATTCCTTACCTCGTTAGCCAGGCTGCTATGAAAACAGCCTGTTTTCATGGAGGACTAGGGGGAAGTCGATATTCTCTTTCTCTATCTGTATCTTCACTATTTCTCTCAATCTTTCTCTTTCACTCTCCTGTCACATTTATTCTTGCTATAACCTCATGGTTGTTCAGTTTTGTTGCTTGTCTCTCTCTTTCTATGTCCTTAATCTCTATTCCTCTCTTTCTATGTCCTTAATCTTTATCTCTCTCTCTCTCTTTCTATGTCCTTAATCTCTATTCCTCTCTTTCTATGTCCTTAATCTTTATCTCTCTCTCTCTCTTTCTATGTCCTTAATCTCTCTCTCTCTTTTTATGTACTAAACATCTATCTCTCTCTCTTTCTATGTCCGTAATCTCTATCTCTCTTTCTATGTCATTAGTCTCTATCTCTCTCGATGTCTGTCTTTACTCTCTCAATCTTTCCTTTTTCTCCCTCCTTCTATTTTCTTTTTCTTTCTTTATTCTCACTCCTCATTACTATTTCTCTTTCCACGGCTGTGTCTTTAAGCTATCTCTCTCTCTCACTCTCTGTCTTTCTCTCTGTCACTACTGTGTTGTTGTTCGTCCATCGTAATTGACGAGGACCACTTTGTCAGCATCACTTTTCTCATGAGTTCGAAGATAGTTAAATAAACCAATCTGAGCCTTGAATTGTCTGTTGCACTTAGTTCAGGGAAATAAGACACCCGCTTGCACCGGGGTTGAAGAAGGGTTGATGTGAGCTGACTTGCATAGCGATCGTCTCTGGATAACCTCATCTATTCTTGAAGCCTCATGTCTCTGGGTGGCCTCATCTATTCTTGATGCCTCTTGCGCAAAAAGTGCAGCACCAGTCTGTGCGATTGGTGGCTATTCTTTCCCAGTCACGATTAACACCGCACTGGTTCAGTGATCTCTTAAGTATGTCCTTATACTTTTCCCGCTGCCAACCGATTGTTCTCACGCCATTTAGAAGTTCACCACATAGCTGGACTTTTGGTAGACATTGACCTGACATGCTCACCATATGTCTTTGCTGTTGTCTGCTGTGATTCTGCATCGTTATCTCTTTCTTCCGGTCTCTCTGTCTTTACCATTCCTCTCCGCATCTCTCTTATTTACACTTTCTCTCGCTATCTCTCTTCTTTACACTTTCTCTCGGTTTGTCTATTCTTTACACTTTCTTCCGGTATTTCTCCTCTTTACACTTTACACTTTCTTCCGGTATTTCTCCTCTTTACACTTTACACTTTCTTCCGGTATTTCTCCTCTTTACACTTTACACTTTCTTCCGGTATTTCTCCTCTTTACACTTTACACTTCCTTTCCGTATCTCTTTTCTTTACACTTTCTCTCAGAATCTCTTCTCTTTACACATTCTCTCAGTATCTCTCTCATCTTTACACTTTCTCTGTATCTCTACTCTTTACACTTTCTCTCATTATCTTTCTTCTTTACACTTTCTCTCGGTCTCTCTTCGTTATAGTTTCTCTCCATCTCGCTCCTCTGTGCACTTTCTCTCGGTCTCTCTCTTTCTTCTTAACTCTTTCTCTCGGTATCTCTCTTCTTTATATTTTCTCTCCGTATCTGTCTCTTCTTTAAACTTTCTATCGGTATCTCTCTCGTCTTTACACATTCTATCGGTATCTCTCTGTTCTTGACTCTTTCTCGTGGTATCTCTCTTCTTTACACTTTCTCTCGATCTCTCTTCTTACACTTTCTCTCTTTCTCTTCTGTACACTTTCTTCCAATCTCTCTCTTCTTTACACTTTCTCTCGGTATCGCTCTCTTCTTTACACTTTCTCTCGGCATCTTTCTCCTTTTTATACTTTCTCTGTCTCTCTCTCTCTCCTCTTTACACTTTATTTCAGTCTCTCTTTCTCCTATTTACACTTTCTCTCGGTATCTGTCTCCACTTTACACTTTCTCTCTGTGTCTCTTCTTTACACTTTCTCTCGTAATCTGTCACCTCTTCACACTTTCTCTCGGTCTCTCTCTCTCTCCTCTTTACACTTCCTCTGTTTCTCTATTTTCTTTGCACTTTCTCTCAATCCCACTTTTCTTTGCACTTTCTCTCAATCCCACTTTTCTTTGCACTTTCTCTCAATCCCACTTTTCTCTGCACTTTCTCTCAATCCTACTTTTCTTTGCACTTTCTCTTAATCTCTGTTTTCTTTACATTTTCTCACGGTCTCTCTCTTAACATTTACTCTCAGTCTCTCTATTCTTTACACTTTCTCTTGGTCTCTCTGTCTTAACACTTTCACTCAGTCTCTCTACTCTTTACACTTTCATTCAGTCTCTCTACTCTTTACACTTTCTCTCGATCTCTCTGTCAACACTTTCTCTCAGTCTTCCTATTCTTTAAACTTTCTCTTGGTCTATTTATTCTTTACACTTTCTCTCAGTCTCTCTGTTATTTACACGTTCTGTTAGTCTCTCAGTGTATTTCACCTCTGTCTTTCTTCCTCTCTATTTAAAAAAAACTTTTTTCTCCACCTTTCTGTTTTTATTCTTATTTTCACACTCTTTCTTTCTCTACTCTATCTTTCATCGTCTCTCTGTATTTGTCTACCACCCCACCTCCCCGCCTTGTTCTTGCGCTCTTTCACGCTGTCTTACTATGTGTATTTTTCGGTTTTTGTTTGTGTGTGTGACTCATTTTTCTGTGTCTTTAATCTTTCTCTCTCTGATTTAATACTATATGGCTGTGTCTTCACTCTCTCTCTATCTATGTCTTCTCTATCTTTGTATCCAGTAAGTGTGTATGTGTTTTTGTCTCTCTCTTTCTCTTTCTCTCCTCAGTTTCCTCTCTCTCCCCTCCTCCCTCTCTCCCTCACTCTTCCTCTGTCTTACTCGACTCCCCTCCCTCTTGCTCCCCCCTCTCTCTCTGCTTTCCCCACTCTCCTCAGTCTCGCTCTCCCCTTCTATCTCTCTCTCTCTCTCTCACTCTTGTCTCGCCACCCACTCCTTAATTATGTACTTGATGTAATCGTAGAAAGACACGCGAGTTACACTTACAAAAAGGCGACTCGGCAAGAACGAGTGACCATCCCACAGGCAGCTGAGACCTCGGAGAGTCAAGTGTCTACCACTCCATCCCTGACAGCAGTGCTTGCTACAGTCCTACTTTGATCTTATACGTGTTTTTATACCCCATTCAATTTCAATACTTTGTTTCAAAATCGAAAAATCAATAACTACACTAGGTCTAGTCCTAATTGAAATCCACTTCTATCTGAAATCCACCTCATTACAATTATCCACAAGCCAGGAAATGAAGTTTCAAATAGGCAACAAGAGAGGGACCAATAACAGAGGCTGGAGTTTCATTGTAAGGACAATTCTTTCAAGTTGTATAGTTGTAGCACATTCATTCAGTTAACTGTGATTAAGTTACAGGGCCGACAACAGTGGTCGGGTGTGTAGAGAGTGTCTTTGTTTCTGCTCAGAGATGACTACGGGGACACGGATAAGTGATGAATGGAAGTGTGCGGAAGCGTTTTATGTCAGTGTGTGTGAATATTCTGTGTGAGTTTGCGTGAGTGATTCATGTGTGTGTGTACATGTTCTGTGTGAGTTTGCGTGAGTGATTCATTTGTGTGTATAAATGTTATGTGTGAGTTTGCGTAAGTGATTCATGTGTGTGTGAATGTTCTGTGTGAGTTTGCGTGAGTGATTCGTGTGTGTGTGTGTGAATATTCTGTGTGGGTTTGCGTGAGTGATTCGTGTGTGTGTACATGTTCTGTGTGAGTTTGCGTGAGTGATTCATGTGTGTGTATAAATGTTATGTGTGAGTTTGCGTGAGTGATTCGTGTGTGTGTGAATGTTCTGTGTGAGTTTGCGTGAGTGATTCGTGTGTGTGTGTGAATATTCTGTGTGAGTTTGCGTGAGTGATTCGTGTGTGTGTGTGAATATTCTGTGTGGGTTTGCGTGAGTGATTCATGTGTGTGTACATGTTCTGTGTGAGTTTTCGTGAGTGATTCATGTGTGTGTATACATGTTAAGTGTGAGTTTGCGTGAGTGATTCGTGTGTGTGTGTGTGAATATTTTGTGTGAGTTTGCGTGAGTGATTCGTGTGTGTGTGTACATGTTCTGTGTGAGTTTGCGTGAGTGATTCATGTGTGTGTGTGAATGTTCTGTGTGAGTTTGCGTGAGTGATTCGTGTAAGTATGTGTGTGTATAAGAGCGTAGTTATGTAAGTGATTGTACGTAGGTGCGTGTGTATGTACGTGTGTATATGTGTAAGTGTATGTGCTAGTGAATGTGTATGTCAGTACACACGTGCAATTGTGTGTACATAAAATGTCACCTAATTTTAAATATAAGACGTTAACACTACACATGGTTATAATACATGCTACCGACCGTGTCACTTCTGGTGCACCCAACCCATAGCAATCACAGCCCGTCATGAGCATTATTAACTGTTGTTAATATACACTTTAATTGTAGCAGTAGTGGATACAATATGAACACCGTAACAGTGTCCTAAAAGGCGATATACTGAGGTTGTTTTTTTTGTTGCAACTACCAACCATATCACGAAAAGCAATTTCTGCTTGAATACATGCGTCATGTAATGGTGGCCTTATTCTTCACATGTAACAGAAAGACGAACTGAAATAAATAGAGGGCGACAAAAATGGCAAATGCAGAGGCAAACAAGAATAGAGTATAAAGCAAATTACTTTGTTGTTATTTTTGTAGTGGTTAAGTGTGATAAGGCGGGGAATACTTCGTGTTTATTGATTTCTGAAATGAGATGGCTAAGATATCCGAAGATTAAACGACGGCTCTATTGGCGATTCTGATGGTAGAAGTGACCGGATTAGACGGTGAGTCGCGCTGAGATCACAGGAAAAGGGGGATCCAGAGACCACGTGTGATCAGGCACTATCGGATTGAGTGGGAGGAAGGAAAGGAGGGGATCGTTTGCGAGGAGTGAATATTGATCGGAAACATGGATTACAGTGTGATATGTAGAGGAAGAGTGTGATATGTAGAGCATTAGAGTGTGATATGTAGAGGCTTAGAGTGATATATGTAAAGGAAAAGTGTGTGGTTTGTACAGAAATAGCGTGTGATATGTAAAGGATTAGAGTGACATATGTAGAGGATTACAGTGGCAAATGTAAAGGAAAAGCGTGTGATATGTAGAGGAATAGAGTGTGATATGTAGAGGAATAGAGTGTGCTATATAGAGGATTAGAGTTGGATATGTCGAGGATTAGAAGTGAGATATGTAAAGGAAAACTGTGTGGTATGTACAGGAATAGCTTGTGATATGTAGAGTGATTCAGGGAGAACTAAGTATAAATTATGAGTTTGGCGCTTGTGTAACAGATAACACTGAGCTGTATGTGATAAAACAAATGGTTGTGTGTGTGTGTAAACAGGTGGTTGTGGGGCTGTAATGAGCAGATTGTGTGTATATAAACAGGTGGTTGTGGGGGTGTCATGAGCAGATTGTGTGTATATAAACAGGTGGTTGTGGGGGTGTAAACAGTTGGTTATGTGGGTGTAAACAGCTGGTTATGTGGGTGTAAACAGGTGGTTATGTAGGTGTAAACAGGTCGTTATATGGGTGTAAACAGGTGGTTATGTGAGTGTAAGGTGGTTATGTGGGTGTAAACAGGTGGTTATGTAGGTGAAAAAAGAAGCTTTTCTGTGTGTAATCAGGTGGTTGTGCGGGTGAAAACAGGAGCTTGTGTGTGTGCAATCAGGTGGTTGTGTGGGTGTAAACAGGAGCTTGTGTCGGTGTAAACAGGAGTTTGTGTCGATGTAAAGAGGAGGTTGTGTGTGTATAAACAGGAGCTTGGGTGTATATAAACAGGAGCATGTGTGGGTGTAAACAGAAGCTTGTGTGGGTGTAAATAGGAGGTTGTGTGTGTGTAAACAGGAGCTTGTGTGTGTGTAAACAGGAGCTTGTATGGGTGTAAACAGTAGGTTGTGTTTGTGAAACCAGGAGACTAGGTGTAATCTTTGTTTTTTCTAAGTTACTCGTGTTAAGAAAATTCTTTACGTATTTTTGGTAACGGGTTACATGCGCTCTTCTTAGATCCAGCTTAGTACTTGAACAAATGGACCTCAAGGCTTCTCATGAACCCACTAATCACAAATATTCCATTTCAGTCAAGACTGACTGTATGATGATGCGCCCTTGGAGTAGCAACTCTACTGAGCTTTTGCTTTTCCGTTTCTTGACGTGTTTTTAATTTCACTTCATTGTGTGTCATGAACTTCTTTTCTCCCATAGGCTGCTTTTCAGATTGCACTTTCTCCCATAGGCGGCTCTTCAGTTTGCACTTTCTCCTATAGGCGACTCTTCAGATTGCACTTGCGTCGAATTGCTGCTTCATTTTCAGGAACTTCTCTTTTCCCACGCTCAAGTGGCTCTTCAGATTGTTCCTGCACTTAGTTTGTCTGCAGCTTCGTCTTTCCATGATTCCAGTACTCTCATGTTCCGTTTGCACACGTCTTTGAAGTCAACCTGTGATCGGCCAGCTGTTTTTTTGCTATCATCAGCTGTCCATAGAGAATATCTTTAGGAATGTTACCATCTTTTATGTGGTAAACATGACCAAGCCATCCGAGTCTTCGCTGCCTAATGAGAGTGCAAATACTTGGGATGCTGATGCGTGTATGCACCTTCGCGTTTGTCATAAAGTTCTTCTATGAACCGCCTTAGCTGGATCGCAGGCGCTGTAGATGAAAGGTATTTAGCCGTTTGGCAGAAGTTCGCCAATCCTCGCTGCGGTATACGTTCACAGCTATACGATTCACAGCGTCTACGATCACATCAGTGTCTAGAGTGGCTGGAGTGGCTAAAGTGGCTAGAGTGCTAGAGTGGCTGGAGGTGCTGTGACAGCCTGTTGGCAGCAGTGGTGCGTGCATTTGTGGTGGTGGTTTCACCTGACCTCAGAGAGGTCGATATAGAGGTATTGTGAGTGAGATATGGAGGTATTGGTGGGACTATGCCACACTCTGCAGTTTCTATAAACGACATTGTGGGCAGCGCCTCGATTCTTCTTCTCTAAACCGTACTGGTAGCAGCCTATAACAAACATCAAGTTCTCAGTGCAGCAGTAGGCCCACCCATTTTCTTCTCTACTTCGTTTGCCCTCAGTCATCCACATTAATGAACCGAGCAATTAGCACGTGCATGAATGTCTTTATGAGACACGTTGCACCAGAATGGGACAAGAATGGGGATGGGAGGGGGGGGGGGCGGCAGTGAATCAGTTTCCAACATGCTTATGTTTTGGGTTGTTTGTCTAGTCTTTGGCCGTCCATATGCTACATTCCAGATTGTTTGTCTAACCTTTGCCCGTCCACATGCTACATTCCAGATTGTTTGTCTAACCTTTGCCCGTCCACATGCTACATTCCAGACTGTTTGTCTAGCCTTTGCCCGTCCACATGCTACATTCCAGATTGTTTGTCTAACCTTTGCCCGTCCACATGCTACATTCCAGACTGTTTGTTTAGCCTTTGCCCGTCCACATGCTACATTCCAGATTGTTTGTCTAACCTTTGCCCGTCCACATGCTACATTCCAGACTGTTTGTCTAGCCTTTGGCCGTCCACGTGCTACATTCAAGACTGTTTCTCTAGTTTTTGGCCGTCCACATGCTACATTCCAGACTGTTTGTCTGGCCTTTGGCGTCCACGTGCTACATTCAAGACATCAGTCGGTTGTTGTCGGAGGTATCTATCCTAAGAAAGCTGTCTTATTCGGTTATCTAGCCTTTCTTACCAAAGAATAGCTCCTCAAAGGAAACTCAGTTTAGTTTGTTCGGTTGGTCAAAAGTAAAACATGGAGATGGTCTGTATAGTCGGAAGCTTCTGAAAGACATTCACTGGACTTCGCTGTTTGAAGGCAGATCTAAGGAATGAGCCACTGCTTACAAGTATAGCAGTGCCATAGCTCTCAGCAGTAAGTTTTTTTCTACTCTTGGGCATACTGGATCCTTCGTAGTCCTTTCCACACCTCAGTCCCGCACTCAGCTCCGCCGTAAACCGCTATGATAGACTCCGAAACATAGCTGTAGAGCACATATCTTTGTTCATTAGGGGTCCCACAGTTGTTGTTCAGTTCAGCTGAGTTCAAGTAGCAGCTCAGCATCCAAGCCAGGCTTCAAGGCCTTCCCTCATACATCTTCTAATGTTATCCTACCACTTATAGTTCTGTTGACCTCTGGCACCCTCGTCCTCCAGTATATCCTCCCATATTGTATTCAGAAAGTTGTTATGTCTTTTGATATGACTAAATCATATGAACTGCCTGCTTCTGATTTCGTTCATCAGTTCTCTTTGTATCCACACTTTCTCCAAGTCTCCCTTATTTGTTTTCTTGTCTATCCACACGATATGCACCAGTCTTCTATGTCAACTTTTCAAAGGCATCAATTATCTTCCTCTGCTATTATGGGATAGTTCCTACTCTTTCTCACACGAACGAAGTAGTATACAAAACACTCTCAGGTTTAGTTTATCTGTCATTTGTTCTGTAAACCCCAGATACATTTTTTGGTGGTATTTGTTTGTGTTTTTCTGATAATTATTCAACGGTGAACATAATATTTATAAAAAATATAGAAATATATTTGTTTATCCTTTGTATCACGAGGTAGTGTCCGATGTCTCGTAAATCAAACAGTTAACACACGAAGGGCATACGACTCTTCAAATCATAGTTTACACATCCTGCTATTCACACAGACCACACACGCCTACTGAATGTGGAGATATCAGTCTTCTGATTGTGAAAGAAAGCTCAGAACAACATTCACTTAAACATGATACAGGAAGTGAACTACTTGTTTTCTGGAAGACCAAGAAGGAGATATGGTTCAGTGTGGCCGCTCTCACAAAAATGTTGCGCAATACTAGAGTAGAGAGGCAGCTGTCTGGGCTTGATAATAGATGTTCAGGTCGTCACATTGAAGATGGAACAGTCACGTTCTAGCTTGAGAGACAACGTGTGATAACGAGATTTCCCAAAAAACAAACCAGGAAATGTTATTCTCAAGAGGCCCCAGACGTGAAGGGTTTTATAGGGGGGGGGGGTAGTAGGGGTTGAGGGAGCGGCGTACATGGTGAGGGAAGTCGCCAGATCTGGACACAGTAAAATGGCGTGATCTGGGTCACGTACGAGGTGTAAATGATAGACATTCGATCTTATCTGCTTTCATTTTCACGGAGGCTTCGATGAAGGGGTGGGGTAGCGTGAGTCGTTAGCGTGGAAGAGGGTTTGAGGCAGAATTTGAGTAAGAGGGTGAGGGAGGACACGAGAGGACCAGTCCAGGAACGCTGGCAGTTCGATTGAAGATTTCTGATCCAGTGCCGGAAATGTTCCTTGGGTTGTCGGACACTGCGTGATGGATAGTTGTGTGTGTGAAGGTCACTGATAGCTAGTTGACATTAGACGGTTTTCATTTGATAGGAGGCTGACATTTTATGTTTGGCATTGTGACATACATATGACATTTGATATTTATCATTTGTAAAGAAATGCGGCATTCAATAATTTCAAAGAATTATGGCACTTGATATTGTTTATTGTGGTAGAAATGTCTCATTTTATTATTTTTTTAAAATTGTTATTTTGACATAAATATGACATTTGATAATTGCCGTCGTGACAGAAATAGAAGATTTGATAGTTGTCAAAAGGGACAGAAATATGCGCTTGATATGATTTCTATTGTGACATAACTGTGGCATGTGATGGTTGTCCTTGTGTTATTATGATATTTGATAATTATCACTGTGGCTTAAATATGGCATTTTATCCGAGTTATTGATGATTGTTATGGACAATGCAGGTTGGCATTTGGAGTATGTATCAGTGATGGGCGGTTGACATTAAACTTGTGTTACACTTACGATAAGATATCAATTTTGCATTGTTATTTCGTTAGTGATATTACATTTGATTGTGTAATTATTGCATAGATATGACATTTGTTAATTGCCATTCTTGCAGAAAGTGGTAATTTGTCGATTGTCATTGTTTGGGGAAATTTGACATTTCATGGTTGTTAATGTTGCAGAAATGTGACATTTAGTTACTTTCCCTCGGCAGTCGTTATTGTGACATAAATGTAATATTTGATCATAAGTTATTCACCATGTTTGGTAGCGATAAAGAGAATACTAGAGAGAGAGAGAGAGAGAGAGAGAGAGAGAGAGAGAGAGAGAGAGAGAGAGAGAGAAAGAAAGAATGCACACGTTTCTTAGTGATTAAGATCTGGCATTTAACATCTGCAATTTAGTTATGTATACTAAAGACCTTGAGACGTAAACATATGCAGGAGAAGTTCTTCATCTACATCTACAATTATTAAATTGAGTCGTGTCTATGGACCAATCAAAATAAATATGACATTTGTTCCGAGTTTTTAGTAGTTATCATTGAAATAGGAGACAACCATAGACTACAGTGCTTTACTTCAGGGATTATAGAACTTCGATTAATGTTGATATAGCTTTGATTGAATACATCAATATTTGCCTTTTCAGGAAGTGTTTTCTGCCGTTGAAATTGGTCAAAAGCAGTATACAGATCAAAGATGGATTATTGATTTTTTAAAATGCTGAATAATGGTTTCTCATAATTGTGATAGCTCGTTGATATTTAACTGTGGGAGACCGATTCATGTTTCACAGAGACATGCAGATATATTATACATGTGAGAGAATATAACATGTCTAGTCATGGACGTTTGACTTTGAAAAACTGCAACTCACCTAAACCATGCAAGTCCAATATGGATAGTAGTCTTGCGATCAATACCTTCCTTATTTTTCCATATTTTGCAATGTCTATCTGTGTGTTCGCTTCTATATTTCCCAAGTCTACCACATTATTGGTCCTGTTTAACAAGTCTGTCTTTGTTCCTGTCTGTGATATGTGATTCCAATATGGTATGTCTTATATTCATATAGCTGAAACCTGCTTTATCAATCTTGTATATAACCGTTCCGCCTTCTATTGTGAAAGATTCAACAGATCTGTTATTTTACTGCCTTCAAAAAAGCATCAGATCTACTTTAACATTATAATGTTTTATCTCATTTGTTTCAATATGAGAGATGCTAAATTCAAACTTGACTTTACTTCATCCTTCCACCGATGCTGCGAAGTGTAGTGGGGAGCTGTAGGTCTCTCTCTTGGGCATATGTGTTGCCTATGCTGGCATACAATGTCTTTGAAAGAGTCTATCCATTTGGCTCTCGGTCTTCCCCTGGCTATAAACATCGATCTCGTACTGTTGCATGTTTTCAATGGGAGCCGGCCTGGTTTCCTCCTCACGATATGACCAAACCACTTTACTTTTTGTCTATCCATGTATTCTTGAGAGGTTGATTTTCCCACAATTCTTCTGATGTCGTTATTTTTCATTCTATCTCTTATGGTGACCTTGATGACTTTTCTCAGGCATCTCATCTCACAGGTTGCAGTTTCCATTTCCTCTGCCTTTGATAGAGGCCAGGTTTGACACTGAAAACAGGAAGTTGGTAAGAAAATAGTGTTTATAAGTTGCCGTTTTGTTTCTATACTGATGTTCTGATGTTTGAGTAGTGGTGACAGTTGGTAGATCACAGCACTTGAGTGTGATAGAAGGGATGAAACAACGTGAAAGAGAGATAGAAGGGATGAAAATAGGTGAGAGAATATCAAGGTATAAATTGTGATGGAAGATAAAAATGGAGAATGTAGAAGTTATAATAAAAGACGAGAGTAGATAGCGATAAGAGCGATTGTAACAGGTTATAGTACAATATCAGAGAAAAGCTGATAAAAGAAAAGAGTAGTGAATGATATAAGTGTATAATACACGGTGATAGTCGACAGCGAAGAAAGTGATGATTAAATGAGATAGTAGAGATTTACACAAATGTACATGTTGAGAGTTATGGAAGTGATTATACAGGTTTGGAGTGAAAAAGGTGATGTCAAGAGGCGAGAGTGAGTCGAGAATAATAAAGGTAATGAAACAAGATTAATGCTGAGAGTGATTGAGGTGATGTCAAAAGGTGATAGTAGAAGGTGATATAAGTAATTAAAACAGGTGAGTAGCGAGTGGTGAGAGAGATGAGAGTATCATAAATCCAAAGCTTTATAGTGTCTGATGTGGGAGATTGACAAAACTCGAGTTTCTAGACAGTCTGCTTAAATGTTTAGACCTCGAGGCTTAACGGACAATCTAATGAGATTTTGTTTTTAGAAAAGGGTGGCGGTCTAGTGTTTAAATGATTCAGTAACAACAACTGAAGAAATGCTAAGCTGAGGAAAATAACGATACAAGAACAATGATCTGAACATGTGATCTCATAGAAATGATAGGGTATATATTTGTGATGGAAGTAAATATTCTGGAGAAGATTAGTAATGTGGACCAAAGGTGGTCGGGATTCTACAATAAAGGAGAAAAATTTTTTGTTTGTTTTTTGCTTAGATGTTTGCCTCACTAGTTTCTACTGGCGGAGGCGTGCCATTTTCCACCCCAGACCGTAGTCCATTGGGCGATATCAGGACGCATAAACCAGTGCTTGAATGCATGTGTGCGTCTGTATGTACCTATGCTAGGTTTGTGCGTCCTCAGAAGCTAGCCCAACCAAAGTGCAATGGAAGGGCCTCACTATGAGGGCGCGTGTGAAAGTTGTGCAAGAGTGTGACTGTAGGATAGAGTCAAATGAAACAGAGTGAGGTAGGAGGAGAGAGAAGGGGAAGAGTGGCCCCCAGGGTGAGCCTCCTGAAAGTGAAAAGGAGAATATACGAATCCTGAATGAGCTGTGTGGCTCCAACCGGAGCATTGTTGGAGTACCGCTGGAAGAAGCGTGTCAGTTCTGAAGATGCGCTATTCCTAAGAGAGGTTGGGGTTTGAACTAAATAGGTCATTCAGATGTGTCTGATTCTCAACATAAGTTCAAATACTTTTTTTGTATCAGCCTCGCGATCTTCACTTAGTGTTTATTTCATTTCTGAAATCCACGGGGAGGATTTATACGCGTGATGAATAAACTCCGTCTACCCTAGCAGTCGCCAAACACTTTATAGGCTATTATTATTTTACCTGCGATAGAAAATAAAGTGCTACACCTCTTTAGAATTTGGCCCACAGGCCCTCTTGCTGAGTAGGTCAGTTGTTGAACAAGGCCGTGATGAGGACCCAGCTTAACATAAGCCAATTGTAGAGTGCTTCGAGGGTTTTATTAGCATAGTGGCCGAGCACTTGCCGTTCACTACATCAATGCACTGTTCAACTCAGTTACCGGTACGCTGCAGTCACCTCGACTGTAAATGGATACCCTGCTGGCGAAGAAAAACGGCGAGATAAGGAACTGGTCACCCCGCCTCCCAATTAAGCTGTGGACACACTAAAATAAGTCTCTAACACTCCATCCACGACAGCAGTGGCTGCTATGGGACTACCTTTATCTATAAAGCCAAGTATGTAGTACAAGGCAACTATAGTCCGTTTTTTAATTCATAGACAAGGTCCGAAGCAATTTCCTACTAAACTGCATGTCAGATCCAAATGATTTTCCGCATGCAACCTTAGAATATCCATCACGTTACAGTACTAATTTTTTCACTAAGAAATTCGATGAATTTTAAAAAATAAACTCATTAGGCAATATTAAAAACAACCTCACTGAATTTGACATAATTTTAAAATGTATACGGTACTCATGTATACTGATTATCCCATGCCGCAATGAGACATTTTGTCCAATGCTTAAAACAACCAAGGTCATTCATGTGAAACTTTTGTTCAGTTATAGGCGTATCCCTATATTATAGTGTGTGGGGTCGTTACTGTGACATTTAGTTGCTTTTTCAAAAGTTACATTGAAACAATTTCAAAATGAGTTTGAAGTGTTCATTGATAACAATGCACACGGCTACCATTTTATTACAAAAGTTTTTCCACAAGTAATCTAAGATGAGTCATTTATATTGCGGTATCCATGACCCAGAGAAACGAACGCAATTGGCGTTTGGTCTGGATAGATAATCTTTTAACCGTTGAATTGGACAGGACTCAAGAATGCACTCATATCAAGCAAGGAAGGAAAAGGACATTTGACGATTTCGACAGAGATGTCATAAAACGGGAGATATTGATTCTGTTGACAAAAAATCAACTTGTTACTTTCCGGAAACTAAAAATAAAATTGCAGTCCGACTGCAGTTTTAAAGTTTCCAAAAGTACTCTTTGGAAAATTGTAAGAGCCGCCGGCTTTACATTCATGGAAACTTCAGGTGGCAGGAATATTATATGTGAAAAGCCACATTTGATTACTGCCCGAAGCAAATACCTGACAGATAAGTGAACAGCGTAGGCAAGGCTACGATATTGTTTACTTTGATGAATCCTGGGTCAATGCTCACCACACCTATGGTAAAAAATGACAATCAGTTGACGGTGAACAGAAACGACAAATTCCAAGCATCAAAGGGCAGCGCATTATACTAACGTATGCTGGAAGCAGTGAAACGAACTTGTCTATGACGCTGAACTTATTTTCCAAACAGAAAGTAATGACGTTAGAGACTGCCACACTGCAATGGATGGACAAATTGTCAGGCACTGGATGACGAATGAACTGCTTCCAATTCTGGATAGACCGTCATGCCTAGTAATGGATAATGCATCCTATCACAATCCAGTATCAGAGGAAGACAAAGTACCAACTGCATCAAATATAAAAGCTCAATTTAGGACTGCTAGATAAGGAAAAAGTGAATTTCGAAGACACGTATTTGAAGCCAGAGTTGTTGTAGCTTGTGAGGAAGACAAATAAGACAAAGGCGTATCATATTGACAAAATCATTGAAGAGTACGGTCCCACTTCTCTGCGACTACCTCCATATCATGCGCATCTAAACCCTACAGAGCTTATGCGGGTTAGAGTGAAACGACAAGTTGCCGAACAGGACATTAAAAATGTGTGGAGTTGAAAGTGCTGACACGTGAGTACATTTCAAAAATATACATTCAATTCTGGAAGAAGTGTGTTGAACATGTGCTCCGGGATGAAGTGTGTTGAACATGTGCTCCGGGATGAAGTGTGTTGAACATGTGCTCCGGGATGAAGTGTGTTGAACATGTGCTCCGGGAAGAAGTACAGTAATTGCAACGAGATGGATTACAATTTGTCCAGCCAGTAACAATTATCAACCTCTTTGAATCGACAGTAAACTTTGTAAACTTACTGATTAGCAGACTTGGGTGAATAGGCGTATGTTTATCAAAACAATTAGGTGTATATACAATGGCAACAAACACATTTCAATATTCAAATGCGTCACACAACATAAAATTAACTGCGCAGTTGATACAGCCTTGGTGGTCAAAGGGTGACCGAAGAGATGTACTAACTGTTGCATATTGGTGTTTTTTTTACGATTGTACATAAAGAAATGTGTGAGAAGACGAGAACATTGAACGTTTAGATCCATTTACGATTGGCGAGTTGGAGATTTCAGAGCTACGATACGCAGACGACACAGTGCTACTATCAAGAAGTCCAGAAGGGCTAGAGCTGCTAATTTCGGTCGTAAATGGACACAGTAAAAATCAAAACCTGTTTATAAACATAAATAAAACAAAAGATAATGACCACCGACAAGACACAATGTCAGCATTAATAACAGTTGGGGGTGATGAAATATATCAGATCACGCAGATTGAATGTCTGGGCTCCAGAATTGACAAAGTTGGCGACTGATCGAAAGAAATCAGAAGCAGACTGACTAACCATGGTAATGAAGAGACGGAACAGCCTGAAGAAATTATGGCATAGCACCAACAAAACGATAACATTAAAAGTCTTGAGAGCCTGTGTTTTTCCTGTAGCAGCTTAGGGCTGCGAATCATGGACGATTACCAAAACTTCTAGACAAAAAAATCGAATCCTTCGAGTCAAAATGTTAAAGAAAGATCCCCAGCATACACTGGACAGAGAAAAAGACAAATGTAGACATTCGGCAAGAGTTGAGCATAGAGGAGAACTGGTTTATCAATTCCATTTGGCTAGAAAATGCAAATACTTTGATCACATCAAGAGACACAACGGCCTCGAGAGAACAGCGATGGAAGGTATGGTGTCAGGCAAACGATGAAAAGGGTAGACCAAGAAGACGATGGCACAAAGATATCCAGGAATGCCTGGTTATGACTGGCGGAGGCTGGAGTTTTGGCAAGGAAACGAGTTTATTTCAAACAGACTGTGATGGGAGCGACGTTCTATAAAGGACATGCTACACGATGAACATAAAGGGCAACACAAAGAATCAATTGATCTCTGAAGACATTTAGGAGATACGCCTATGAACAAACTGTGATGAGAAATTAAGCTGCGTACTGTAAAATCTTAAATGTAATGCCATTTCTTTGGAATGGTCCTAAAAGATCAAAAGAATTCGCCGATGTGCAAATGTCTTAACATCTATGGACTAAATACTATCAATGTTTTAGCGTCATGGATATTCTATGGCTGGATGCGAAAAATCATTTGAATATGACATGCATTTTAGTGGAAAATTGCTTCGCACCTTGTTCATGAATTAAAAGACGGATTAGGGATCAAGATGCGACCCATAGCTGACTACTAGCGTCAGGGCCAGCGAACAATATCTGCCAAGACCCTTCTACACCTCCACGTGGTGATCCTGGATAACAGGCTGCAGCAGGGCAGACTGGCTAAGGAGAAGGGATCGAAGAGGGAATGCTAACCCGGTACTCAAAAAATGCTTGCTGAAGTCGGATGTGTTGGACCGAAAGGTAAAATATGCAGGCCAAGCTGTAAACTACGACACAACTCATTCCATTCTCTGGACTACATTCTGCTACTTAAGCCTTTTCAGGGTTTGGTAGTGGGAGATTGAGAACGAACGAAAAAGAAGAAGAAGAAGAAAAGACGGATTATACAAAGAGTAGTGCACGGAACCAGCAGCTTCATCATGTGAAACGAATTCCCACAGAAACCACGGGTTGAGAGCGAATATATGAGCTGTGATACAGACTTCCTGTAAGATGGCTCACTGCAGTCCCCCCCCCCCCCCTTTTCCTAATATAGGCACGTGCCCATGTTGGTAAGACAAAAATACCCTAAGGTAACAAATTATAAAGAGAATACAATCCATACATTTCTTCAGCCGCTAAATATGTGCAAATAAATTGACAGCGTAATTAAGAGAAAGAGGTTTGCTATGAAAGTTCAAGTTAAATGTGCACGTTTGTAGTTGTTATCCAGAGACACCTGGGAGAAGATGCAACCTTGGGTTAAGAAGATTTCTCGTGCTTCTAGATCAGATTGTGGGCTATCATTCGACTATACTCGTGTTCTTGTTTGTGCCTAACCAAACGTTTCCTTCTCACCATCGAATTTGACGGTCCAGGAAGGCCAGCATGAGATCGGAGTGTGGGGCAGGCAATGTTTATTCTTTGCACAGAACCTTGTAACATTATTGTCTCTTGCTCACGCAGAATAAATTGACCCTGTGAATCCCATCAAATCATCGATATTTGCATCTGCTGAAAGGATGTTCTTCGCTAAATCGAGGCTCTGTTTGGGGACTGTTCGCCAGAAAGTTGGTAGAAGTGAATCTTTTATTTTGCAAAAATATATTTTGTGCACACGAGACATCGAAAATATATGTTTCAAATTAGATATAGAAGAGATACTAGTATTTTGATAACTGGCAAGTGGAATGCTCTATGTACTATTCGCACGATTTGCTTCACAAATTAGGAAGTATGTCCGCCAGTTTTGCGTCTCAGATAGTCTCTACCATCATATTCCAACTACCAGCCTCAATGTTGGGATAGATATGTTTAAGCTAACAGGATACGAGGCGATCGGCGAGCATCTGGCCTATTATAACCACATACGTTTTGAATATGACACGCATCTGCTTCAGAGGAAACATATCTAGGAGAAGAAACGATTTTAATTCAGATTCTGCCTTGACGTATTATAGGCTACCGGAAAAAAATAAAAAACAAGAAGACATTCAGTGTTGAATACATTAATTAGTTTCGAAGACTTTCAGCAAAAGATATAAGACAATTCTAACTCCAAACCACCTATGGTGATGCATGCAGACTGGGGACAACCAGGGAATAGGAAGTGTTAACTCCAGTGAAACGATTTGACAAAAATGGAAATTGTCAGGCTGAATGGCGAACGTATGCAAGTTGAACTATATATGATAGAAATATATGATACAAATATATGATACAAATATATGATACAGTTCATTACATTGTTGTCCAACAGTCATGATTGCATATCTTAAGTTATGGTACCATACACGAATTAGCGAGCCGACGTCACCTGAAAATCTCTTGAATTTGAGTCCCGCGTTGCTGAGTGACTGGGTGAACGTTTTTGGGTACATTAAAAACATATATTGATCTTGTAGGTTCGTCTTTATCCTTTTCTTCCACTTGCCTTTCACGATTCGCTAGCGCATTGTTGTATTTATTGTTGTTTCTACAGTATTCATGCAAAACCAAGTAAAACAGGTGAACAATTTCACGGTCCTGTGCAACATGAACTCAACAGTTGGCATAGGCAACAGGAAAATCTAAAATAGATGTAGTAAAGCAAGTCAAATCATCGACTAAGGAAGCACGTGACAGTGAATACAAAAAGAAATACGATATTCCTACTCACACTGTGTTATCAGCGTCAGAATTGAACGATATTCCTACTCACACTGTGTTATCAGCGTCAGAATTGAACGCTATTCCTACTCACACTGTGTTATCAGCGTCAGAATTGAACGCTATTCCTACTCACACTGTGTTATCAGCGTCAGAATTGAACGCTATTCCTACTCACACTGTGTTATCAGCGTCAGAATTGAACGCTATTCTTACTCACACTGTGTTATCAGCGTCAGAATTGAACGCTATTCCTACTCACACTGTGTTATCAGCGTCAGAATTGAACGATATTCCTACTCACATTGTGTTATCAGTGCCATAATGTTACATTTACTTGCGAAGATAGAAGAAACATCGTTACTACAGGGATAAAGAGCTGTAGATTCTTCTACCGCAATATTAGGTGTCTCTTACTCAGTGTGGCAGTGGACATATTCTTGCGTGGAAATCTACTAGAGAAAGTACCCCATCAACAATAACAACATAAACGTTGTCTCTGGAAAGAAGTAAGGTACAGGAAAAAAAGCATTGGAGGGTCAGTGTGCTGGCCCGCTTGCATCAAACGGCATAGGTGCTGGGTTCGCTCCTAGACAGAGACACGATGCAATCTACTCCACTGTAAATGTGTAGCTGTGTTATGGTAAGAAAAGATAGCGAGTAAGCAGCTGGTCCTCACAATGCTGATATCTCGCACAATGAAACCCCCATACTCTCCCTCTCCCAACCGCCCCATTCTTCTCTTCATCCCTGACGGTAGTCTTCTCTATTTGACCAAACTTAGTGCTAGAATGAAAGTAATAGATTTCGAATATAGTGTAATCTTGGCGGAATACTATGCTTTAAAATAGACTATAGTGAGGGAATGGAACAGATGAATAATAGTTGAGTGACAGAGACGAATAAAGAAAAAAAACTGTGCTTACAAATCCGATTACAGTTTCTAGCTTGGGCTAATCAGCATAGCCCTGAAGGCGGTTGAAGCTGGACACAATTTTCTCTAGAGAATCGAGTCGTATTCAACATTCCAAATCACGACGATATTTGTTTGATGGATTCTCTGAGGCTTTCCAGATTTCGGAGGGCCTTAAGAGAAGACAAGGTGATAACAGATATTTGAGCGCTTTAAGGCAGGGGATAACACATATGTGAGTGCTTAAAGATATGGGATTACATATATGTGAGCGCTTTAAGACATGGGATAACAGACATGTGAGTGCTTTAAGACATAGGATAACATATATGTGAGTGCTTAAAGATATGGGATAACAGACCTGTAAGCGCTTTAAGACATGAGATAACAGACCTGTGAGTGCTTTAAGACATGGGATAACATATATGTGAGTGCTTTAAGACATGGGATAACATATATGTGAGTGATTTAAGACATGGGATAACATATATGTGACCGCTTTAAGACATGGGATAACCAAAATGAATTCTTGGCAATAACGTTGTGTGCATCAGTAAGCTGTCCAGATGCATGTTTTTTTCATTGGCAGCTGTGTGTCTATATTTAGACGAGAATCTATTACAGTATAATATTGTCTCATTTACATAAAGTGTATCCCCTCACTGAATTTTGCATTGAAAAACACGGTTATCAACATTAACTGGCCACAATTTGCAGGACCGCAACACAGGAAACAGCCGATGTTTTCAAATAGCGGAAATTTCGCTTTATAGGATAAAAAAAATGTCCAACACTCACTTATAATGTGCTGTGCACTGTTTTATTTTTATGCTGTTTTGTAGTTCCAAGCAAATTGTTCCGAAAATTGTTGTTTTTACTTTTGAGAACATTTTTTTCGAAGCGGATTGACAGCTTTCTTGTCCATTTTGACTCCAGCCTTAAGATAGAGCCTTTACTAAAGTTGGTCTCTTCTAGAAAGGGCACACCAAACACTTTGTAGTGTTGGTTTATTTAGCAAGTTATTTACATGATGAGGTTGCTAGCCCCATGCTTCTCTCTCTTTAGTCGTATTTTAAATTCAGTGTTCCTATTCTGTCCTACACCGGAAGGACTCGTGAGTCCACTTTCAGTGGCTCCTCTTAATCTCGAGGCATACTGAGAAGGTGAGCCTCGGTTTTCGAAGCTGTGATGTAATGTGAGGCTTCTCACTAGGCATATCATTCTGCGGATCACAATGTAGAAATCCACCTTGTTGTCCAAAGTGCTGTAACACAGCATATTTCCAAGAGCCCGAAAAGGAAATGAGATGGGGTTTTGGTCAGTATGTTTGACCTGAGCGTGACCTAAGTCTTAGTTCCTGTCATTTTGTTACAGAGGATATTTTAGGTCATTTCTTCACTGCTGGGAGAGGCGTCACAAGAAAATCGATTTTCTAGGATTGTCCCCCCTAGGAGATTAAATTATGAGAGAATCATATCAAAAATAGGTGCCTGTTCCCAGTGAATTCCTCTCGTGTGGATTTAGGACATCGATATTAGATGGGCCAGGTGAAGATAACGTCTCAAATCAAACATGCCCAAAAACTCGACTTCTTCTTCCGATTTAGAGAAAACGATTTAATTGCTCTTTTGTCATGTTTTCTAAAGCTTTCTTTCCAAACCAGAAGCCGCCTTTTGGCTCCCTCGTGAATGTCAGGGTGTGCAGTCCCATGAGTTGGAGAGTCTTTTATTTTAGAGGAAATATCAAACGACTCTTAGAAAGGGTTGTTCATTAGCCTGCAACTTCGCTATAACTTTGCTTTTGTCTACATATGCACTCAGGCAGTTATTAAATATGTCTATACAAAATCAATGGGCAGTCAGCGGTTTTACCTCTCTTCGTAATCTGTGTCCAGAAATGGTACGGGTGATGATCACATGATCTTTCTCTGTTACTGTTTGGGGTGTACAGTTGTGCAGTAATTTCTCAGTGGTCATTCTGTCAGTACTGCAATTACTTGATTTATTAATTGACTTTGGTATTTCGTTCAAGGTTTGCTCTTTACAGCCATTTGAGAACATATTTCGCAGCTTAAGTCTGAAACTGTCGCCATCTTTGCTTGTGGAGCGCAACTATTATAATTAGTATTGCTACCGGATGTGGTATGGTCGAAAGACAAAGGTATCACAGCCTCGCTGTAAACTACTTAGCAGCATCACAATGTTATTTTCAGGACTATAGCAGAAGACGCTGAAGAAGAATTACACTTATCGGAAGCTCCTATCTTCAGTCCACAAGAAGATACGAAAAAATATGACTGTAAGACAACATGAAGTTTATTGAAGATATGACCACACCATTAATGACAGCTCAGAAATGGACAAGACTTGTCATAGAGAAGGTCCTTGTCACTTGTTCGTAAGTGCGCTCCAGCTGAAATAGCATTATTAGCTGGTAACACGTGTGTTAGTAGAATCCAACTATGGTACTTTCCTTCATTACTTTCAGCTAAAGTGATGTATTGTACAATACCGTTCCCATAGAGAGAGAGAGGAAGAGAGAGAGAGAGAGAGAGAGAGGGAGAGAGAGAGAGAGAGAGAGAGAGATACAGAGACAGAAAAACAAAAATACTTGATCCACAAAATAAATTGACAATTATTATTGATTAGCTGGATCGTTCTTTTGGGTCTGAAATTCTGGCCTGCTGCCAAGAATAATCAATATGGCGCCTATGTTTGTCCCCAACAAGATGGCATCATTGCTTACTTTTCACCAGATATCCATAAATAATAAACCACAAACTTCTGCAAGACAGCAGGGCACACATATTTTAAATAAAGATTCAATGGACATAGAGCCTGAGAATGAATAAAGTACACCTCCAGAAGAAACCTACTAACATAGCAAACATAACTTTGTCTGAAACCAGCTGACAACAGAGGAGATAAAAGACCACACACAAAAATCCCATCAAATAAAACCTTAATTTGAAAAAAAATAGAGGCCGGTGCAAAGCAAGCAGCAGTTGAGTGGGAAAAGTCAGGTACCAATAAAAATTGGAAGCAAGAGTAGTTGTTGAACGAGACAGATGAATTGATATTTATTATTGAATGACTTATATTGGGTAAAAAATACGTGCCTTTGGAATTTATACATTATCTGAATAATTTATTAACCTATTAATTTGAATCTGTGCATGTGGCATATTATCACTGCAACGTTAATTTGCCGTGTACAAATATTATGTAGACTACATAGATTTATCAAAACAGCCATTTTTTGTTTGTTATTTCCATGTGTCCCCATAATGTCGTTTATAAATTCAACACATTTTACAGCGCTTCCGCTAATTGATACTAGATTTATCTTAGGGGTGTGAGTAAATTATTTGTCCTTGTAAATGTGCATGAATGTTTATAATATATGTGTTCCCAGCAAAAGCTGTGTGTTGACACAAAAATATATGACTAATGTTTGAGTATTTGTGTCAGTGCTTTCCTTTATTTAAATTTGCAATTTCAAACTTCACGATACGTTTAAGCATGTATTAGTTAAAGCAATTTTTGTTTTAAATATTCATATTCGCTAAGAGTACACACTCTATTCAGAATCGGAACGCTTAGAGAGATTCATGATTATTCTCTACTGAATGAATAACAAACTTTCTTTCTGACAATCGCCATCTTACTCTTTTATTACATGATCATCAAAGTCAATTCAAAATTGCCATTCTCTGAGAGGGCAACATGTACAATTGTCTTGACATCTGATAGTTTCAAGGTTCTGTTGTCACTTGTCACCTGTCCTTTCACCTTTGTCTTGACATCTGATAGTTTCAAGGTTCTGTTGTCACTTGTCACCTGTCCTTTCACCTTTGTCTTGACATCTGATAGTTTCAAGGTTCTGTTGTCACTTGTCACCTGTCATTTCACCTTTGTCTTGACATCTGATAGTTTCCAGGTTCTGTTGTCACTTGTCACCTGTCCTTTCACCTTTGTCTTGACATCTGATAGTTTCAAGGTTCTGTTGTCACTTGTCACCTGTCCTTTCACCATTGTCTTGACATCTGATAGTTTCAAGGTTCTGTTGTCACTTGTCACCTGTCCTTTCACCTTTGTCTTGACATCTGATAGTTTCAAGGTTCTGTTGTCACTTGTCACCTGTCCTTTCACCTTTGTCTTGACATCTGATAGTTTCAAGGTTCTGTTGTCACTTGTCACCTGTCCTTTCACCTTTGTCTTGACATCTGATAGTTTCAAGGTTCTGTTGTCACTTGTCACCTGTCCTTTCACCTTTGTCTTGACATCTGATAGTTTCAAGGTTCTGTTGTCACTTGTCACCTGTCCTTTCACCTTTGTCTTGACATCTGATAGTTTCAAGGTTCTGTTGTCACTTGTCACCTGTCCTTTCACCTTTGTCTTGACATCTGATAGTTTCAAGGTTCTGTTGTCACTTGTCACCTGTCCTTTCACCTTTGTCTTGACATCTGATAGTTTCAAGGTTCTGTTGTCACTTGTCACCTGTCCTTTCACCTTTGTCTTGACATCTGATAGTTTCAAGGTTCTGTTGTCACTTGTCACCTGTCCTTTCACCTTTGTCTTGACATCTGATAGTTTCAAGGTTCTGTTGTCACTTGTCACCTGTCCTTTCACCTTTGTCTTGACATCTGATAGTTTCAAGGTTCTGTTGTCACTTGTCACCTGTCCTTTCACCTTTGTCTTGACATCTGATAGTTTCAAGGTTCTGTTGTCACTTGTCACCTGTCCTTTCACCTTTGTCTTGACATCTGATAGTTTCAAGGTTCTGTTGTCACTTGTCACCTGTCCTTTCACCTTTGTCTTGACATCTGATAGTTTCAAGGTTCTGTTGTCACTTGTCACCTGTCCTTTCACCTTTGTCTTGACATCTGATAGTTTCAAGGTTCTGTTGTCACTTGTCACCTGTCCTTTCACCTTTGTCTTGACATCTGATAGTTTCAAGGTTCTGTTGTCACTTGTCACCTGTCCTTTCACCTTTGTCTTGACATCTGATAGTTTCAAGGTTCTGTTGTCACTTGTCACCTGTCCTTTCACCTTTGTCTTGACATCTGATAGTTTCAAGGTTCTGTTGTCACTTGTCACCTGTCCTTTCACCTTTGTCTTGACATCTGATAGTTTCAAGGTTCTGTTGTCACTTGTCACCTGTCCTTTCACCTTTGTCTTGACATCTGATAGTTTCAAGGTTCTGTTGTCACTTGTCACCTGTCCTTTCACCTTTGCTCAAACTAATTCTTCATGATTTAAATGTGAATGGAACAGTGGCAATCTTGAACACATGTCACCATGTTCCTGGATTACTTTGTCAATGTGAAATATTGTTGTAAAGAATTAAGGACGCTCCAGGGATACGGGCAACACAAATGGATTGCCTCCGTCTGACAGTCAGACAGTGTTTTTCTGCCCTCAGTGTGACAGACGCTTACGGGCTCGGATTGGTTTGATCAGCCACCTACGAACCCACTCCATGATTGGCATATGACAATGTGGTCCTCTTCGATTGGTTTGATCAGCCACATACGAACCCACTCCATGATTGGCATATGACAATGTGGTCCTCTTCGATTGGTTTGATCAGCCACCTACGAACCCACACCATGATTGACAGATGTCAATGTGGTCCTCTTCGATTGGTTTGATCAGCCACCTACGAACCCACTCCATGATTAACAGATGAAAATGTGTTCCTCTTCGATTGGTTTGATCAGCCACCTACGAACCCACTCCATGATTGATAGATGACAATGTGTTCCTCTTCGATTGGTTTGATCAGTCAACGAACCCACTCCATGATTGACAGGTGTCAATGTGGTCCTCTTCGATTGGTTTGATCAGTCAACGAACCCACTCCATGATTGACAGATGACAATGTGGTCCTCTTCGATTGGTTTGATCAGTCAACGAACCCACTCCATGATTGACAGATGCCAATGTGGTCCTCTTCAGAAACGATGAATAAAGAACAACAACAATTCTTTACAAGTTATAACAGTCCAGGTTTGAAGTGCATTTCCGTCAATTGAATATGCTCATTTGTCAGCACAAGTTCAATCTCGTCCTTAGTACTTGCTGATGTCGGGACCTCGTCTTCTAGTACTATTGCATTATGGTAGGACAAATTGTCCATTACCAGATAGAAGTGTCTCTCTAATAACGGAAGTACCGTTTCTCATTTCACTTTCTAAATACGAAACCATTCATCTCGGGGTTATAGTCTCGACTGTCGGTAGATTTGGAAACACACATGAGTTCACCATTCTTCAACAGTCCTTTATGTCTTCTACTTGTGTGGGCTATTTTCTGACGCAGTCTTTTAGTGCTCTGTCATAATTCTCTTGTTAGTTCCATAAATTGTTCTTTGTATCGGTATGATGGGAATTTGTCCACTTTTAAACTATTATATACACAACATCGTAATTTTCTGCACGCATTTCTACCATTCCACCATAATAATTACTTCTACAAGGTACAATGTGAGGTTTCTCCACAAATAATATTTCTACCACCTGTATGCTTGGGAAATGTGAAGCCAGCACCTCCTACAGTTTCTCATAATGTAGTCTTATTTATAGATATTAATGTCTCTTCTTTTTCATTGAAATTTTCTAATTTATTTACGGCCAATGTTTCTTTAGAATCCAACATTCTTTAAAATTCTCGTTTAATAACTTTTTTGTCAAAACTGTTAACTTTCTTTTATATTTCTCGGTCTATGCTGAAATTTTTAGATATACTGTCATGTTCTAATGTTTGGCTTTCTCGAGAATGGCGTGTCGCTAATATCTAAGGAGTCTATTGTTCTCATCTTGTGTTTGAAATTCGATGGTACAGAATCAAACGATAAATGTTTATACATTTTTATTCATTTATTTTGAATGAAGTGAATTTAACTTTCAACGCCGTTAAAATAATACAGGCAATATATATATATATTACGGCTTTACAAATTGAAAAGAATTATAACAACGTTTATGGCTCAAATCGGTATTTTTAAGGCAACAGTAGTGATCGTTTTGGAGTTTCCGTAAAAACATGTTCAATATAAAGTAGATTTCCCGCACATCGACATTGGTTACTGTAAAACTTTTAAAATGTTGTCCAGCGAAGACACATAATGTTGTATATACTTCAAGTAAGCTAAAAATGCACGCGGTGTGCTTCATTCGACTGAAATAATGTGACATAAAGTTGATCATACAATAACGAAAAATGTATATTTTTATCAATATATATCTCAGAATGGCTAAGAAATATTATTGACAAGATCAGCACTTATTTCTGAACGTACTATAGTTGGGACAAACTTAAAAAATTTTGATTATTTTTCAAATACACACCAAATGGAGAAATCGCTGATATCTTAACTGGCAATTAATCGAATCACCATACCCGTATCGCCAGACTCGGACATTAATGCTCGAATCAGCGCACCTGTAAAACCAGGCTCGGACATTAATGCTCTAATCACCGCACTAGTAAAGCCAGGCTCGGACATTAATGCTCGAATCAGTGCACCTGTATAACCAGGCTCGGACATTAATGCTCGAATCAGCGCACTAGTATAACCAGGCTCTGACATTAATGCTCGAATCAGTGCACCTGTATAACCAGGCTCGGACATTAATGCTCGAATCAGCGCACTAGTATAACCAGGCTCGGACATTAATGCTGGAATCAGCGCATATGTATAACCAGGCTCGGACACTGATGATAGTTTCTCCTAAACATGTTCAACCAGTCCTCATCATATTTTTTCTTATCCATTCCAACTTCTCGAAGCCGTCTGTATGGTCACGTTTACGTGGTCACGCTTGTATGATCACATTTAAGTGATTACTGTCGTGTTGCGAGGGAAACTCGTGTTCAGAACATTCAAACTTTCATGGATCTTGATGTGTGACTAACAGTGTTCGAGAACAGAATATGTGAACAAGAAGAAGACGAAGAAGAACAAGAAAAACAAGAAGACGAATTTGAAGAAGAACAAGAGGAAGAGAAATATGCTAAAGAAGAAAAAGGAAAACAAGAGGAAGAAAATGAAAAGATGCATAAGAAGAGAAAGAAGAATATAAAGAAGCAAAAGATCAATGAATTTCCTTCCGTAATGAAGCTTTAGACTATTCTGTCGTAGCAATCAAGTGATAATAATAGCAAGAAGAGGACAAAGTCGTCCCACCTCAAGCTTGGACAGTCTTACGAGACTTCATACACTGGAATCTAGCTTAGTTAGCCGATTGCACACTCTTGATGTAGTTTTCTGGTAATGTACTTTGGAAATTGTTATCTTATAATTACATTTATCTTTTTCTAAATCAAGTTATCCTTATTTTATTATCACAAATAAATTATGTTTTCCATTGTGCTATTAATCTATATTTGCGAAATCCATCTCCGTAGTGTTTTTTCTTCTCTTGTGTTAGTTTATTTTCTAATAAATATATGCGCTTAAGGTATGTACAACAATATGAGGTTACAGTATACATTATTTGTACTGAAAACGTGAAATATGGTATCAGTTTCTAAAATTCTCACACTGCATTCTACGTATTGTTCACTAATACCAACACCAAGCTCCACGTCTAGAATCACATAGCACCAAAAAAAAAAAAAAAAAAATTAGACGGAAAAATATATGGATCTTTGTATTGGAAATCTTCCCGGAAGACAGACTTGTGTAAAGTATTAGACCTGTGACCACCTCGACAGTGTCACTGCGTAGATCCCTGGATGAGTGGGTAATTAGAAAGCGCGTGCTTGATTTGAAGTAATCCCCAGTGATGTGTAATCTTTCCGCACCTTGTAAGACGGTCATAGACTCAGGCAGGAGTTTCCCTCAGCACTACACTTCTCTGGTCGATGGGGTAGTAGCCATTTTTGTTGGCTGTTTCAGATCCCGCTTCAAATCCAGGACTCTGATAATGAGATTTGCAGCTAGAGTCTCTTATTCAGCTCAGGACTGAGTTCAGCGGAACAAACACATTGGACGTGGGCGAGAGAATAAATAGTTTGAGAGTGAGAGAATGAAGGAAGAGGTAAGAAGTGTAGAGAACAAGCTTGATCCTTTTCGAGAAAAGAGAAGCAACATAAAAGGGATTGCAAAATGAATCTTTTTACAAGAGTTATCATATCGAATCCAATTGCCCCATATCTAAGCGTGTCAAGATCTTATCATCATTTGTTTGTTTGTTGCCTGCTTAGCGTATTTGTGATCATATGTTTGTGTGTTCATTTCATCGTGTTATTTATTACCATAATTTCTGGTTGGTTACTATTTTATAATATTCATGACCATAATTTCTTGTTGAGTTCTTGTTTAGCTTTCATGTGGCCATAAATCCTGCTGGCATCCATCTAAATTCATGGAGGGGCCACAATTTTGGTTGTCATTCCAAAATTGGAAATTGTATAAAGATGTTTGTATCCTTTAGCGAACATGATCAGCTGCCATCTTTGCATCGATGGTCGATTGAAATGGACCTACAACCCCTTCCATCTCTTTCCTTAACAGTACTTTTTTAATGTCCAGGGTCAATATGAACAATTTTTCGCGCAACGCCGTGATGCATGTCATCTAGACTTATTTCAACGATGGTATCTAATCTGTTGCCCCATACCAGCTGATCGATATGCTATTCCGTTGTTTCATTTACCACGCTTGTTGGTCTCTCACTCCGAGATTTATTTATAACGTTTTATCTTCCGTTTTGGAATCTTTATACCCCTTCATACACTCGACAATGACTGAAACAATTGTCTCCATACTGAATCTTCATTATTCTGTAGGTTTAAGAAGGTTTCATACCGTCTTCCCCCAGAAAATCAAAAACAAAAACCAAACAAACCTTTCCTTACACGCTGCAAGGTCGACAGTCAGCGGCCATTTTGAACGCTATATTGCGCATGCACATTTTGCTCGATCCTCACAACCCCTTCATGGGCTATTGTGTCATGAAATATGATTTTCCGAAACACATACTCTTCTATGCACTTTATAATAAAATTCGTGTTACTTTCTGACTGTTTCTATTGTGTGTGTGTACATATATATATATATATATATATATATATATATATATATATTTATATATATGTATATATATATATATATATATTTAAATGCACAAGTATACACACACACAGATATATATATAAATATATATATATATATATATATATATATATATATATATATATATATATATATATATATATATATATATACATACATATACATATTTTGATTCAATGTAAAAGAATATGAATATAGATAGCGAAAGGCTCAAACGTTTACGATTTACAAACGACATTGTGCTTATCAGTCTTACCATTGACGAGGTCCAGCAATCCGAGAACGACCTAACTGAGATCAGCAGAGCTGTTAGTCTTAAATTTAATAAGAATGAAACACAATGTCTGATAAAACTTGTCTGGCTACAACAGGACATCAAGCTGAAAGATGAAATCAGCGGCATGTCAGCTTCTACGTCTACCTGGACCAAGACATAAATGTCGCCTATAATATTGATCACTAAGAAAAGTAAAGTGAAACAAAATAAATTGGTTCAGTCAGATATCGCACTAAGACACAAACACAAACGAAATTTACGTTAAGACCAATAGGCCTTCATCAGGGGCAAGGAACAACACCAATAAGGAACTAGCTAATCACATAAGAGGGGAAGAATATATAAATGCGGGATGTCAACATATACGTACAATATGGTACTTAACTAAGAATACATCAGATCATCTACTCAAGACTGGTACATGATTCCGAGTGACAGACACAAGTGAGATAAAGTGGCCAGGAGGGCGTAAGAAGTAGGAAATGGCCAGATAAGCAAGCGGCAGCCAAATTCGGAAAAGACCAAATGTGGATGTAGGTAGAGCGAAAAGAGGAAGACACATGGAAGGAATCTGGAATGAGATGAGAATTTAAGAAAAGGTATGGAAGATATTAATGCCATTTAGTTGGAGGCAACCCATTCAAGAGATCAGTCTGTTCTCAGGGGCGAATCGGTGGCAGTTGCCACGGAAGCAAGAAACTACGTCTATGACACTAACATCAGCTTTACTCAGGTACCCATGACCATTGAAGTGGCTGGCAATAGGGGAACTCGTGCGGTTACGGATATTATTGAGTTGTTGCCAGAAACGCTCACGTAGTTCCAAAACAGGTTCGCCAATGTATGTCATACCGCTCTGTATACAAATGATGGAGTAGATGAGGCTGCGGGAATTCATGTTAAACCCTCCTTGGTGAAGAATTCTGCTTTATATTGATCACGAAATGCCTAGGCAGAGAACAGGGACATGATGTAGTTTCAATTGCAAAAAGCCGATCCTACAACAGACGAGAAACAGCAAGAGCACATACATTTCATTCCGTAGTCATTCACGCCATGTTTTGCGGCTCTCAAATCTGACATTTGCATCAAGCAGCTCCAAGCTTCTCAAAGACCTACGGAACTTTGTTCAATAAAAGATCAGATTCGAAATGAGGAAATTCAACACTCAATTCTATTTCGGGACGTCGTATTGTTGTTGCATGCTCACAATGAGTAGGATTTCTCTTTTGTGCGTCCTAAAAAGAACGTTAAGGGGCGGGTTGTCGTAGCTTTCCTCACATTCCGAGCGTGCTGATGATAGTAGAGCGGTGTCCTCAAGGCGGTTGTGCTATGCTTGACTTCATCTGCGTGTCGCTCACTACCACGGAGACCACGTCGATCCCTTATCTTGCTAGCCAGGCTGACTTGAAACATCCGGTTTCTAGGAAGAGCTCCAATGTGAGGGTCTTCTCCAGTATGTTTTGCCTGAACCTGAGTAATATGTCTGATCAATATATTTTACCTGGCCAGACGTTAGTCTCTCTTACCCGGGACGGCGTATAAACACCATTATCGTGCAAATACCGCTGGGCTGGTCATGTAGTACGCATGTCTGACTAACGATGGATACGACCAACGGAGTTTTGGTTAAGCTTATACACGTCCATTGAGTCGCTTACTTATGCGGTGGACAGGATAGTTTGACAAAAGATTTAGGTCCACTCTGGTACAGCACAGCAGACATAATTCAAAGACGTGCATTATTTCCTCAATGCATTCACAAATACGAAAGTTTATCGTCTGTAAGAAGAAGAATTTGTAGTAACACGAACGAGTCGTAATTAACGAAGAAACAATTCGAAATACTAGAGAATATCCAATAGTCATGCAACAGATTCGCTTCCATGTTGTGCAATATGGAAATAAAGACTAGCGTCTGGTCAGGCCTAATCAGGTAAAACACACTGGCCAAGACCCGCACCTCGGCTTCCTAGTAGCCATCCCTGGAAACGGGCTGGTTTCATGGCAGCCGCGGTAATGAGTTGGGCGATCGACATAATCCCCGTAGTAGTGAGTGATACGTAGATGAAGCCAGCAAAGCACAACCGCAAGGAATACCCCGGTCCACCTTCATCAGCACGCTCGGAATGTGAGGAAAGCTACTGCAACCCCCCACTGAACATCCTTTTCAGGGCACACAAAAGAGTAACCTACTCATCGTGGACATTCGCAAACAACAACACTTCATGTGGATTGTTGTATTCTCCGTATACATTATTGTATTCTCTGTATAAATTGTTGTATTCTCCGTGTGGATCAGTGTTCTTCAAGTTTGTAATGACTAATGACTACCGCCCACTTTTATAACTTTCGTAAGGGCAAATTTTCGTTACCGCCCACTAAAATCTAAATTGAAGAAAATTATGCGATCACAGACTGGGAGTCTGTGGATTTGTTGATGTTTTTAGTCCATCATCACCATGTGGCATGTTCTTCGTTCCCATTACAGTCCGTCTGAAAGAAACTCGACCTCTTGTCAATTCTTCAGTCTGCTCCAAAGCATTCAATGACATCTCGATGCTATCGCCTACTTTGTCTGCTTCTTCCTCTCTTGTCCGGCACTATACCTTCCATTACCGTTTTCTCAAGAGCAGGTGGTTTTACAATGGGGCCAAAGTATTTCAATTTTCTGGTTATGATGGAATTTTGGAACCAGTTCTCCTCTATCTCCATATTTTGTCGAACGTCTGCATTCTTCTATTTTTTGGTCTACTGTATTCTGAGGAACTTTCGATAAAATTTCGTCTCGAAGTACTCGAGGTTTGAGTAACTACCCATGTATCGCAGCCGTATGTTTCCATGGGAAAAACACAGGTTCTGAACATCTCCCTTTTATTGGTTTGCTGGTATTCTGTTTTAGTTTCCTCAGGTTGTGTTTTTTGAATTGAGCATGTCATTATTCTGCTACTGGACACATGGAAGCTAAAAGAGCTCACCCGTGGGTGATAGAGCCCAGGTTAAAGGGTACTGGTATGGATTATTGTATTCTCCATGTAGATTGTGATGATTGATGTACGCTACGGGATGATTGCTGTCCGCTGTGTGGGATTGCTGTACGCTACGTGGGGATTGCTGTACGCTATGTGGGGATTGTTGTCCGCTGTGTGGGAATTTGTTGCACTTTCCGTGTGGATTGGAGTACTCTCAATGCGGATCCAAAGGCCGCTAATCGCACGCTACTATGCAAGTTGTTGTTCTTTGCCTGCGTTCGTTCTCAATCTCCCGCTAAACAGGGTTTTACCCTGTAAGCCTGCAAGATGTAGTCCGGAAAACGGCTTACAGCTTAACTGCGATATTTGCACTTTTCGGTTCGACACATCTGTCTTCAACAGAATGCAAGTTGTAAAAGGTGACTAAAGAGAGTAGTACTTAGGATTGCTAACTTCATCGTACAAAACAAAATTCTATAGAAGCGTTTCTGTGCGTTTACGCTTCAGCTTTTGTACAGGCTTCCTGCAAACTGTCTAATACATGGCTGACCATGTGTTCCAATTGTAACGAGACAGATATGAATGAAACTCTGTTCTGGTGAGAATCGACGTCATTTCACTCTGGGCACATCCATAGGTGATCGGTCCATCTAAGTAGATATCGAAGAGTGTCCATACTTACTGTCACCAGGTCATATTGGGTTGATCCAGTGATCAAGGACTTGACTTGCCCTGTCGCCCGCCTCCAGTATGTCGCTCTCGTCACATGAATCCGGAAGGTTGGGGCAAATCATCAAATGACTGGATCTTGTTTCGCACCGCATTCATATGTATCGTCGTATCCCATCTCTTCTTGTTTTTCGTACATCGTGATTCGCCAGCTAGAAGTTTGTTTATTGTCTTCCAAAGTGAGTAGGATAAGGGATATACTGGGGCAGGTTCCTCCTGAAGCTTGATTCCTGGGTCCTGTATCATGTCGTGCCATAATTCAGTGCGACGACTTTCAGGTCTTGACTGTATGGGCTTTGTTTATTTAAGAAATTTACGCCTGAGTTTGAGAGCAGTGCAGATACTAATGGTTCATAGAGCTCCCTGGTTGCACATACTTCTGATCTGTCCTCTCATGTACCCCCACCCCCCCCCCCCCCTCTCCTCCCTTTGATGGAAACGCGTCTGATTTCAAAATCATGCAAATCTGTAATCAACGGCTTATTGATAACAGTGCCGTCATCCAAGACGTGGTCGATTATCAACTTCAACGTTTCTCGTCTTTCCATTGCCATTGTTCTTACTACAGTTGCTTCAGCAGGCCAGACTGACAACTCGTTCATTATGTAAATACTAGCATAGCAAAGACAGTAGATTCACACACTATCTCGAAGACTCGATTTCTCTATATCTACTATCCATGTTTCATCCAGCTCTCTGTGATCAAGATGCTGAGCAGCGCATGAGCTGCAGTGGTCAGCGACCCATAGCTGACTGCTAGCGTCAGGGCCAGCGAACCAGAGCTGCCAAGACCCTTCTTCACCTCCATGCGGTGATCCTGGATAACAGGCTGCAGCAGGGCAGACTGGCTAAGGAGAAGGGATCGAAGAGGGAATGCTAACCCGGTACTCAAATAATGCTTGTTGAAGTCGGATGTGTTGGACCGAAAGGTACAAACTACGATACAACGCATTCCGTTCTCTGGACTACATTATGCTACTTAAGCCCTTTCAGGGTTTGGTAACAGTAGATTGAGAACGAACGAAGCCAAGCCATCCAGCTCTCTGTAGATCTGATTTCGGTATTAAATAACTTTCAGATAGCCATCTCAGAGCAGAAGTCAGTACGCCGATCTTCATTCTCAAACTGGAGGTTGATGTCGCGTATGCCTCGCTGCACTCAGCTACGACTCTTCCTCTCATTGCATCTGAGAAGCCTCCAATTGTTTTTCATACCACATGACCCGGATCTGTCAGTACATGATATCATCAGCATCCTAAACGTGTTCACGTATTAACTGTTTAACCTTAAAGTCCGCTTCCCCACTGCCCCAGTCTGTGAACCCTCTCCCCAGAGTGAGGATGGCTCAGTGGTAGTCTGCCATTTTCCATCCATTGTGAATCTATTCTTCACCTTTGATCATTGTTTCCATTGTGGTCATTGGCCACGTAACGAATCGTTTCTATCTGCCTGTGCCACGACCATGGTTGGTAATAACCAGCTACTTTATGGATCTATCAACCTCGTCACGTGTAGCCCGCGTCTCCTTTACTCGTAGTCCGACTTGCTTCTAAATAATGGACTCGTCCAGTAATCTATATTTATCTTTAATACTGTATTGATCGTACATCGGAAAACTTTGCTGCAGGTTTTTGTTTTCATAATTAATTCCCAAAGGATTCGGATAACCGAAGTTCACTTGAGTGGGAATGATTTCTGTTGAATGGACTTCAGAGTGCATATGATACTTTAAATGTGTCAATTCTTATAATTGATAACCTCAGAAGTGAATACTGATGTCCAGTTTTGTAATGGTAAAATCGAAGTTTCTGGTTTTGTCTGGTTCGATTACCTCTATGTGTTCACTTAATTCATTATGATGAGTTCTAATTACATGAGTGCCATATCGATTACAGTTTTTAAAGTTCTTTTAACAGGATCGATTTTGAAATAAAGCATATAATATTCAGTGAAGAATTGGTAAAAAGACAAGACTGACAAATATACGACAAAATACACATGCAAATGCATGACAGAATACACATACAAATACACGACCACATACACATACAAATACGCGGCACAATACACATACAAATACATGAAATCATGAGCGGGATAATATCCACATGAAAATTAAACGTAGAGATCAACAAGGGACCCAAAACGGATATAATGACCCAAGGTAATCAAAATATAGACAGGATTATACGGGTTCGTCATTTGGAGATATAGGAATATATGGGGACGTGATTTGGAGACAGGATTATATGGGGACGTGATTTTGAGACATGATTTAATGGGGACGTGATTTGGAGACATGATTATATGGGGACGTGATTTGGAGACAGGATTATTTGGGGACGTGATTTGGAGACAGGATTATATGGGGACGTGATTTGGAGACATGATTGTATGGGGACTTGATTTGGAGACAGAATTATATGGGGACGTGATTTGGAGACATGATTATATGGGGACGTGATTTGGAGACATAGGAATATATCTACCACAGATATGATATTCTCATTACGACGGTTGCAAGAGAAATGTAGAGAACAAAAGCAACCATTGTATATTGCCTTTATAGATCTCACGAATGCATTTGACTTTGTCAGTCGTGTGGGTTTGCTCAAAGCACTCACGAGGATTGGTTGCCCTCCGATTCTTCTGAGCATTATCTAGTCGTTCCACGCTGACATGAAAGACAGCATCAACTTTGATGGTGCGTCCTCAGAGGAGTTTGTAATCAAGTACGAAGTAAAATAAAGGCTGTGTACTTTCTCTAACCCTATTTGGAATATATTTCTCACTTCTACTGAAGCATACATTTCGTGACCAGAAGGGTGGTAACTTTATTCAATCTCGCACAGATGGTGGCCTTTTCAATTCCCAAAAGCTAAAAGCCAAGACCAAAATACTCAGCGTGCTGATGAGAGAACTGCTCTTTGCGGATGATGCCGCAACTACGACTCACCCAGAGGAAGAACTGCAAATCTTACTATCTGCATTTTCGGATGCCTTCTGTCGGTTGGGGCTAACAATCAGCAAAACGAAAACACAAGTTATGGTCCAGGGAGCAAAGAAACCACCAGTAATCTCCATTAATGATAAGGCTCTCGATGTAGTAAATCATTTTACGTACTTGGAATCCTCAGTCAATAATAAACTATCCCTGGACCAAGAAATCAATATCAGGATAGACAAGGCAGCAACAACAATGAGCAGATTAACAAAAAGGGTCTGGGATAACAAGAGGTTCACTGCTAAAATATAAACACTTATTTACCAGGCCTATGTCCTCAGCACTCTTCTTTCTGGCAGTCAGACATGATCTACCTACATGCACCAGGAGAGACGATTAACAGCTATCACTGGGGAGATGCCCGCGCAGAATCATGTCGGTTTGGGTGGCAAGACAAAGATCACCAACACAGTGGTGTTAGAGAGCACAGGCACTGTCACAATCTTTGCCATGCTTAGTCTTCGAAGGCTCCGATAGCTGGGACACACTCGGAGGATGGGTGATGGCAGAATATTAAAATATCTTCTATATGGGGAATTACAGTTGTGGAAAAGGTCTCCGGGCCGGCCACTACTCCGGTTCAAAGATTCATGCAAGCGGAATATGAATGATGCGGGCAACCATTTGGAATCACGAAAACAGGACACCATAGATTGTGTTACATGGAAGGCAGGATTAATTATGGAAAACAGACCAAGGAGATACTGATTTCTGATAGGGTAAAGGCAGCGTTTGAGAAAACACGTCACACTATGCTATGCCGCTAATGGTCCTGACTTTCCTTGCACACAAGGTAGAAGACGCTTCTCTGCCAAGATTGATCTTACGAGTCACATTCGTTACCGTCATGGACTGTAATTGTATATTTATATTTCTAAAGCATAATTACTATCGTGTTACAAGACGGATAGAGCCAATGATCATGATCATGATTTAGATATATGATTATATGGGGTCATGTGGTGGATACATGAATATGTGGAGACGTGTTTTGGAGACATGATTATACTGGGACGTGATTTGGAGACATAGGATTATATGGGGACGTGATTTGGAGACAGGAATATTTGGAGACGTGATTTGGAGACATGATTATATGGGGACATGATTTGGAGACAGGATTATATTGGGACGTTATTTGGAAACATAGGATTATATTGGGACGTGATTTGGAGACATAGGATTGTATGGGGACGTGATTTTGAAAAATATATACGGGAACGTGTGGTGGAGACATACGAATACAGTGACGTTATAGGGAGAAAGATATACACTTCCCTACGTTATAAGAAGGTAGAGGAATATAATGGGACGGGATCAGGAGAGGGAAATATACTTACACATAGAGACACAATTTTAAGACAGGAATATACGGGGACACGGCTTGGAAGCAGAGCGGTATTCAGAAGTGTAGCCTGAGACACAAAGGAGAACATACACTGAAGGGAGATGAACATAGGACGTTATGAGAACAAACACTGAAGGGAGATGAACATAGGACGTTATGAGAACAAACACTGAAGGGAGATGCAGATGGGACGTTATGAGAACATACACTGAAGGGAGATGAACATGGGACGTTATGAGAACATACACTGAAGGGAGATGACAATGGGACGTTATGAGAACATACACTGAAGGGAGATGAACATGGGACGTTATGAGAACATACACTGAAGGGAGATGAAGATGGGACGTTATGAGAACATACACTGAAGGGAGATGAACATGGGACGTTTTGAGAATATACACTGAAGGGAGATGAAGATGGGACGTTATGAGAACATACACTAAAGGGAGATGAACGTGGGATGTTATGAGAATATACACTGAAGGGAGATGAAGATGGGACGTTATGAGAACATACACTGAAGGGAGATGAACATGGGACGTTTTGAGAATATACACTGAAGGGAGATGAAGATGGGACGTTATGAGAACATACACTAAAGGGAGATGAACGTGGGATGTTATAGGGAGACGAAGAGAAATAGCACAGAGAAACATGGCGATTTAGTCTAATCAATTGCAGAATGTAATCTTCTGACATTTAGATGAAAGCGGAGAATCAAATATGCATGTGATAGAGATAATTATAGAACGTAGGAGAACAAAACTGGGTTATATTGATAGAGAGAGGCATATTAGACTCTCTGACATTTTGATTCGCCCGAAAAAGGAGCAGAGAATACGAACTATGTAATATACGAGTTTTGTCCACTGAGGAAGATCGTGTAAGTAGGCAGCTCTAGCAAACTTCAGAAAATCTAAATCACAATTAAAAATTAAAAGGCCTTCTAAATCAGTCACGACACATACAAACACATAGATATGTATGTATGTATGTATGTATGTATGTATGTATGTATGTATGTATGTATGTATGTATGTATGTATGTATGTATGTATGTATGTATGTATGTATGTATGTATGTATGTATGTATGTATGTATGTATGTATGTATGTATGTATGTATTTATGTATGTGTATGTGTATGTGTGTGTGTGTGTGCGTGTGCGTGTGCGTTTGCGTGTGCGTGTGAGTGTGTGTGGGGCTTAATTGGGTTTTGGGTGGGTTGGGTGGGTGGGTGGTTGGGTGTGGGTGGGTGGGTGCGTGCGTGCATGGGTGCATGACATGCGTGCGTGCGCGTACATGTATGTATGTGTACGTGTATGTATATATGTGTACGTCTATGTATGTATGTATTATGTAAGTAAGTATGTATGCATGCATGCATATATGTATGTATGTATGTTTTAATGTATGCATGTATGAATGAATGCGTGTATATATGTATATGTGTGTGTGAGAGAGAAACATATACAGAGAGAGAGAGACAGAGAGAGGCAGAGAGAGAGAAGGAGTAGATAGAATGGGGCGAATTGTATGCCTATTTAAAATCTATTAACTACAGTAACCAAAATATACATGTAGTAATGTCCTTAAATACACACATTAGCTTATCTAATATAGTTTTCATAAACTGTAATATACTCAGAATCGAATACAAGATATAAGGGTAATCGTACATCTCAAAATTGAATGAAAACGGATGTAGTAATACACGTACTGTTCAAGAACGGGTGATGAAACTCTACCAGACATTTTCTATCTTCAAGTGTGACAATTATCTTTGGAGCGTCTGAACCACCCACAACAGACAGACAAGCAAGACTTTCAAAATGGCTGAAAAAATTCTAGTTATCACAGAAATGGATTTACTGACAAATCTAGTACAGGTGGTTTATGTTTCTATTTGTTTGTCTGTGCCTGTTGGTGTTTTTTTCTTTGTTTGTCTGTGCTGTTGGTGTTATTTCTTTGTTTGTCTGTGCTGTTGGTGTTATTTCTTTGTTTGTCTGTGCTGTTGGTTCTATTTCTTTGTCTGTGCTGTTGGTGTTATTTCTTTGTCTGTACTCTTGGTGTTATTTCTTTGTTTTTCTGTGCTGTTGGTTTTATTTCTTTGTCTGTGCTGTTGGTGTTATTTCTTTGTCTGTACTATTGGTGTTATTTCTTTGTCTGTGCTGTTGGTGCTATTTCTTTGCCTGTGCTGTTGGTGTTAATTCTGTGTCTGTGCTGTTGGTGCTATTTCTTTGTCTGTGCTGTTGGTGTTATTTCTATGTTTGTCTGTGCTGTCGGTGTTATTTGTTTGTTTGTATGTGCTGTTGGTGCTATTTCTTTTGTTTTTCTGTTTGATTTTGCAATTGAAAGCTTCGTTGTTGTCTTTTGTTGTTGTCAATGTGTCTGTCTGCTTGTTTTTATATCTGGTTGCATAACTTTATATATTTCTGTATTTCTGTAAGGTCTGTCAGTCTTTTTGTCTGTCTATCTGTTTGTCTGTGTCTGTCTGTCTGTCTGCCGGCCTACCTTCCTGTCTGTCTGTCTGTCTGTCCGTCCGTCCTTCTGTCTGACTGTCTGCTTATCTGGCTGTTTTTCTGCCTCTCTACGTGCCAGTTTTGCGTCTAACTATATTTATGTGTGCAAAACTTCAAGCGTTATCAGCAGACACAACTTGTTGAACAAGACGCCATACCACGTGCTCACTTTGCACATGAAAACATATTGGGTTACAGAAGCCTGGTCAACTTGGTGGAGATTTTTAAATATTAAGTTAGTAGTGGTGAACCTACTGAAAACCGTAACATTGCACTACAGTCAAAAGACATAGGTCTACCTTTTTCAGTAACCCAGGGATAGAAGAATGGTACCAGATACAATTAGACACGACACAATCTCAGCACGGCTGACGTCCACCAGAAATAATCCGAACATTCACCCGTCCATCCATCATCCATATATCATCCATCCATTTATCTATTGTCACATGCATTCATTTATGTCTCTGTCTATCTAGATATCTATCTATCTGTATGTATAACAATCTATAGATATATCTTGTCAATATTACAATGGAGTAAACACGCTAGTCTGAACTCCAGACGCATTCAGTATAAATAGTCATTTAGTATAGTTAGACATGCAACACTTTATTCTTCTCGCTGCAAGATTACTCAAGAAATTTCAACAAAGGTTTTTAATAGATTTCCTTTTTCCGCTTTTCCTCATTATTGTACTGTATTCATGCCAAATACACGAGTTTCATTTTAAGCAAAAATAATATTGATTGTCGTCTGCAACATTTTCCGCACCGGTAAATTCCTTTGTCCTGTAATATTTGCGCATATTCGTTGTGTTGAGAATGGAAATGTAAGTTCGAATAGAGGTGAACAATATAACGTACACGTTTAGCTAGCATGCAAAATATAAAGTGGAAGACCATTGAACAAGTCAGGGTAGGTGACGGTACAGTAAACACGTGATAAATGATGTACAGATGCAGTAAACATGGATAATATAATTCAGAGGTACAGTAGATATGTGAAATATAACACACAATTACAGTAAGTAGGGGGAAGATAATGTAGAAGAACAGTAAACATGTGAAATATAATACATAGGTACAGTAGATATGTGAAATATAACTCATAATTACAGCAGTCATAGAGTAAACATGTGAAATAAAATGCAGATACAATAAACATGTGAAATTTAGTGCAGAAATACAGGAATCATGTGAAATATAATGCAGAGATACAGCAATCATGTGAAATATAATGCATAAGTACAGTATATATGTGAAATAAAACACAAAATTACAGTAAACATCTAAAACATAATGCAAAAATACAGTACACATGGAAAATATAATACAGTGGTACAGTAGATATGTGAAATATAACACATAATTACCGTAAACATGGGAAATATAATGTACTTAAATACAGCATAGTTCAGTCCCTGTGAGGACCGATATCTGCCACCCCGACACAATAGTCAGCGCTCTCAGATATAAGAGCTGGCAGATAGAGTTTAATGTAACTATGGGCACAGTCGTTCACATGGTAGATTCTTCTTCTTCGTACGCAGTCAGACAGTAACCATTATTTTTTCGAAACAAGCGGCGGTCATCCTGAGGCTGTCGCCACTGCCATAGAGCTTGTCTTGCAGTTCCACTGGTGATGGCCACATCTGCTCTCTCTGATCCTCGTATGTCGGGCAGTTCTGCAGCAGATATTCAGCGGTCATTTTCCCAGTACCGCACGGGCATTCGTCGGTACAACCTATCTTCAATTTGTTGAATAGGTGGTACCTCAGTCTATTGTGGCCAGTGCGAAGTCTGAAGACAACGACCTGCTCTCTTCGGTTCAACTGGTAATAGGCATCGTTTTTGGTGTAACCAGTATGTTCGGTTTCCCATTTGGTCATGTATCTGGCTTTGATAAGCCGTTTTGACTCTTCGTACGTCATACTGGTATCTGTTTGTGGTAGTTTTGCACCTTCTTTTGCCAGTCTACGTGGTAGATTCAAAATGAAATACAATTGCAGGAAAAATATTGGGAAGACAAAGAAGGAGAGGAATCTATGAGTTATAATAGATCATACAGGTAAGTGAGTAAGTCAACGTAGCTGTGTAAAAAAGGCAAATACAATGTTAGGTATGATTAAAAACCATTAACCATAGGAGCAAGGAAGTGATAGTCAAACTGTATAATGCATTAATTAGACCTAGATTGGAATACTGTGAAACAGGAGTGAAATCCTTACCATAAAAGGGATATACACATGCTGGAAAAGATACAAATAAGAGCTACAAGGCTGATAGTGGGATTCCCGAACTTATAGTTAGGAGGAAAGCCTCGGAAAAGTCTACCTACAGTGTCTAGGAAACAAAATGGACGCGACTATCAGACGTAGTCATGGACATGTTCATTGGAAGAGATGGGCTATGGTCGCCTAAGCGTGCTATTGATTTTATACGATATTAAAGGGAATTGATAAATAAGACTATAATCAGTTGTTTCAAAGTACGATCGTGCAACCGGCTCTAGAATACGAAGGCACAGCTGCAGATGAATTAAAGAAAGGTCCAAATAAGATAATAAGAAATACACACTGAGCGTCGAATTTGTAGAATGCATTGCCACAGGAAATAGTGCAGGCAGGGTCAGTTAATGAATTAATAAATAGAATGCACATAGTTATTTTTAAGATCAAACTAAGTAGAAAAAAATGGTTGTATACAGAGTCTGCAGAGCCTTCTAAACCAGTATAAAGAAGTCAAGTTAAGTATTAGCATAAGGTGTTAGTCTGTAGTTAAAAACGTAAGACGTAGACAAAATGAGATAGCATGTTGTAACTGACAACTGTAGACATTACATTTCTTCATCTTCTGACATCATTCATTCATTGTAGATTTCCTGCAGATAAAGTACATTTTGATAACTGATCTAATGTTTTGCTATTTTTCTGTCTCTCCCTAGAAATGGAAGCCTCTTTTTGATCAGGTAATGTAAAATATTTATGTCTGTATGTATTTTTTAATTCTAGTAAGCATACCCGCAAGAGCATGCCATTAATTGATTGGTAATGAGTAACTGCATGTAAGCCAGCACATAACTCCAGCAGACACACATACACACACACACACACACGCAGGCACGCACGCGCGCACGCGCGCCCACACACGCGCGTGCACACATCCACGCATATATATATATATACATACACACACACATACACACATAGTTAAAATATGATGGCGCCGGAAAAATGTAGTGTTTGAGATTTCAATGTATAGTTTCAGCTTTGTACTAGGTTGCCTAACCTTTTCTGTCTTCGCTGCCATGCAAATCATAACAGCAAGTCATGTTCAATTTAGAACTATATAGACTGGATCGTGTCTATATCAGATTGTATACCTTGCACTTTTCTAATCAGAAGCAGGGGCTCTAACCACTTTGCCACTATATATAGTTACACGAAATGGCACATACATACGAGCGGATGTCAAAAGTATTATTCATTTATAAATATTGTAAGTAAGTAGCATGTACTTTACAGAACCTCACTTTTTACAACCAAGAAACTATTTGACTGTTAGAAGCTTGTAAGTGCATTCATTTTCCGTGCTTGGAGGAGCGGGAAAATCTATGTCTGCCAAACTGGACACGAGCGTGAGTCGAACCTGGTGCGTTCTGATTGTGAAACGGACGCTGCACCACTAGGCCATGCAGTCTACATTATTAACATTACGTTATTTAAACGTTATTTATTTTTGCAGCCCTTCTCGTACAAAACATGCACACGTAAATATATTGACTTGTGTGTATACACGCTTTTGGTTTATTTGAAATATGGTTGGAAGAGGAAGACAAATAGTGACTCGTGTATCATCTTTCAACATAACACGTCTAGGGAAGACTCATGACTCGTGTATCATCTTTCAACATAACACGTCTAGGGAAGACTCATGACTCGTGTATCATCTTTCAACATAACACGTCTAGGGAAGACTCATGACTAATGTATCATCTTTCAACATAACACGTCTAGGTAAGACTCATGACTCGTGTATCATCTTTCAACATAACACGTCTAGGTAAGACTCATGACTAATGTATCATCTTTCAACATAACACGTCTAGGTAAGACTCATGACTCGTGTATCATCTTTCAACATAACACGTCTAGGTAAGACTCATGACTAATGTATCGGCTTTCAACATAACACGTCTAGGGAAGACTCATGACTAATGTATCATCTTTCAACATAACACGTCTAGGTAAGACTCATGACTAATGTATCGGCTTTCAACATAACACGTCTAGGTAAGACTCATGACTAATGTATCGGCTTTCAACATAACACGTCTAGGTAAGACTCATGACTAATGTATCGGCTTTCAACATAACACGTCTAGGTAAGACTCATGACTAATGTATCGGCTTTCAACATAACACGTCTAGGTAAGACTCGTGACCAATGTATCATCTTTCAACATAACACGTCTAGGGAAGACTCATGACTAATGTATCATCTTTCAACATAACACGTCTAGGTAAGACTCATGACTCGTGTATCATCTTTCAACATAACACGTCTAGGTAAGACTCATGACTAATGTATCATCTTTCAACATAACACGTCTAGGGAAGACTCATGACTAATGTATCATCTTTCAACATAACACGTCTAGGTAAGACTCATGACCAATGTATCATCTTTCAACATAACACGTCTAGGTAAGACTCATGACCAATGTATCATCTTTCAACATAACACGTCTAGGTAAGACTCATGACTAATGTATCGGCTTTCAACATAACACGTCTAGGTAAGACTCATGACCAATGTATCATCTTTCAACATAACACGTCTAGGTAAGACTCATGACTAATGTATCAACTTTCAACATAACACGTCTAGGTAAGACTCATGACCAATGTATCATCTTTCAACATAACACGTCTAGGTAAGACTCATGACCAATGTATCATCTTTCAACATAACACGTCTAGGTAAGACTCATGACCAATGTATCATCTTTCAACATAACACGTCTAGGTAAGACTCATGACTAATGTATCGGCTTTCAACATAACACGTCTAGGTAAGACTCATGACTAATGTATCGGCTTTCAACATAACACGTCTAGGTAAGACTCATGACCAATGTATCATCTTTCAACATAACACGTCTAGGTAAGACTCATGACTAATGTATCGGCTTTCAACATAACACGTCTAGGTAAGACTCATGACTAATGTATCATCTTTCAACATAACACGTCTAGGTAAGACTCATGACTAATGTATCGGCTTTCAACATAACACGTCTAGGTAAGACTCATGACTAATGTATCATCTTTCAACATAACACGTCTAGGTAAGACCCATGACTAATGTATCATCTTTCAACATAACACGTCTAGGTAAGACTCATGACTAATGTATCATCTTTCAACATAACACGTCTAGGTAAGGCTCATGACTAATGTATCGGCTTTCAACATAACACGTCTAGGTAAGACTCATGACTAATGTATCATCTTTCAACATAACACGTCTAGGGAAGACTCATGACTAATGTATCGGCTTTCAACATAACACGTCTAGGTAAGACTCATGACTAATGTATCATCTTTCAACATAACACGTCTAGGGAAGACTCATGACTAATGTATCATCTTTCAACATAACACGTCTAGGTAAGACTCATGACTAATGTATCATCTTTCAACATAACACGTCTAGGTAAGACTCATGACTAATGTATCATCTTTCAACATAACACGTCTAGGTAAGACTCATGACTAATGTATCGGCTTTCAATATGACATGTCTAGGTAAGACTCATGACTCGTGTATCATCTTTCAACATAACACGTCTAGGTAAGACTCATGACTAATGTATCGGCTTTCAATATGACATGTCTAGGTAAGACTCATGACTAATGTATCGGCTTTCAATATGACATGTCTAGGTAAGACTCATGACTAATGTATCGGCTTTCAATATGACATGTCTAGGTAAGACTCATGACTCGTGTATCATCTTTCAACATAACACGTCTATGTAAGACTCATGACTAATGTATCGGCTTTCAATATGACATGTCTAGGGAAGACTAATGACCAATGTATCGGCTTTCAATATGACATGTCTAGGTAAGACTCATGACTAATGTATCGGCTTTCAATATGACATGTCTAGGGAAGACTAATGACCAATGTATCGGCTTTCAACATAACACGTCTAGGTAAGACTCATGACTAATGTATCGGCTTTCAATATGACATGTCTAGGGAAGACTAATGACCAATGTATCGGCTTTCAATATGACATGTCTAGGTAAGACATGACTAATGTATCGGCTTTCAATATGACATGTCTAGGGAAGACTAATGACCAATGTATCGGCTTTCAATATGACATATCTAAGGAAGACAAATGTCCAATGTATCGGATTTCAATATGACATGTCTAGGGAAGACTAATGACCAATGTATCGGCTTTCAATATGACATGTCTAGGGAAGACTCATAGAAAGTTCTGACCGAACACCGTCGCAACTGCTTGACCATAGCAACCAAGAAATAGTGCACATTTTTATATCTGGTGAACGCTGGCATTGAATGGTTACCAGAATCGCCTTGGTTTAGACCCCAGAGTGAAGAAGAAGAAGAAGAAGAAGAGAGAGAGAGAGAGAGAGAGAGAGAACGAAAGAGAGAGAGAGAGAGAGATAGAGATAGAGAGTTAATAAAACAAACTTGGTGCAGAACCTGATTGAAGATCATGAAGAAGAACCGGGCAACGTACGACATACGATCACGTAGAGTGTCTAGTGAATGAAGTTTATTACTGCCCTTAACGACGCCATTAGGGGCCGGTTATTGACCATGGATGTAATAATAATCTAAATTAAACTAATATTAAACTGACTACCCGGAAATAATCTACAAAATGTCGGTAGATGTCCTCAAGGTTTATATGTTTAACCTGTACTAGCCCGACAGAAGCAGCTGTACATATCTACATGTACATGCCAACTATCGGTGGTAGAGCGTCAATCGTCGTGCCATCTTTCCCCAGTCTCGTCTGTTTCACTCAGATCAGTAGACGATGTAGAAGAGGGTAGTCTTTTTTAGTTTGTCATCTGTATAGCTGTGGTTATTTTCAATCCATGTCTCTGTAGTGTCTCTCTAGCACAACCAATCCATCGTTAAATTGTTTTCCTCTTGTTGGATAGTCCTGTTGTTTTGAGTTATTTATACGTGCAGCACTTGGAGAAATTTAATTTAATCAGACATAGTCTAGATGAGTCTACAAAATTCTATTATCATTCATTTAGGAGATTACCACAATAATAAACAGTGGAAATGATTTATCTAAGTTTTGTAAAGACCTTTGATAGAGTACCTCAACAAAGATTGTTTAGGAAGTTAAAATCACATGGAATAAGTGGCGAAATTGCCAAATGCATTGAAAATTGGTTAACGGGAAGAAGGGAGAGAGTAGGCTTAAATAAGGAGTACTCTGAGTGGTCTGAAGTTAAAAGTGGAGTGCCACAGGGGACCTTTATTTTGTTCTTCATATATATATATATATATATATATATATATATATATATATATATATATATATATATATATATATATATATATATGCACAGGGCTTGTCAAATATTAGGGTGGCTCACAAGTCATTAAAAACTTTCACAAGTCTGCATGTTCGGACTACAGTCATGAAATTTATTTTAACAAATTTAAACTTAGATATTAATTCACCATTATTTCTCCAAAAAAATTCCTACCAAACCAAAACATAACAAGACTTAAGAAAAAATGCACTGCTGTCAGAGGTATGGCGTGTGTCCTTGAACATTCGTGGTAGTCTTAGCACTGTAGTACCATTTATGGATGGCTTTAGTAAGTTTAAATTGTGGTAGTGGAGGTCTATTTAGATTCACCATCATAAACTAGCTTATGTACAATCTATTCGAACCGTAATAATATTAATAATTGTGCAAGAGTCGTTGTGTAGTAACGATTAAGAACGTAATTAACGATTAAAAACGGACTTTTGTTCCTCCCCAAGCAAACATTTTTACTTTTCACAAACAAGCAGACGAGTGCTCTTGTCGGGTCCGGGAAATATATAAATATATAAATGATATGGACAATGACACCTGAGCCTATCCTGCAGAGGATACAAATCTAAAACAGAGGTGGATATATTGATGTCGGATTTACTTACATTTTAAGAAGGTTCTGAAAGCTGACGGTTGGAGTTTAGTGTAGATAAATGTAGTCAGTCGCATTGATGTATCCAAAATGGAATATAATTACAGGATGGGAGAAAACAACATTAGAAAGTTTAGAAAGGAAAGGGACCTAATGGCTATAATAGATCATGTAGGTAAAGTCAATGAGCAGGTAACAGTGAAAAATGGCAAATGGAATTTTAGGTAACGTAAAAGAAATATTAAACATAGGAGCAAGAAAGTGATAGTCAAAATGTATAAAGCATTAGTTAGACCTAGATTGGAGTACTGTGTACAGGTGTAAAGTCCTTTCGTAGATGTGATATAAACATACGGGAAAGGATACAAAGAAAAGCGACAAAATCTAATAGTGGCATTCCGGAATTATAGTCACTAGGAAAGACTCAGAAAAAACTCACCGTCAATGTCTAGAAAATGAAAGAATTTCAGATGACAATACAGGTCTAGTGTCTAGAGAAGAGAAGAATTTGAGATGACAATAAAGGTTTATAGGATAATCAACGGAAAGGATAAATTAGATTTTAACACGTTTTAAAAAAAAAGACAGGCACTTACAAGAACTAGCGTGCATAGCCACACATTCATTAAAGACATGTCCGAATTAGATAATAGGAAATATTTGTTTAGTGAAAGAGAGTGCTGAATGCTTGGAATGCGTTTCCATAGAAAATAGTGAGGCAGGGTCAATTAAAGCATTCAAGAATAGATTTGGATGCACATAGCTATTTTAGATCAGGTGGAGTAGAAGAAACTGGTTGCATACAGCAGATTCTGCAGTCTTCTAAACCGGTAGCTAGAAGCTCAGTTAAGCTAAAACGTCTAATTTAAAACAGATGTATCGTAACTATTATGGCACGCATTAGTTAACCAGGGCTAACAACTGTATTAACAATTGTCTTTAATTCCAGCAAACAGTTAGTACAGCTTAATGCAGTTCTAGATGTGTAGAGTCAATTATTTCTGTCCACGCGCCTATCTAGGCATACGATCGATAAAACAATTAGAACGCTTCACTCTTATTTTACGCTCCAAATACTCTGCTGCATAATTTAGTACTAAACTGTGATCTGAATTAGGAAAGACGGCGATACAAGTAAGACAATCTCTGTTTCCATCTACAAAGTTGAAGGTAATTCAGGATAATGCCTCTAAGACTTCATCACGTACATCATGATCTGCTATGGAACGCCATTGCTTTAATCTTGCAATTTTGCTCACTAATCAGTTGAATATCACTAACGTACATTTTTGTATATCCTGGTTCAGTACGACCCATACCGACGGGGAGAGATCGCCATAGAGGACTTCATGTTTCTTTTGAGGCACCCTCAAATCAGGGCTGAGCTAGATCCACACACGCTAACGGTCTTAGAGATCAAAGCTGCAGACCCCCAAAGAAGGTCTGTTAGCTACCAAGAGTTTGTCAACATGGTACGTAACCGATTTCATCTTAATTAAATGAGTATTGTCTCATTGGATCATTGTCTCATTGGCTCATTGTCTCTTGGCTCATTGTCTCATTGGATCATTGTCTCATTGTCGCACTGTCTCTTGTCTCATTGGCTCATTGTCTCACTGTCTCTAGGCTCATTGTCTCATTGGCTCATTGTCTGATTGGCTGATTGGCTCATTGTCTCATTGTCTCTTGGCTCATTGTCTCATTGGCTCATTGTCTCATTGGCTCAATGTCGCCGTCGTATCTCTTCGCTCTACATAAAGCATAAGACCAGAACTATAGGTGCAACTCACAAGAATCATAAGCAAAGACAATTCGTTTGTTCATAAAGTTTTGCTTACTGTAACAATCTCTAGTACACGATACAGTTTTTAATCCATGCACCATCTTCTCAAGTCGACGTTTGCGATATTGATGGTGGTGCAGTGACCCTGTTTATTCCTCATCAGTAAGGTTCTCAAGGATTTACTTACTCTACTATATTTACTCATGCTCCTCCCCCTCCATCATCCCCCTTTTTTACAAATTCCTTTCACGCATTCACATACACACTCAAATGTATATTTATTTCCTGCATTTACTTATTTACATGAGCTTAAAATTGCTTGCAGTCCTTGCTTCTACATATTCACTTACATATACATACATGCATATACTTGCTTGGACATATTAACTTTACGAATCGTATCTAATCCCTTGTGTTTCTGTCACGACATTCTCCTCAGTTCATACTCTAAACCACAGCTCTTCAACCTTTTTATAAATTTCGTGATGGTAACTTTTGCTTACCGCCCATTAAAATCTAAACTGAAGATAATTCCGCGATCGTCCAGCGGGTCTGTGTATTCTGGATGTTTTTAATACACTAATGTTGCATGTCCTGTCATTATAGTCCGTCTGAAAGAAACTCATCTTTTGCTAAATCTCCAGCCTGCTCCAGTTATGCCCAAGCATTCCTTTATATCTTGGTGCGATTATTTCACCTTTTTGGTCTGCCTAGGCCTTTCTTGCCCGGCACCGTACCTTCCTTCTATTGCCGTTCTCTCATGACCGTTGTGTCTATTGATGTGCTAAAGTATTTCAATCTAATGTTCATGATGGAATTTATGAATCAGTTCTCCTCTTTGCCCAACTCCTGTCGAATGCTCCATTCTTGTTTTTTTCTTTTCGGTTAACAGTATTCTGATGACCTTTCAATAACACTTCGACTTCGACGTTTATGCAACTGTCCATGTTACACAGCCGTATGCTGCCGCGGGAAAAAAAACCACAGATTCTCAAAATGTTCACTTTTGTTGGTATACTGATATTCTTCGATACTTTCCTCGGGTTCCGTTTTGATTACAGCATGCCATTATTCAACTACCGCCCACCTGAAAGCTAAGATTGCCTACTAGTGAGCGATAGTGCTCAGGTTGAAGAGCACGGTTCTAGACTATAATTGTTCTTTACTTTTATTCCTCAGTCTCTCTATTATGTTACAGCCTTTTGAGTTTAAATCCATTGCATACATATCGTATAATAAAGTACTAAGTGTGACCTTCATTCACCAAGATAAAGTCTTTGATAGGGTCCACCGAAGTAAACGATGGGGTCTTTTGAAGGAATGCGGTGTTAGGAGACAACTACTGGACAATATAAGAGCCATGTACGCCAACAGCAAGGGAAGCGTCGAGGAGAAGTGTCGGACAGACAAACCGGTTCCCAATGAGGAGTGGGGTGCTTCAAGGAAGAGTGCTTTTCCCTCTTTTATTCATCATCTACGTGGATACAATCACCATAATAGTCAATCTTAGTGAGAAATTGTTCAACGAATTGAATTTCACAGACGACTAGAGCCTCTTCTACAATTAACAAGAGGATCTACAGCAATACCTCACCTGTCTCAACTCATCCTGCCTAGAGTAGAACATGAAGATCAATTGTCGGTAGGCAGAAACCATGGCGATCAAACGTCAACCAGTCCAACACAGTTTCCACAGTGGCCACAAAACCCTAAAGTAGGGCTGAGACCCACAAAGTTATCAGGGATATAAAAAAGAGTCGATACAGCGCGCAGCCTAAGATAAATAGCCAAGAATAAAAGGTTCAGCAAGGCTAGCTACAGGCAACAACAATCACGTGATGCTCATTATGGCACGAACATATCTACTTGTGAAAGTCTGTGGTCTGGGTAGGAAACCATAAATCACATAGTTTGTCATGTACACTTACTACATATAGACGTACATAAACGTACATGTACTCAAGAAGTATCGTGTAAAAGGGAAAATGGAAGTAACTATTCCGTTTACATATTTATGAGACTGTCCGAGGCTCCATTTACGATCGAAAAATAGCCCTCACCTTCTGGGGATTGAAACTAGATCTCTCAAATGGTAAGTCAGTGCACTAGCCACTACGCCATCGCATCTCTATTTTAGTGTATATAAAACAGCTCTAGCCGGAGCATGGACTTTAAGGGCAGGGGTGATGGGGTCGGCGACTCTGGGAACAAAGGTACCTGAATGTGTGCATGATCACTCACTGTCTAGACACTAAGTCGACAAAGGAAAACGGGGGTGGTTGGGGGGGGGGGGGTTTAGGCGAAGTGTGTGTCTAGTACAGGTAGGGGTTAGGAGCTAACTACTCTGGCGTTCCGACTTGGGTAGTGGGGGGTTAGTGACAGACAAGAGGCCATCAGGTCTCCCTGCGACATTTTAGAGTGACTGGAATACGGAGTGATTCGTTCCAATAACAACTAAGTAGAGGTAGATCCAAACTAGAGTGATGGCTGAGTGAGACAACCCACAGAAGACTAATGGACATCAATGATACTGCTTGAGTATATAATACTAGGCAAAGTTTAACTCAAGCAGGCTGGCCATGGAGAGAGAGAGAGAGAGAGAGAGTGAGAGAGAGACTGAGAGTGAGTTTAGCTCACCTACTTTCTAGAAGAGCGATTGATAGGCTGTTCTATGAATGTGTGAGACATGGAATTAATTGCATGGTGTCTGAACCAGCATACGCCTTTGAGTCTTGGCCAGTCGCTCTATAAGGTGGTTGTTGGGTATCCTGTGGTTAGAAGAGATATGGATGTGTGTGTGGTGTGTGAAGGACACTGAGGGAACGATGTATTTTCCGGAGTGTGTGAATGCGCAGATCGATCCCGTAGGGTTTTCTCATGTGAGTATACTTTGAACAGATTGAATGTGTAATGTCAAGATCACCTGCCTGAAGGGATCTGAATGTGAGTGAATGCACATAATCGGGAAGACGAGTTTGTGAGAGTGTGGTGAGTGTGCAGACAAGGGGAGGAGAGTGTAGCGGCAAGAACTGGATTATATTAGGTGGGGGGGGGGGGGGGGGGGGTGGGCAATGTTCAAAAGCTTGAGCTTACAACCTCCGAAATGATTAATATAAATATTTAATTTATGATTATTTAGTTTAGATGTATTTCTTGTGTTGTTTGTAATCTCATTTTTAATTGAATGGGATTGTATTATAAATGACACAGTTTGCTGGAGACTGTTGCTGTGTAATTGCTAAGTGTGGTTGGGTCGTGAATGATGTGGATGCATATAGTAACATTCTAGATAGAAAAACGTCAGTTAAATCTGTACTCTGCCACATGTACAGCAACATTTCACTGACTGAATGTGTTTAGTCGCAGTCACTACCTACCGTATTCGAGCGTTTTTATGGGACATGCATGGTAAGTCGAGACTGTTCCAATCACTGATTTGCAAACCAATAAAGGCCTGTCGCATCAATGCATGAGAGGATTAAAGGAAATGGAGAGCAACGCTGTGTATAAAAATTAAAAGAACGAACAAAATCTCTTTGATTACATCACTGGTTCCGAACATGTTCCGGATCACATGACCCCAGGATAACCAATGGCAATTCGCCGTTGCCGACTTCTCTCCATATAACGTGGGGTAAATAGAAATGCTTACGTATATAAACGTAAACTAAAACATAAATCTAGATTCTATTTGCGGACATACTCAGACTTGTTCAGGGATCACATGTAAGGCCCCACTGTAGTGTATGCTCTTTGATCGTGAAAACTGGGTTGTGGGGAACAGCGCCTTTCCCGACGTCGTTTTGTATCGCTCGTTTTTCTTATTATTATCACAAGTCCAACTGAAGGTCTAGGGCTGCACGTGTCTGTAATCGATGCAATGTCATTATCAGTGTTTGATCTTCAGGCATGCATCGTTAAACTTTAACAAGTAGCCAGATGTTGCTGTACACGAGCTATTGATTAGTGAAAGGTCTCGGGGCTAGAAGGATAGTGCAGCGCGTTTGAAGAAAATGTCACGCGAGTATTGTCCATTCCATCGACCAATAGATGCCAGAGGTCGTGGTTTCAAGGTCACACATCACTTCAAACATGGAAACATCCAGCGTGGACAAACTGAAATGTTTACATAATGAGAATTATTTGCCGGAAGCAAAGGAGAAGAAAAAGCAAAGGGTAAGCGATCGAAAGAATGTTTTACAATTTTTTTCTATATTTTTATGAGAATTTAGATATATTATAGCGTTGTATAATGTTTTTTAAACCGATAGAGATCTCTAGTACACTGTTCTTATAAACATAAACTTGGAACCAATATAGATCTCTAGTACACTGTTCTTATAAACATAATTTGGAACCAATATAGATCTCTAGTACACTGTTCTTATAAACATAATTTGGAACCAATATATTTGTTTAGTACACTATGTTTTAAACATAAATATATTTCGACTTCTGCAAAAAAACAAAACAAACAATGACAAACTCAGGATGTATGCATTCTGGTTGTATCACCTATAAAATCAGGAGTCGCATACAAATTACGTTTTCGATCGCCCACTGTTTCCGTTCATCGCATTGAGAAAAGAGTGCCTTACCACTCGATAACTGCGACTCCTACTAGAGAAGTCAGAACTTACGTAAGCCACAAGTTTGGAATATCTCAGCTCGATTATCAGCAGCAATCGACATTTTATTTTTAAAGTAATAAAAGGAATACTGGACATGGCAATGCAGAAGTTACATAAATGGGAAACTTATTGCAGAAATTTGAAAAACCCCAAAAGTGAACATTCCGTGGACTTGTATCTTCCCATGGTAACGAACAGACGCGAGACATGAACGAACAGACGCGAGACATGAACAAACAAACAAACAGCCATCAACATAACATGGATAGCGACACAGAAAATCTTACAATTCATAAAAGAAGTGAATATTGAAAAAAATTGACGAGTAAACAATAGTGTGAGAAACTAAACAAAATTGACTACATTCAGCACCACAATGGTCTAGAGAAAAACTGTTCTGGATAATATGGTACTTGGAAAAGAATGCAGTAGAAGATCGAGGAGAAGATGGATACATGCTAATAATGATGTGATCGGGATATCTGTGAAAGAAGTGAGGGGGCTTGTCAAGGATCGAGGGTCTTATGTATCGGCTCTTGTGAGAGCGACTTCTGCAGGTAAAAGGGAACCCCATGTTGATCAAATATAGATAGTGAATGTTGGATCAAGTCTGCTTGAAAGGTGTCAAACATCAGAACACAAAGACATAGAGCTAACCAATCGAGGACTGCTTCTGTTAGTTTCTGGTTCTGCATCTAATGTTGCATAATTTGTGTCACTATAGCTGCTGGTTATATAATGCAGATTTGTAGCAATTCACGCAACAGACAACGCAACTTGTTTAGAGAACAAGCAGATATGAATTGGACCCAACCTCAGCATAAAACTTGACAGCTTAACATTCCAAGACCTGTACCAAACAACATTACAACTAGAACAGCAGGAGAGACGGGAGAAAACAAAGTAAACCGAAGTGAGGCGGCGCTGAAGGGCAAACATTGATCATAAAATAAACAGATATGGCTCAGTTATTTAACAAGTTTTTTTTCTTCAAAATACAACCACCTTCAAGAACAAGCGGGAACAGCTACAAACTAAGTAATGAAAGGTACAGATGAGAGTCAGAGAGGGGCGAATGCTTGGAATGCATTGCCACAGGAAGTAGTGAATGCAGGGAAATATGTATTCAAGAATAGATTGGATGCAAGGAAATGTAATTTAAACTGGTTGTAAACTATGTAGAGTCTTCTAAACTAATATAAATACGTTAAGTTAAGTTGCCACAGTGGGACAGAAACAGAACGAAGCATACGTGTATGGTCAGAAGGCTATGGTCAGAGACAAAGAGCACACAGACATACATAAGGAATCACAACGACACTAATAAGTATGGACTTCACAGCGAATACAACACGACTTGGACGGCAGTCATTGAGACAACATGTCAGGTGTGTGTGAATACAGCACGACTTGGACGGCAGTTATAGAGACAACATGTCAGGTGTGTGTAAATACAACACGACTTGGACGGCAGTCATTGAGACAACATGTCAGGTGTGTGTGAATACAACACGACTTGGACGGCAGTTATAGAGACAACATGTCAGGTGTGTGTGAATACAACACGACTTGGACGGAAGTTATAGAGACAACATGTCAGGTGTGTGTGAATACAACACGACTTGGACGGAAGTTATAGAGACAACATGTCAGGTGTGTGTGAATACAACATGAATTGGACGGCAGTCATAGAGACAACATGTCAGGTGTGTGTGAATACAACATGAATTGGACGGCAGTCATAGAGACAACATGTCAGGTGTGTGTGAATGCAGCACAACTTGGACGGAAGTTATAGAGACAACATGTCAGGTGTGTGTGAATACAACACGACTTGGACGGAAGTTATAGAGACAACATGTCAGGTGTGTGTGAATACAACGCGACTTGGACGGCTATCATTAGAGAGAACATGTCAGGTGTGTGCAAATACAACACGACTTGGACGGCAGTCATTAGAGAGAACATGTCAGTTGTGTGCGAATCACGTTATGTCAATTACACCAAGGCCAGATTCGCTTTGAACTGTCTTCGCCCAATCTGGAACTCGACAGCATTCTCCATGGAGAATAAGATTAGGCTGTTGAACCAGAAAATACAATTTATCTTGCTATATGTTGCTGAGACATGGCATGGCTAGCATGCAGACCTGCGTTACCAATTATCTTCATTGTGTACTTTGTGTTAGGTGGCCAGAGGTAATCGCTAACGTAGATCTTTTCGACAGAACAAAACTACAACAAAGGAAGTAGGAGATTCGGAAGAGAAAGTGAGGATGCATAGGACGTTCCCAGAAAGACGATAAATATTAAAACCAGACATGCGCTGAATTGAAACCCACAATGAAAGAAATTATTCTGAAGGCAAAGAAACGAACGACGAAGGAGTAACTTTGGGATCTTGGGGGTGAAACTCGATAAGACGGCACGTATCAGGCACAGGTGGAGATCATTTGTTGCGGCCCTATATTCTAAAGGGATCAAGACAGATTCATGATGATTATATGAATTGTGAAAATGGTGGCCAAACAAGACATTAACAATACGATTACACAAATATTTCAAAACCTGGGCAAATGTGTACGTACATAAATACATATATACGCAAAAATATAATTTCAAACATGCAGCTATGAATAGACACACTAACACATAACCATACACCTGTGTACATATATATATATATATATATATATATATATATATATATATATATATATATATATATATATATATATTTACTGTACATATACATAAACATACACATAATAGCAGTCCATCGCAAATGATGATGACAACAGCAGTGACACATAGTGTATTGCACCTCACCAGTGAGTTCGGAGGTGTCTGTGTAGTTCAATTCTGGCACGGACAATCCTTTCACATACGAAGCATTTAATGTCAGAATTGGACATGTGAATGTCAGTTGTTTTGTCTTTTCGCAAAGTGTGTTTTTTCAGTGCTTCGGAGGTTAGGCGTTCCTCAGCTATGGAGGTGCCTCTGAACATTACGCCATGCCTTGAGGTCTTGTGCGAGACATTCCCATGCGTTTGCATCGATGCTGAAACGTGTCAGAGATACTTTGAGGGAGTCTTTGAAGCGCTTCTTTTGGCCACCGACTTGACGCAAGCCATCTTTTAGCTCACCATACATTAGTTGTTTTGGGATGCGGTTGCCTGGCATGCGCACGACGTGGCCGGCCCACCTGATCTGGGTCTTCTGCAACAGTGTGTTGATGCTCGGCATTTTTGCCTTAATGAGGATCTCGGTGTCTGGTACCCTATTCTGCCACTTTATTTTGAACAATCTACTGAGGCACCTTGTATGGAAGTGGTTTATTTTCCTAGCATGCCTGCTGTACACAGTCCCCGTCTCACTGGCAGACAGAAGGGTAGGGAGCACTACAGCTCGGTAGACTGAGTTTCGTATCAAGCCTAAGACTTCTCCAATTCCAAACACTGTTGCGCAGCCTCACAAAGGCAGGACTGGCCTTGGAGATTCTGTTACTGACTTCGCAGTCTATAGTGGTTTTCCTGGAACGAGAGCTACCAAGGTACGTGAAGCTGTCTACTGGTTCCAGGCGCTCGTTCTTGACTCTGATATCTGGGTCGCGGTATGAGTCATTCAGGGCAGGCTGAAACATGAATTCGGGTTTTTTTTGGTATTAATTGGAAAACCGAACATGTCGCAGGCTGCTGGGAACTTATCCACATACAAGTATGTCTGCATGTCTGTTTTTGTTGCTGGCAGCCAGAGCACAGTCATCAGCAAAAAGCAAGTTCGAGATAGTTGTGTTCTTTATCTTCCTGTGACCTTGCAGTCGCCTATGATTGAAGAGTTTTCCGTCAGTCCTGTATTTTATTTCCACTCCGTATTGGTTACAACCCTGACAGCTAACCCTGAACATGGCAGCTAACTTTATGCTGAAGAGTGTTGGGGCTAGTACACAGCCCTGCTTGACGCCATTTGACATAGGAAAGGCATTTGACGTTTCCTCATCACTCAGCACGTGAACATTCACACCTTCGTGGAATTGTTTGACGATCTTTGTGAATCTGCCAGAACGTGCCAGTATCTTGCCATCAGTCGATAGGAGGGAGATTCCTCTGTGGTTATCGCATTATTGACGGTTTCCCTTTTGCTTGAATAAGTGGACGATGGTAGCATCATTAAGTTCTTTTGAGACAATCTCAGTGGTCCATATTGTGTTGTGGGACAGTCTCAGTGGTCCATATTGTGTTCTGTGACTGTCTCAGAGGTCCATATTGTGTTGTGGGACAGTCTCAGTGGTCCATATTGTGTTGTGGGACTGTCTCAGTGGTCCATATTGTGTTGTGGGACAGTCTCAGTGGTCCATATTGTGTTGTGGGACAGTCTCAGTGGTCCATGTTGTATTGCATAGCTCAGTTAGTCTCTGTCTTGGGACACAATCATATACTTTGTAGATCTCAGCCGGTATTAGGTCCACAGCTGCAGCCGTCCCATTTGATAGCTAGTTGATTGCAGCTCTGATCTCCTCGATAGTTCATTGTTCAGGGATGTCTGAGGCATGCGTTCTATTGCCTCGTCGAAGGCTGTGGACGGTTGGTTGAGGACCGTGCGGAAGTGTTCTGCTCAGCGTCCAGTATTTTCTGTTTGTCTGTCAGCAGTTCTGAGCCATCTTCAGAATTGGAGTTCCGTACGACGGTTGAGGGTCATAAACAGTCTTTATAGCGTCATAGAAGCATCTTGTGTCGTTTCTGTCAGCATAAAGTTGAATTTTTTAGATGCCTTGTGTCCCAACCACGTGTCCTTTATGTTCCTGATCTTTCCTTGGACCAGTCTTCGTATGGTTATGAACGCCATCTTGTTGACTGCAGACGGTTTCCCTTTGGTGAGCTCAGAATAGCCCTTTTTTTCTTGATAAGGCGCGGATTTTGTTGTTGTTGCGTTCGCCTTATTTCTCTAATCCTCAATGGCGGTGCGGGTTGCACTGTGGTTTTTATTTTGCGCCTGTTGGCCCAGTGCATCCGACTTCAGCATGCATTTTAATTAAGGGTCTGCTTCCTCTTGCATTTTTTAAGGGTTTGCTTCCTAAGGGTAATTGCCGGTGCTGAAATGGCGATCGAACCCAGCACCTTCGGTTTGTGAGCCGTGTCAGTTAACTACTAGCCCACGCCGTTCCCCCACAGTATTATGAAACATGCATTCAAAACTATCAGTTGAATCCAACAAAAACCAAATCAACATATTGACTACACTTTGCATACTTGATGTGGTCGCCGTGTTCGAGAATTGGAGAGTTGGTGGAGATAAGGAACATGATTTCTGCGTCACTCTCATCAAACCAGTCTTGATGTTTACGTGTCGTGTATCCAATGTGTTCAGAGTCGGAGGAGTGAAGTCTCTAATGGCGGTCCAATCTTCATCCACATTAGTCTGACCGAGCTCCAGATTCTTTAGCTTCTCATCTAGGTCTCTTAACAGGCATTCAGTGATCAACGTGCATTGCAGTTTTGTGGAATCTAACTTTTTTTCCTTTGTCTTCCTTCCTGATGCCGGCTGGCTTCTGGGTTTGATGTACAAGTTCAGTTTGGACACGATGAGCCTATGGGCGGTCCAGCACTCTGCACCCACACACAGCTTTAGCGACTTACATCACATCTGCCAGTCCTAACCACACACAGCTTTGGTCACTCTTACATCACGTCTGTCAGTTCTAACCACACACAGCTTTGGTTAATCATACAGCACTTCTGCCAGTCCTAACCACACACAGCATTGGTTACTCTTACATAACGTCTGTCAGTTCTAACCATACACAGCTTTGGCTAATCCTACAGCACGTCTGCCAGTCCTAACCACACACAGCTTTGGTCCCTCTTACATCACGTCTGTCAGTCCTAACCATACACAGCTTTGGTTACTCTAACATCACGTCTGCCAGTCCTAACCACACACAGCTTTGGTTACTCTTACATCACGTCTGTCAGTTCTAACCACACACAGCTTTGGTTACTCTTACATCACGTCTGTCAGTTCTAACCACACACAGCTTTGGTTACTCTTACATCACGTCTGTCAGTTCTAACCATACACAGCTTTGGTTACTCTTACATCACGTCTGTCAGTTCTAACCACACACAGCTTTGGTTACTCTTACATCACGTCTGTCAGTCCTAACCACACACAGCTTTGGTTACTCTTACATCACGTCTGTCAGTTCTAACCACACACAGCTTTGGTTACTCTTACATCACGTCTGCCAGTCCTAACCACACACAGCTTTGGTTACTCTTACATCACGTCTGCCAGTCCTAACCACACACAGCTTTGGTCACTCTTACATCACGTCTGTCAGTCCTCCTGTTCATAACATAATCAATTATGTGCCATTGCTTAGATATGGAATGCATCCGTGTTGTTTTGTTACTTGTGGGCAAGCGAAACATTGTATTCGTGATTGCTAGGGGGTAGGATGCACATAGACCAAGCAATCAGAAACCATTATTATTGCAGTTGCCTGTACGGTGCACACGGCGTACTCCATCCCAGATCTGATGGTCGGTCCCCACTCTGGCATTGGGGTCACCAAGGAGGACTAGCTTCTCAGACTTTGGGACCAATGAGAGAGCAGAGTCAAGTTGTTCGTAGAATTTTTCTTTGCAGTTATCTGAGTTGGTCATCGTCGGTGCGTATACACTCATCAGGGTGGCATTGTGGTTTTTTTCCCAATGGAATCTGCAAAGCCATAATTGTATCATGTATTCCCCTTGGAAGCCTTGCGAGGTCGTGTACAAGGGTAGATTTGTTGGCGTGTACAAGGGTAGATTTGATGGCGTGTACAAGGGTAGATTTGTTCACGTGTACAAGGGTAGATTTGTTGGCGTGTACAAGGGTAGATTTGTTGGCGTGTACAAGGGTAGATTTGTTGGCGTGTACAAGGGTAGATTTGATGGCGAAACCGACTCCATAGTCACGACGCTCATTATTGCCTCGCCCACTCCAGAAGAATGTATATCCACCAACCACCTCCGATAGTTGACCCTCATCGGGTAGTCTGGTCTCGCTTAAGGCAGCTTTGTCAACGCCATAGCGGACTAGTTCTCTGGACACAAGTGCAGATCGTCTGTCAGGTCTATCTGCCATAGGGTTGTCGAGTAGCGTTCGCACGCTCCACGCGCCGAGCGTGAGGTCCTTTAACTTTTTCATTTATTGGTGTATGTGAGTGTTTGTATGTGAGTGTTTGTATGTGTGTGTCTGACGCTTTAGTTAGTGCTGAATTTGGATTATAGTGAGGGAAAGTTGCGTTATTCGTCAATCTCCCTCTCTAGTCTCAAAACTCTCTGGAATCAGTTGCAGGACAAAGTCTAGACGACTGGAGATAGCTAGGGATGCAGTGGATGACCAGGGCTTGATAGGTGATTGCAGTGCTCTTTGCAGTTCACATACATACATACACACATATATGCACATACATCCCATACACAATGTTACAAATAATTAATTATTAAATATAATAGGAGAAGTAGTAAGAGAAACAGGCAAACAGAGAGAAAGGCAGATAAGGAATAAGAGAAACGGGCAAACACAAAGAATGAAAGAGCAGGAGTGAGAGAAACTGGCAAACAGAGAGAATGAAAGAGAAGGAGTAAGAGAAACGGGCAAATAGAAAGAATGAAAGAGAAGGAGTAAGAGAAACGGGCAAAAACATAGTATGACAGAAAAGAGACAAGAGAAATGGACAAACAGAGTGTATGAAAGATAGGTAGTTAGAGAAACGGATAAACACAGAGCATGAAAGAGAAGAACGAAGGAAGGAGTTTATGCAAAGAGGAAGAATATGTTAAAACCATAAGGTTAGCAGAAGGCTCAAAGTTGCGGTCCGCATGTTGTCCACGAAGCAATGGTCTGCTTTCCGCCACCTGATTGGCTTTTATTGTGTGACCAGGGAAAACACGAACGTAACAGGCCTTCAGGGAATTCTTTTGCCTCGTCAATACTGACGGCCGTTGTTAGGCGTCTGTCAAAGGATAGTTTAAAAAATGTTTTTTATCATACAACTTTGAAGAAAGGAAATTACCGCAGGCCAAATACGTACCAACGACCTTAGCATTCCAAACAACACACACAACTTTCAACTACCAACTGAACTAATGCGCTCCATACACACACAACTTTACACTACCAACTGAACTAATGCGCTCCATACACACACAACTTTACACTACCAACTGAACTAATGCGCCACATACACACACAACTTTACACTACCAACTGAACTAATGCGCTCCATACACACACAACTTTCAACTACCAACTGAACTAATGCGCCCCACACACACACAATTTTCCACTACCAACTGAACTAATGCGCTCCATACACATAATTCTGAATTCGCTGCACTTGTGTGTTAGAGTGTGTTGTGAAAGTGCGTAGATTTTGGTTCATCGTTCCCTTGACGTCAATCGACAGATTGAGAGTTCACATATAAGAGGGATTTTTGGTTGTTTCGTTTCGGCACATTGAGTCACAACGTTCGTGATTTATATCTTGTAACTGTGATCGACGTTTGGTTTCTGCTTTGGCACGTTACATGACAATCGCACTAAATGATCCTTTCTACTAAGATCGAGTGGACTGTCGGGGTCTTTGTGTATGGCAAGCACAAGAATAGTACCACTGCTTCACATAGAGCATGTTGTAAGAGGTGACAAACTGTGTGACAAGGTATAACACCAGCCATGGTTAGGTGGTTTGTTTAGAGCAGCATAGATGGCGCCTAACATGTTGTGGGTCTACTTTGCTCTAGTGTTTGAGCCTAATAAGATGAACTCGCACATCTGTTAACTTAAGCTTAGGCGCTAAGCAGGAAATCCTTCTTCCGGCTACATCCAGCTCATACCAGAACTGGGACCTGCACAGGGGCATCTGCATGTAGAAGTACAGGTCGACTAAGAACTAAGAACTAAGATTGAGGTTTGGTGTCTCTTTTGACGCACTGATTGACAAATGGACAAACAACAAAAATAATGAGCGTTTACGCTGATTAGAGGGAATGTACAAGTTTCCAATACAATAATATGGTTTACTTATGAGAATAAATCAATTACACGTGAGTATACCAACGGTACCGAACAAAGATTCTATGAAGTTGTTTTTAAACAATTCCCAAATAGAACGCGTCAAAGTCACTAGATGAACACTCACAAGTTGAATAGTATATTTAATTCGAAATGTCCAACTAATAGACAATACGACAGGTACCTAGCGGTTATAATAGATCATACAGTTAAAGTGAGTCAACAAGTCCGGATAGCAGTGAAAAAGGCAAATGCAATATTAGGTATGACAGAAAGATATACTAAACAAAGATGCAAGGAAGTGATAGTCAAACTGTATAATGCATAAGTTACACCTTGATTGAAGTGCTGCGTACAGGTGTGGAGTCCTTTTCGTAAAGGGAATATAAACATGCTGGAAAGGATACAAAAAAGATCGACAAAGCTGATAGTAGGATTCCAGAGTTACAGTTATGAGGAAAGTGGCCAACAGTGTCTAGAAAAGAGAAGAGTTCGAGGTGACTTAACACGGGTTTATAAGATAATCAAAGAGAAGGATAAATGAACTATAAGACGTCTTTTAAAAATACCACCTACACGAACAAGAGGGCATAGCTACAAATTAATTAAAGAACGGTTCAGATTAGATAGGAAATATTTTTTTTAGTCAGAGAGTGGTGAATACTTGGAATGCATTGCCACAGGAAGTAGTGAAGGCAGGGACAATTAATGCATTTAAGAATACATTGGATGCGAATTGCTTTTAGAGCAAGGAAATATAAAGGTTGTATACAGACTCTGCAGACTATTCTAAACCAGTATACAGACGTTAAGTCAAGTCAAGTTTTTGTCAGTCTCTTTCATCTTTGTCAAATTTCAGCATACACACGTTTTCCGAGAAGGGTTCTTCTTCTTCTTCTGCGTACACAGTCAGACAGTAACCATTATTTTTTCGAAAAAAGCGGCGGTCATCCTGAGACTCTCGCCACTACCATAGAGCTTGTCTTGCAGTTCCACTGGCAATGGCCACATCTGCTCTCTCTGATCCCCGTATGTCGGGCAGTTCTGCAGCAGATGTTCAGTGGTCATTTTACCAGTACCGCACGGGCATTCGTCGGTACACCCTATCTTCAATTTGTTGAATAGGTGGTACCTCAGTCTATTGTGGCCAGTGCGAAGTCTGAAGACAACGACCTGCTCTCTTCGGTTCAACTGGTAATAGGCATCGTTTTTGGTGTAACCAGTATGTTCGGTTTCCCATTTGGTAATGTACCTGGCTTTGATAAGCCGTTTTGACTCTTCGTACGTCATACTGGTATCTGTTTGTGGTAGCCTTGCACCTTCTTTTGCCAGTCTGTCTGCCTCCTCGTTGCCTTGGATGTTGCAGTGTGACGGAACCCACTGTACCACTACCCTTTTTGGTGCGGACAGCTGGCACAGTTTGCAGAGTGCTGCTCTTAAGTCATTAAGCTCAGTGTTTTTCTGGCTTTTTAGCGCTGTGACTACGGCGAGAGCATCTGTCAGCAAGACTATGTGGCTCTCATTTTCACTGTGTGTTGCCATTTCTTCCACTGCCGCCCTCAGTGCCTCTGCCTCCGCTCTGAAATTGCTTGTGTACTTACCAGTAGCGAATGACAGTGTTATTTTTCTGCCATTTGGTAGGTTCAGGAATGCTCCTGCCCCTCCGTTCTGTGTAGTGTCTGTTACAGAACCGTCGGTGTATGCATGGGTCCAGTCCATGCTTGGGTAGCTTTTCGTTATGAAGCTTAGGGTAGTGTCTCTCCTTTCTTTTTCGGTCTGGCAGTTTTTGTTTGCAATACCTGGTATATTTTCTACCACCTCTGGAAATATATCCTGCCTCCAAGTAGGTTTTCGTACAGTAGTGATGGGTTTTGGTGTTGTTAGTGCGTTTTTGGGATCTTCGTGCATCTTTGCTTTGGCTATTTCTGCAAAGTTTCTCCGCTTTAGTTTCCCAGTTCCCAAATTGTTTAGCCTCTGGTACATTGGATGGTCCGTCAGTCTTCGGAGTTTCTCTGACTGCAGCTGGGCTCTGCAGTCTCTTCTGTCGGTCATGGATTGCAGTTTTGTAATCTTTTCAAGTTCTACAATTGGCGTTGACTTCATGCCACCTGTTATGATTCTCATGGCTTGGTTTTGAAGTTTGTTAATTTTATCGAAGTTCGCCTTCGCTGCTGTTGTCCATGCCGCGATGCCATACTCGAGAACTGGTCTCACTCTTCCAGTGTACAGTTTCTTTAGTATGCCTTCGTCTGCTCCCCAGCTTGTGCCAGCAAGTTTCCTCATGATCGCCATTCTTTCTCTGGCTTTCATTCGGTTTCTCTCAATCTGACTTTTCCATGTCATGCGCCGATCAAATGTGACTCCCAGATAGGTTGGGTTGTCGTTTGGCTGCAGGATTTTGCCATTTAGGCTTAATTTGGTACTTTGGGGTTTTAATGAGAGCGAGAATATTGTGCACGTGGTTTTCTCCTCGTTTATTTTGACCAGCCATGAGTTCGCCCACTCTTCCAGCGATGTTAGGGCCGTTTGCATCCGATTTCTTGCTATGGTGAGATTTTTTTCAGAGGTCCACATAGCCAGATCGTCTGCAAACATTGAGCTATGGACTCTTCTTGGTATATTCTCTGTAATATCGTTTATATATACCAGGAAGAGTGTGGGTGACAGTACTCCCCCTTGGGGTACTCCCTGCTCGAGTGTCACCTTTTTGCTCATCTGCCCTTGTACTTGGACTCTGGCCGTTCTTTGTTTGAGCGAGAAGGGTTCAAAACAATCAAGTTTTGTTCTGCTTTTCTTTTAATGCTAATGTTCTGTCCGCCAAATGATATTCCTGACATGTTCTGTATGTCTTTCAAGATAAACTGACTTTATATAGAGAACATGTCAGGGGACAGAACACAACCTTGCCCCACTCCACATTTGATCTTTTTATGCCAATCTCTCATACCATTGTTCAAAATGTAAAGCGATCAATGCATTGATTGTATTGTTACTTGCTCTCATATTTACTTACTTTGTTCCAATTAAATATAATCCAATTTTTTAATATGTGATCCTCTTCTTGGGAATGATCAATGCTAATAATACTAAAACTTGTTTAATTGTAAAATACGCTATTTTATATTTAACATTGTACAGTTTTGCTGTTCCGCTTGGGTAAATTAGTATTTATTCAAATTAATTTAGTTTTTTTCAATACGATTGTCAAATTATATTATATTATCAATTAAAGAATTTTATATATGTTTTGTTAAAGTTGATCATAAAACGTACTTCGTTTGATCTGAAACAAAACATGCACAAAACGTTCGGAACATGCCATTGTTCAAATTTTGAAAGCAGTATAGTGCTACAATCAATGATTTGACATCACCCAACTGCTCATAGCGAGCTGCTTTCGTCAGGATCAGTTGGTCAAAGCTGGCCAAGACCCTATTTCGTCATCGTCTTCAGCTGGGGGCCCTTTATACATACTGCATTCATGGATCGAATAGAGAAGGCATATCCGCTCTCAGAATGCCATGCTGAAGTAGGATGTATTGGGTTTAAGATGCAGCTATCGCAGCCTCGCTGTAAACTAGAACACTACGTAATAGAACGTCCTTTCCAGTATGAACCCAGAATAATACGATTACAGTGTGTGTATTGTTTTTATTTGTATCTATTATCATAATTTCTATTTTGTCTGTCCAATTACTCAGCTAGAAATATTATATCGTCTACGTGGAAATTATCAATATTAATAACACAACATTTTCTTCAATTTAAAAGCTGCTCTTTTCTCTGTCATATTATAGTTTCGCTAACCTGCATATATTTTTTCACGGTCAGCTAGTTGGAGTCATTTTTAAAAATTAAACAAAATGAAACTAAAAAAGTAGTTACTTTGAAATTAAACAAAACATGTAATTCATGGTAGGGATATGCATTATCTTTGTTGACAATCACTTTTTGTTTGCACGTACGACTTTTTGATGTTGTTTAGCTTCTCCGAAAATTATTTACAATTGTAAAAAAGGACAAATGTAAAGCCTCAATATCATGGCTGGCAAAAATTAAATTGTTTTCTTAATCTTTTGCTATAAATGAAAAGAATTGTCATTTGATGATATATATTTTTTATATTTTTATATTTATATTTTACTTTGAAATTAAACGATACACATTCAATTCATGTTGCAGTGTACCAAACATTTGCAACATACCAATCTACCAATCAATGAGCATACAAGTCTATCAAATCTACCATTCATCACAATTTAATAAATATGCATTTATTGTAAAATGTCTTACTTATGTCACTCTGTGGGATTAAGATGCTGAACAGCAAATGAGCTGCAGAGGTCAGCGACTCATAGCTGACTGCTAGCACTAAAGCCAGCGAACCAGAGGTATCAAGACGCTTCTACGCCGCCATGCGGTGATCCTGGATTACAGGCTGCAACAGAGCAGACTGGATAAGGAGAAGAGATCTAAGAAGGAAGGCTAACCCGGAATTTTAAAAAATTGTTGCTGAAGTCGGATGTATTGGACCGAACGGTGCATATATCGCAGTCTAGCTGTAAACTACGACATAACGCATTCCGTTCTCTGGGCTACATTCTACTACTTGCATTTTTCAGGGTTTGGTAGCGAGAGATTGAGAACGAACGAAGCCAAACCATGTCATTCTGTACAGTTTCGCTTGAAGGGAATTTTTCTGTACGGGTCATTTTTATGTCGAATATTTGTTACTTGAACTCTTATATCCAAGGAGAACTATACTTCAGCTTTTATAAAAACTAGCCTCTAGTCATCATAAATATCTAATTAAAAACGTACTTACTGCAATAAACAAAAACAAAATCAGTTTCTCCATTCCTTCGTTGTAGCGGTTAATGGCAAACTGATTTTTTTTTTAAAGTTATAGCTAATCAGAATGAAATACGAACGGCTAGGAAATCAACGTAGGTAAACGAATCTGTTTAGAATGTTAACAACGTCATTTAGTTTGGAAATAAAAATGCAACGTATGAAAAAAAAAATTAAGTGCAAAACGTCCTCAAATAATAAATACCTTCAGATAATTATTTTCTGGAAATAAATGTTTGATATAAGTTTTGTTTTTTGTAATTTTGTTGTTGGTACACGTCAGAAAAAAGATCGATTACAGCTCATGACACGAAGCCATGGAGTACACAACCTGAGTGGTGGTGCCACTGCACTTGTTACATAATACATAAATAAACATATAAACTTTCCGTACCACCCACTTCCTCCTTTGTCTCACATCGACGTTCTACTCCTCTCATGCCCTCCAACCCACCATCTGTTCCTCCTTCAGCACGCCAGGCATTTTTTGAAAAAATTTGATCTAATTAATTTTCTTAATTTCTCGCTATGGTAGTCGTCTTAGAAAATTTGTAATTTTTATATTTGTTTGTCAATAAATATGATTTTCTGGCGTGTAGACGCACAATAGCATAACGAACATGTGGGTGTTATTGTTGTTGTTGTGTGTTTGTTAGTTTTTGAGATTCAAAAAGATGAAGTTGAAAATTTATGAAAATCTCGAAAAAAATTTTGACTCGACCGCTAGGCCTAGTCGCTCCAATAGAAAACCATGAAAACCACAACAACGTATCGATACTGTGTTTACAATATCGACACAACTATTAGTTTCCAATTCAAACGTAGTTATTTCATTTAAACAAACAAAATAAACAGATCTACTCGATAAAGATCTTTTCCAACAACCTATTTCCTCTTTCGCAAAAAGTCGGCTTGGTCTAAACGGCGTATACAAAATTAAAACTGTTCAAAAGCCATTTGTAATCGCACATACGATACTTTAACCGGCAAAATATCGTGTATATATGGAGTATGTATTCAGCAGTAAAAAATGGCTGTCGGGAGTGACTCCGTTCAAAAAATAAAAAGTTTTTCCGTACACCGTTTTTGTAGGCCGAGTGTGTCAAGATGATCTGGACTGGGGTGTGCTGCAGGTTAACCTACCACATCCCCCACCCCACTTCAGCTCAATGAACCATTCTCTTTGTCTATCAATCTGTCCATCAGCCATCCCATCTCTTGCCCACTGAACCCACCAATCACTTCCACCTCCAAACCGTCAATTTATTCTTCCTTGAAAACCCGCCCATCTTCTTCGTCCCATTTCCCATAACTCACCTGTTTCTATCCCGTTCTAAACTCACCTATGATTATTTCCGATTTGAAATGGTTGTCCCCAATTTTTTTTCTCAGTGACGTCATTTTGTCTATAAATCAGAGACTACTGAAATGGGAATTCGAGGCATGGGCGGAGTGCAGAAATTGGATTTTAAAAATGAATGACTGCCACAGTAGTCCGAGACAGCTCTTCATAATGAAGTGGCAGTCTTCACCTAATTCGATCAGCTAATCAGATCTACAGCACAAATATCGGATAAACAGACACTGGTTAAAGAAATAATAATAACATTTATATACTATAAATATATATTTATATATATATACATACACTCAAACATACACGTACATAAATATATATTTATCAGGGGAAAATATCACAAAATACTTGTGCTACCTGAGTTATCTGAACAAGAAATAGGAGCAGCGAATAGTAACACTGCAACCTACCAGGCATGTCGTAAGGAATTAAAGGAAATTTGGACATACGACTACCTGTCCCATTCTGTAGAACCATTCAGCTACAATAACGTAAAATAAATAAAATGAGGTCAACACTTGATGTCTTGACATGTATTTGTCGAAGACCTTTTGCTCCGCAAGAAACTGAACAGATTTTGATGATGACTGTGTATTGCCACCAGTTGTTACTTCATTGTTGATAATTATAGTAATTGTTGAAAATGAGTTTTAAAGTCTTACATTATAGAGTGATGCAAAGTTTAGCTACATTACTGTAAACTGTTCTTTTTCGTAGTACCGTTTTTCTAAAATTTAAATGTTTGAAGAAACAATGATCACTCAAAAGGTTTTCATACCCTTCCATAGCACTTTAGTTGCGGTTGGCCATTGTGATCGCCCGAACTATCATAGGAGGTACATACAAACGCACACGCGCATCCACGTTCTGGTCCTGATATCGCATATTAGTTTACGGTCTGGGGTGGAAACGGCGTACCTCCGCCAGTAGAGTGAAGAGAGGCAAACCTTTTACCCCCTCCCACCACAACAAAATAAAAAATGATCTGAGTTCTTAGTCGACCTGCACTTATACAGGGGCAGATGCCCTTGTACAGGTCCAAGCTCTGGTATGAGCTTGATATAGCTTGGAAAAGGGTTCCTGCTTAGTGGGCTAGCCTCGAGCAGCTTAATACGCCGCTGCATTGGGACAAGCGCTTACGAAGTGCGGCGAACCGATGTGCGAGTCAATCTTAATAGACTCAAACACTAAAGCAAAGAAGACCCACAACCTGTTAGGCACCATCTATGCTGCTGTTAACAAACCACCTAACCATCGCCGGTGTTATGCCATGTTACACAGTTAGTCGTCACTTACGACATACTCTCTGTGAGACAGTGGTACTATTCTTGTCCTTGTCATAGACAAAGAGTCCGGCAAACCACTGGTAAATTATTTTTGTTTTTAAATTAGACTTCTAAAATGAAAGACCACAACAAAAATGCAAATCTTCAACTCCAATGTGAAGTACATCCTACTGTGTGACTCTGAATCGTAAGGTGCAACGAAGATCACGAGGAGAAAGATTCGAGCTTCATCAATGAGTTCCAGCAAGAAATAATGGGATTGAAATAGTCTGATAAAGTCCCTAATGTGGGACTGTAGAAAAGAGCCGGAAACATATCAGTAACACTGGAGCTAAGGTTTAGCAGCTGCGTTGGATGGGATACACGCTGCGGAAATCAGCTGATAGCATTACAAGACGTGCACTGTTTTGGAATCCTCAAGGCACACACAGTGGAAGCAGATCTAATCATCTACGAAGCGGAAAGTTTACGGCAGACATAAAAGCATCAGCAAATACGTAGATAGAGCTACAAAGGGTGGGGCAGCGACACGTATTAGGGCATATGCTCCACATGGAGGTAACACGTTTGGATTGTTCAAAATGAAGAAGTTCGTAGACGGATAATATTCCCTGCGTAAATGTCAACATTTGCTTGAATCTACAGTTGATCACAATTTAATTAAGATGTTTTTATTTAAAAATGCTCTTGCTTATGTCATACTGTACAGTTTTGCTTGGAGGCAATTCAATGCTCACTTCGACTTAAACAGTGTAATGTAAATGTAAGTAACATGCCCTTTGCAGAACGTCGCTTCTTGCAACCGTCTTGGCTCTTATCAGTTTCTTGGCAGGTTGGTAAATTGCCATTACATTCCGCGCGTGAAGGAACGATCGAGCCGAGAACAAAACAAAACTATCCGTGTCTAACACATTGGACGCGGTGAGATTCGAACCCGGTGCGTTCGGATTGTGAAATGGACTTTTCATATCTAGCTCACTCTGCCTCACGTCAGATGTTTTACAATAGTATAATGCCACCACATCACGATGGATTGAGAGACACAATGATGTTGTTGAAAAACATTAAAGGAAACACAGTTCTGATGCTGAAACATACATTTGTCAATAATGGAGTGATTTTGAGGGGGCTTCTGGGCAACAAATCAGGCAAGTTTAAATCCTGTCTGTTGGCTGCAAAAGCAGGATTAAGAAAACCTTAATTGTGGAATGATCGAAGTGCAGGATGTGCAGATAGCTGAAAACATCTCAATGGCAGAGAAAATTTGATGAAAAGTAATGTAATATTTATCATAAAACTTCCGCAAATCGTGATTTTTTTTTTTAAAACATGTAAAAATGTTTGGCATTCAGAAAAACATGTAAAAATGTTTTGTATTCAGAAAAACATGTCAAAATGTTCGGTTTTCTGTCGATAAAGAAATAAGCTATGTGAAAATATTCTTTTGTTGCTGATCCATACTGCATAAATAGGGAATTTCAAAACGTTATAGACAGATTAATCAACGAAACAAAATGTATATTCAATATAATAATGCCCAAAAAGTTTGAAAAGCGAGATAATGAATGCATCATTTAGCCCGTGCAATCTCTTCGTCAAATGTCATTTTTTGAGATTTGTTTTCCATACCGAGTACTTGATATTATCCCGTCACATGCATGCATTGCTGGCGATCTTACCAGATGAGTTGAATAATTGATATCTCAGAGCTACAAATGTCTCCGAGGAATTCAGTGTTTTGGGCCGTTTTTGTTGCTTGCTGGAAATTGACGAATCCGGAGTGCCATCTATAGTCGAGTCAATTATTTGCATAATTTGTCTCCATAGCTGTGTCATCCTGCTGGAGTTTCAGCTTTTCAATGACCAATTCGTCAGACCTGAAGATTTATCCCACTCTTGGGACAAGCTGAAATTATAATTGTCAACGAAACGCGGCCAAGGATGCGCAAGAAGCATCATCAAGTTGACATCACGTTAACAGCTTTCGACATTATGATCACATAGTGCCGAAGGTGGAAAGTGGACAAGAAATTCGGAGAAATAAGATTGTACATGGGTGTAAGAAAGAACGAATAAAGACCTCAGTCTGTATTGTTGTCATTGTGTGTGTGAGGTCGACCAGTTATCATGCTGGTCTCTTGACATATCTGGCACGGGTTCAAGACCACGATAAGGCCTACGTTTTTCTGTCGGAGGTAAACATTACACAAAAAACAATTTTCTTCACACTGCGTAGCGACTACAAAGTCAAGCAGTTTTTATTCGTTATCAATAATCCTCATGACTGATGGTAATAATGGGTCTATGCACCATTTATATAGTTTTTATTCTTCATTTAAAAAATACATGCAATGCAGCATTATGGTAAGTGTCACACTTGTAAGATAGGTTCACATATTACATTCAGTAGATAGGTACGCTGAGATATGCTCATGTTTCCATTTTACTCATATATTCTGTACATAACAGCATAGGCTAAACAGTTTTTCGCCACACGCCATTCCCTTGTTCATTGATCGCCAGGATTGTTTACACTATGACGAAAAGTACAAAACCATTGAACCCAATAGTATGCAGTTATTCGCCGCATAACGTCCCTTTGAGCAATGTCCGATCTCCATATACGGCCGTGGTCCCATAAGATTATTATGGAGTTCAGAACTCCCGATCGGGAAAGAGACACAGTCTGGCATAACTAAACTTAGCCCCGCGCATAACATATGTATCTCGTGTACACGGTACACATTAATTGTGGCGTTCTCAGACGTGTAATGATACAGTATATATGTAGCTTCAAACGCAGCACATATGTCTTGATAGTTATAATAAACGTCAAACGAATTGTTTAGAGACCTGCCTGCCGACAATGAGGACAGCGATGTTGTTTTTCTGTTGGGGGTGAAATAAACAAACATAGGCAGCACACGACGTGGCGACAGCAAGCGGCCTGTAGTTCTCAGCCTAAAAAAGAACCCACGACTACCCCAGCAATGAGAAAACGTCGTATTGACAGACAGTCAATGGTCTGCATATGCACTGTGCTGTACTTTCCCTCGTTATTGCAATGTGAACTGTCCCCACTCACAAATAACATATTTACCTTATACCAGAGTATGCTTCAATTATATTATTTAGTCAATGCAGGTAGACTACAAATTTCATACACCTTTGCTAAGTAGGTAGTTTGGTGTTGGCACAACGTCCAAATCACATACAGTACTATTTCACTAAAGGTGCTACACATACCCGTATTGCCACACATCAAGAACAGCCAATCACTTTCCTGGCAAATAAAGTCAACATTACAACAACAAATAATCAACAAACATATGGCAATGGACATTGTAACAAGAACATTTAGAATTATAATCAGCAAATTCATACATAAAGCAGTGAATCATGGACAATCAATAAACGCAATTAAAGATCAGAAACCTTATTTATTGGGTGTGGCATAAATGTATTGCGTGCTTCATCGGTAGTCAAGAATGTTCATCAGAAATAGGGTGATGTATACATGTAGGTTAAAGACCACATCAGAGAGAGGATAATATATGTAATTAGGTCAAAGCACACATCAGAGAGAGGATAATATATGTAATTAGGTTAAAGCACACATCAGAGAGAGGATAATATAAGTAAGGTTAAAGTACACATCAGAGATAGCATAATTTATGTAATTAGGTTAAAGTATTCATCAGAGAAAGCTTAATTTATGTAATTAGGTTAACGCTAACATCAGAGAGAGCATAATTTATGTAATTAGGTTAAAGTACTCATCAGAGAGAGGATAATGAATGTGTGTAGTTTAAGCACACTTCCGAAAGATGTTGTCTTCGATATGTGAGCATGTCATCAGACGAAGAAGGCACACAACACAACATTACAGTAGAGACAAAGAACAAAACGTGTGTATGTCTGAGATGAACTTGTTTGGTAAAGTGATGGACAAACAAGGGAATGAACCGGTTGCTGTGCAGCGGCGTGTTCATTTTCACGATGGGTCCAGTACTATTTGTTTGTTTTTATTTAAATTTGTGTCATTATGTTTTTTGTTGTTTTTTGTGTACACTCACAAGAAAGAGAGAGAGAGAGAGGGAGAGAGAGAGAAAGAGAGAAAGTGTGACAAAGAGAGACAAGAAACAGAGTGGGAAAAACAGAGAAAGAGACATAGAGACAGAGAAAGACAGAGTGAGTGAGAAAGGCAGAGAGATACAGTGGCAAAGAGAGACAGATATAAATACAGTGATAGACGGAGACGGAGAGAGACTAAGAGTTACGGATCAATAACCAATTGATCTAATGACATTATCTGCCATTACTCCGCGTATCACTATTGTGCTCAAAGGGTTATGACCTTGATCTACAAACCTAACGTTGACGATTACAACCTCCTCGTGTTTAGTTTGATAACCCGGACATGGTTAGGATTCAGTCAACCCAGCTGTATATGGCTACCTGATAATGTCAAGGGACATTGTTTGAATTGTTTCGCACAGTCGTCGGCACTTTCAACAAAGAAAATAACTGAACACATAGTGCGGCGCCCTGGTGCAATCAAGTTTGCTCTATGAGGCCTTTTCTTTTGTTTCAGTTGCTGATTTACGCTGGGAGGATGTATACGGTTGAGTTATAAAGGCATTTGGCCTTGCAGTCGCCACCCACTGTACATGCTACGTTTTTGTCACATCGGAATTTTTTGCTGTTTAAACTGCGTCTTAACAAGGTTTTGAGCACATACCGATACGTGTGTCTTAATTCACCCCAAAAATATAAATGTATTTCTTAGCACCGGATATCTATTTTCAAGAACGGATTTGGGAGGAAGTGAAGTCACAGAAATTGTTCACTTTTTAACTCTTTTACAATAAACTAATATTTAATCATCAAACAGTAAATGACTCAGTTAACTTTGTTGACCCTACCATAGGTGCATGCACTCCATGCATCGAACTTTCTTGGAAAACGACAAAGGAGAGAAACAAGCACCATAATGGCACACACAGGCGTGTGCTTGATTCGTATATATGCGAGTTCATGTAGCGTCGAATGAAAGTTTTTCTAAGAAGACAGTCTCCCGTGACAAAAACACCGTCTAATAGTGCCGGTGTCAGCTTACAATTGTCTCTCTCCCTTACGCTCCATGAAGAGATGCATGTGTAAATAATCACTATTCTCTTCTCGTCTGTGATTGTTCTATCCGCTTCCGTAGTTCATTACCATGTTGGTTCTAGTGTAGACTCGTGTATCCTTATCTAATTGAACTGTATCTCCTAATGTACCAGACTAACGTAAAATTACGTTCATTGAAAATACCGTCCTTAAGCGTATAATTACTTAACATGATATACCTTTCAGATTATTATGGCCAGTCTGGAGGAGTTTGAATCCCGTTTTCCTGAAGTTGGATCAGTTTGCACTGTAACGATAGCAGCACTTAAAACTATCTTATTTCGAAACTTTCGTGTTTCGTTGGTTTCTCTGATATCATCCACACGAGCTCTTGTAGCTTGGATCAATTACTGCATATTCTCACGGCGCTTATTACCCTCGGGAGGATTTATAGGGTTACATATTAAAAGGCGCTTTCCCGTACAGTCGCCACATACTGTACAGGTTGGATCTGTATGTGACTTTCGATAGAAAAAGAAGATCTTTGCCTTGTTGGCTGTCTAATTAATGTAGTGGTAGAGCACTCGATTTCCAAGGCAAAGATGTGAAGTACAACTTCTTTTAATGGTACGTTCCAGTTGACCCGGCATTAAATAGGTATATTACATGGTTAGGGGAGGAAAGACAGCGGGAAAAGGGAACATGCCACCTGCCGATACAATATGTGACTTAGTTTAATGAACTATCTGACGCTTCATCTCCAACGACATATTCTACTATAGGACTTTCTTTTTAACCTAGCTGTCCCAAACGAATCACCAAATCGCTCAGTCAGCCGATCTATCCATGTCGTCACTCCTTCTTCTTGTCTGCCCCATCATTTCGGGGAGCACCGGTAAAACAATGCTGTTGTAATCACCTTCCTGTCTGAGGTTTGTTATGTGGAAAATACTATTTCTACATCTGCAATATTGTCTCTTTAATAAACTTTACTGTCTCTTGTAGTTCATATGCAGGTCCTTAAATTTTGTCTTCCAGTGTTGTTTCAGTGTACCTGTAGCTTTGTCTCAGTATATCATATTATAAACAGTTCTGAAGTATGTACTATATAGTCCGCATGAGTTGCCAATCTTCAATTGTGTATAAATGTATCTGCAGAGTCGGTCGTGACCTGTTATATTCTGTTAAAATGAATAGCCAAATATGTAACCAATGAAGAATGAAATCCTTTCCCTTCCGAGGCATCGTTTACAATCTGCATCGCTAGCTTGATTATACAATATCTTGCAAGCGAGTCTGAAGTCCCGCTGTATTTTTTCCTTCGGTTCTTCTCGCAGTTCCCGCAACCTGTTACACTCATCAGTCTATCTGATTCGTTGGTTATGATTAGAGTGAGTATTTTGTTCTCATTGATACATCAAATATGTGATTGCACAATGAATGCTGAATTTGTTATAATTGGATTTATTCAATACACAGTTGTTGTTTTGTCACGCTACCTTTAGTTGTCTCTCCACTAGAATAATAAAGCTACACCTTTGCAACTTTAAATAACCGGATTGTTTTTCCAATTGCTATAAAATGTGCAATGTATATACATATTATTTATCAAACACAGTACAATATCATAGAAATCGATCCTTCTTCTCATCATTATCAATAGATGTGAATACCACCCTAACGTTCTTCTAATTATAGGACCGAATGCACAAAATGCGCTTGACATAAATGAATTTGCTATCTGTTGAAGCCTTGTGTTTTGGGGACGGCATCTCCTGCGCTTCCAGCCAGCTGATTGGATACCCTTAGCACTTTGAACTGCCTTGAGATCTGGAACGTCCGGATCCAGTCGAGCAACATATCCAAACAGGGAAAACTTAACGTCTTTATACTGGTTTAGAAGACCCTGCAGAGTCTGTATACAACCATTTACGTTTACATCACCTTGCTCTAAAAGCTATGCGCATCCAGTTTATTCTTAAATGCATTAACTGTCCCTGCCTCCACTACCTCCCCTGATAAAGCATTCCAAGCAGACACCACTCTCTGACTAAAAAAATATTTCCTAATATCTAACCTGGACCTCTCTTTAGTCAGCTTGTAGCTATGCCCTCGTGTTACTGTAGGTGGCTGTATTAAAAAAAAAACTGATCATCTTATAAACCTGTATTAAGACACTGTAGGCCGGTTTTTCTGAGTCGTTCCTCATAACTTTAATTCTGGAATCCCACTATCATCTTTGTCGCTCTTTTCTGTATTATTTCTAGCATGTTTATGTCCCCTCTATGATAAGGACTCCACACCTGTACACATTACTCCAATCTAGGTCTAACTAAAGCTTTATACAGTTTGACGATCACTTCCTTGCTCCTATGTTTAATATTTCTTTTTATCATACCTAACATTGCATTTGCCTTTTTCACTGCTACCTTAACTTGCGACGACGGTCCAGGACTTCTGATGCGGTTGGGAGATTAGTAATAGTAGAGACCTCGACGTTTCGTACGAGATCGTCCCAACAAATTCCAAGAACACCCCCCTGGTTGCGCATTTGAAAGGACTCGAGTCTTGAGATGTCATTTTTCAGAAAAGTCCTGTTTTCGGCTCCATACATTAGCACTGAAATCACACACACCTGGTAAATACACAACTGAACTCCCGGATAAGCTACCATTGTTCCACACGCGGCGGAGGTCATTAATCACCGAAGCAGCGAAGCCAATCCGTCTTGACATGTCTGAGCTACTGCGTCCGTTAGATGACAGTGTTCTTCCAAGATAAGATGGTTCACTTACGCTCTCCGCTGTGTGACCGCGAACTACCATGTTTTGGGACCTTGTGTCAGAGCAGCCAAGATACTGAATTTTGGTCTTCGCCCATGAGATTGATAGTTCCATATTTTGAGCTGTACTATCCAGATACTCAAGAGGCTGTTGCAGAGATGTACTATCCAGATACTCAAGGGGCTGTTGCAGAGCTGAACTATCCAGATACTCAAGAGGCTGTTGTATGGCTGTACTATCCAGATACTCAAGAGGCTGTTGCAGGGCTGTGCTATCCGAGCTTAGCAGGACTATGTCATCCGCGTAGACGAGGTCAGTGATGCACGTTTGGTCAATAGTGATTCCATGGTGCTGAGAGCTGAGGCGGTACAGGAGCCAGTCGACAGCCCGACAGAAGAGATCAGGAGCAAGGACGCAGCCCTGTCTGACCCCCGTAGATGTTTGGAATCTTTCAGAGAGAGTGCCCCTGGGACGGATTCTAGCACCGGTATTCGTATGAAACGCTTTAATCAAGTCTAGAAGCAGAACATGAGTTCCGATTTCTTGCATGGCGTTCCACAGCGCCGATCTGTCCATCGAGTCGAATGCCGCTTTTAAGTCCTCGTACGGGGACGATAAGGCTAACACACTGACCAGACAATGTTAGACAAGGTCAGGAGAAATATTCTGGCCAAGACCCTCACCTGACCTTCTCGTTGGTCGTCCTGGAAACGGGTTGTTATCGAGGACAACAGTCTGACAACAAGGTGAGGTTCGACGTGATCAACGTAGTAGTGAGCGACACGCAGATGAAGCCAAGCATAGCACAACCACCTGGATGATTCCGGTCCACCTTCATCAGCAAGCACAAGATGTGAGGCAAGCTACGACAACCCGCAACTTAACGTCATTCGTATAGCGCACACAAGAGTATTCCTACACATAGTAGGCATTCAACAACAACAACAAGTCCACGTACGCAGCGCAAAGGGGGCGAGTAAGTGCGAGGTGTAATTCTCCCAGGAGACGGAGCGCGAGGATGGCATCCACTGTTGATCGACCTGGCGTGAAACTCGACTGATGTGGGCCACGTTTTGATACCAGCAGCGGTTTCTGTCGGGCCTACAGCACGTAAACGAATACCTTGCCTAAACCTGAAAGCACCGTTATTGGCCTATGATTGTTGCAGTCCTTTGTAAAGGGGGACAACTATCCCATCACGCCAATCGGCGGCAACATTTCCCGTCTTCTAGACCTGATGGAAGAGATGGTGTAGAGCATAACTGAAGAGGTGGTGTAGAGCATAACTGAAGAGATGGTGTAGAGCATAACTGAAGAGGTGGTGTAGAGCATAACTGAAGAGATGGTGTAGAGCATAACTGAAGAGGTGGTGTAGAGCATAACTGAAGAGGTGATGTAGAGCATAACTGAAGAGGTGGTGTAGAGCATAACTAAAGAGGTGGTGTAGAGCATAACTGAAGAGGTGGTGTAGAGCATAACTGAAGAAGTGGTGTAGAGCATAACTGAAGAGATCAAATCCATATTTCAGCAGTTCCGGCAGGATGATATATATGATACTTATGAGACACCTGTATGAAAGCACTTACGTGCTTTGAAGCATATGGCCATCCATAAACATGCGCCCACCTCCCACTTATGAGACACCTGTATGAAAGCACTTACGTGCTTTGAAGCATATGGCCATCCCTAAACATGCCCCTCCCCCCCACTTACGTGCTTTGAAGCATATGGCCATCCCTAAACATCCCCCCCCCCTACTTACGTGCTTTGAAGCATATGGCCATCCCTAAACATGCCCCCCCCCCACTTATGAGACACCCGTATAAAAGCACTTATGTGCTTTGAAGCAAAGGGCCATCCCTAAACATGCCGCCCCCCCACTTTCGTGCTTTTAAGCATATGGCCATCCCTAAACATGCCCCCCCCCCACTTACGTGCTTTGAAGCATATGGCCATCCCTAAACATGCGCCCACCCCCCACTTATGAGACACCTGTATGAAAGCACTTAAGTGCTTTGAAGCATATGGCCATCCCTAAACATGCCCCCCCCCCCCACTTACGTGCTTTGAAGCATATGGCCATCCCTAAACATGCCCCCCCCCCCACTTACGTGCGTTGAAACATATGGCCATCCGTAAACATGCCCCCCCCCCCCCCCCCCCCACTTACGTGCTTTCTTGCAGCTTTGGTTTCTGCACCAATGTGTTTTAGTGCATCACCTTGCTAGCTCTATGCACAGCCCTTGTAAGTTGTATTTACGACATGCTTAAAAGGTCACAGCGTTAACACGCGTTCTCTCCATGGTTAAACATAATTTGTCCAACATCTGACACTGCTGTCAGTGAGGAAGTGTTAGAGATTTCCTTAGATCTATGGTTTTTGGAAAGGTGGGGAAACCAATTCTCTTCCTCCTTACCTAGCTTTTGCTAACAGTATATTCGATACCCATTTGCAACTGGGTAGCGGGATTTTGCCGAGGTGGGGTACATAAACCGGTATGATTGCAGCCATGTGGTACCACTGTATAAACTTCACCAGTGAACGTTAGTTTTATCGGGTAGGTTATAAGGAGAAGAATTAACAAACAGTTTAAACAGAATAAAAAAACTGAAATAGGACGATATATGACATTATCTAACGTACGTACATCTCGTTGAAATACGACAATTGCATCTCCCCTAGGCACACCGGGACAAAATTTTAAAGGAAAATTAGAGATCGTATCGATTACTGACATAATTGAGAAATCGTGTTTCTTAAATAAGAACTGGTGTAGCTATAAGCAGATTGTATTGAGTGGTTAAATAGCTTTGTCATTGATAAAACTATCAAGTGGTAGAACTGTTGGCAAACAGTTCACCATATCGATGTAAGAGTTTGTCAAATAGTTGGAGAGTAATTATTGTTGTTATGGTAAATTTGTACACTTTACCGTCATCCAATCTGTACGTATTTCGTCAGGCGTCGCTGGAAGAGACAGCGGCACGTTTATTAAGGCCTTGATGAAACTTGTGCATGAAACCAATACCCTCCTCCCTAGTCTACACTCTTGTCTAGCACACGTTCATCGTCGCCGCTGGTTAGTCAGTTAGTTTAGTGACGTGTTCAAGTCGTCTGATCATGTCACGCCACTGTCCTCAGTTAGTTTGGAGACTGGTGTTCAAGTCTTCTGATCATGTCACACCACTGTCCTCAGTTAGTCAGTCTGGAGACTGGTTTTCAAGTCGTCTGATCATGTCACACCACTGTCCTCAGTTAATCAGTCTGGAGACTGGTGTTGAAGTTTTCTGATAATGTCACGCCACTGTCCTCTGTTAGTCTGGTGTTCACGTTGTCTCATAATGTCACACCACTGTCCTCTATTAGTCAGTCTGGAGACTGACATTCAAGTCGTCTGATCATGTCACGCCACTGTCTTCTGTTAGTCTGGTGTTTGTCGTCTGATAATGTCACGCCACTGTCCTCAGTTAATCAGTCTGAAGACTGGTGTTCAAGTCGTCTGATCATGTCACGCCACTGTCCTCAGTTAGTCAGTCTGCAGACTGGTGTTCAAGTCGCCTGATCATGTCACGCCACTGTCCCCAGTACGTCAGTCTAAAGACTGGTGTTCAAGACGTCTGATCATGTCACGCCACTGTCCTCTGTTAGTCTAGTGTTCAAGGGGTCTGATAATGTCACGCCACTGCCCTCTGTTAGTCTGGTGTTCAAGTCGTCTGATCATGTCACGCCACTGTCCTCAGTTAGTCAGTCTGAAGACTGGTGTTCAAGTCTTCTGATCATGTCACGCCACTGTCCTCAATTAGTCAGTCTGGAGACTGGTGTTCAAGTCGTCTGATCATGTCACGCCACTGTCCTCAGTTAGTCAGTCTGAAGACTGGTGTTCAAGGGTCTGATAATGTCACGCCACTGTCCTCTGTTAGTCTGGTGTTTAAGTCATCTGATCATGTCTTGCCACTCTCCTCAGTTAGTCAGTCTGAAGACTGGTGTTTAAGTCGTCTGATCATGTCTTGCCACTGCTTTCTACTGCCCTTCATCACAACAGTATTGGCTGCTACCATGTTTTTGCATGTCTGTCTGTGATGTATTTGTTTTGTAGACGTCGTCTTTTTTCACCCTGAATTTTGCCTTTCAGTATTTCAATGGTAGACGTTAATGTCAGCCATCGTGGCCACGCCAAGACAGTTTACCTTTTTGTAAATGTATCATTAAATATACATATTTTCCATATATCGTTAATCATTTGCATTTAAGAAACAATGCTTTCATAAATATTCATGTATTTCAATGTTTTAATATCTAATGAACTGACTTTTTTCACTGATGAATACTTTCTACTATAATAGAGTCCACTATCAAATTGCACCAATTTGTAAACACTTTAGAGTGCTTCTTACAACTAAGATAAAGCTGATAAATACACTATTTATTCCTACATTGTGTTACCAATGTCAATGGTGGTCCCTACCAGGGACAGTAAGATCCAGAGCTGTGGGATGGTCTGTGTGAGGGGTGCAGCAAGAAAGACAATCCGTGACCTAATCCGTAAAACCGCGCTAAGGCAGACAGTGGGGACACTCCCAGTTAGTGCCTACATTGACTCAACAAATCAAGTGATTTGGTCATTTAGTCAGAATGCATTATGACCAGCCTGTAGCAAGAGCATATAATATGCAGGTTTCCGGTCCACGAGCAAAAGGCGTCCATGGATCGAGGGTGTTTCTGACACTCTCAGGAAGTTGCACGTACGACAGCCCATGCCTCGCAATTGGCGATAACAAGAAATATAGGCATCCCACCTCTCAGCAACGCCTTATGACAAAAGCAGTAGGACAAAAGAAGAAGAAGAAAATAATTTCCAATAATTGTTTGTCCTCCAATTCGCCATGCTGTGAGATCAAATGTTTTATGCATTAATGAGTGTCGCACCTGAGATCTATTGTTAGTAGCCAAACCCCGCCTATAATTTTGTCCCTACAAATATAAACATTGATAGATAAATGCATGTATTCTCGTCCAGTAATTCATGTTATATTTATCTACACTTGAGCTGTTCAAAAATAGTGTCAACATTTGACTCGCTCAAAGCGCGCAACAAGAAGCTAGCTTAGAAAGATCGATCGTTTCGAATATGGTCTGCGCCAGGTAGGACATTCCCCAATATGTGAATAATATTTGATGTTCGTTTATTGTGATTTTGCTTGAAACGTTTTAAACAAGTGTTGATTTCAGCTATTTTGGTTTAGCTTATTTTTTAAAGTGTTTTAAGCCAGGACAGTTGTTGTTGAGCGTTGGGTGAGTACCTTTTCGTGTCATGTTATTTAAAAATTAGAACGCGTGAGATTGTAATAGCTAAAAGAAGAGATTACTAATATTCAGCGTGTCGTATTCCTAAGCACGCCTCATTCTTACAACGAAACGAGGTTGTCATCTGCTGACTTCAAATATCCAGAACACATGCACGATGGTGTGGGTCCAAGACGGCAAGGAATGTGGACAATGTTGCCTTTTAAGCTTGTCAGGAAAGTTAGTTAATTATAAGATATGCGTGGGGTTGGCAACCTCTGCCTATAAAAACACATTGCTGCAGATTTCATTTCTACAAGTGTACACTATGTGCTTTTGTGCTGACATTTTAATAGGAGGGTAGCATTTCCGACCCTACACTTCGTAGGAATCGAAAGAAATATAATATATATTATCATTTCAGTTATTTACAACGACAATTTTTTGTCATAAAACTGATGTGAAGACTATGTAAGACATTGAGATGGCAGCATTGATGTGAAGATTTTATAAGACATTAAGATGGCAGCATTGATGTGAAGATTTTGTAAGACATTAAAATGGCAGCAGTGATGTGAAGATTATGTAAGACATTAAGATGGCAGCAATGATGTGAAGATTTTGTAAGACATTGAGATGGCTGCAGTGATGTGAAGATTTTGTAAGACATTGAGATGGCAGCAGAGCATAGTAGGAAATCTTTGAGTTGGCCACTTTCCAGTATATAACACATACGAGTTATCACTACAGAGAATGCATCAATAGATGAGACCCACTGCTTCTAAATGCTCAAGTCATCATCATGTTCTTTGTAGAACGTCGCTCCCATCACAGTCTGTCTGAAAGAAACTCGTCCCCTTGCCAAAACACCAGCTTCCGCCACTGTCATACTCAGGCACTCCTGGATATCTTGGTGCCATCGTCTTCTTGGTCTACCCCTTCCTCTTTTGCCTGGCACCATACCTTCCATTACCGTTGTCTCAAGACCGTGGTGTCTCTTGATGTGACCAAAGTATTTGCATTTTCTTGAGCAGAGTAAATGTTCAAGTAAATCTTCATAACTTTATTACATGTGCACTACATCGTTGTTTGCGGCGAAGTGGTAATATGGTATACGAGTGAATACATGTACATGAAAATCAGTGACATGGTCCAGACATTTTAATTCATATGTTGTAGTTCTCCTCTTTTGTGCCTTGATAAAGCTTACATGAAGCTGCTGTAAACACAATTGATCGATTAATATCGTCCATCTTCTAAAGTATCATTTATATATATATATATATAAAATATGGGTATTCCGTGGCGAAGTGGTTAAGCCTCGTGGTCAGGTGGTGTAGGTTCGATTGCGGACTCCATCTTTTTCACGGGTGCTTGATGCAGAGTCCCCTGCATCTCGTAATCGCCCCCTAGTCGTCTTGTCCTTGACTTGCCACTGGTGTAGTGCGGCACGAGACGAGAGAGTGAGGATAAAATTAGCGCAGTTAATCCTTACTAAAAATATCGATAGCAAAATTAATTATGCAATCATCGTCTGCGATGGACGGCGGCCATTGTCTTTATTTAAATATAATATATATATATATATATATATATATATATATTTATTTATATATGTATAACAAGTTTAGATAATCATTCTCGTCATGAACGTATATAGAAGAGCAGTCGTGGCATCAATCCACCATCTTCTGTTAAATATAGATCAAACTTAAAAGAATATAACAACAAATAACCGCAGAACCAACTTCAAAGTTTGATTCCTGAGGAACAAGAACATGCGAGATATATTAAAGTCACGAGAGCTTCAACACAAAGCATGGCTGACAACATAGATAGAAAATCAAAACGGGAAGACAGCAGGTTTGGACAGAAGCATTACTAGAAATAATAGAGTCCAAGCTCATGAAAAACGCACTGAAGCCAACAAAGGATAAATAAAAAGCATAATAAGAGACCAAATATTTGTTTTAACTACTTTGTTTCCTTTTCTGGGAAAGTCAGGCGGGTCTTAAAGGCTGAGGGAGGACTACAGGCTGCTTCGCCATTACTGTAGCCATGTCTTGTGCGGGCTATGTTTGTTTATTTCACCCCTAACAGAAAAGCAACATGTGGCTTACCGGGGATTTGATCCATGACCTTCACTGTCAACAGGCAGACATGGAAACATACGGCCTCCCGTTCCACAAAATATATTAATGAGCTAATAAACGAAGGAAGCATTGAAGTTGTGCCTCTGTCAGAACCTCTGTAACCGATCCTTTAGATAAATCTATCGTAACATCGGCTATAAAGTACAAGTCAAGCTCGTTAGTCTTTCAATTAATATATGATGACACCATATGCAAGTGTAAGCATGACAACTGTACCACGTTTTTACTGATGCAAATTGGTCTATGGTGTGATCAAAGTCACTGTTCTCAGTTTCTTCTCTTCCACAATTAACAAAGCAAGTAGACAGACTGTAAAAATATTGAATAGTGTTATTAAACTACAGGTATTAAAAGAAGCGATAGGCAAACAGTAGAGAGGAAAACAGACAGGAGTTCGACAAAATAGCACAGAAGCAGGCCAGACAGCTACACTGAAGATAATAGTTGAACTACTAGTCGAATGAACCTCACCACTTTATATCGGATTTATGGACCATGAAAAAGCATTTAACCGTTTGGACTGCTATCAGCTTGGACGTTTTTAAGACACTAATGGACTGCCTTTACAGTTGACTAACATAATTAAGAAAACATATGACGATATGAGATGTTGAGTTGCACGTGACGGCCAGTTTTTTTAGACTTCTGAGAAGAGATCTGGCGTGCGACGTGAATGTCTTTTATCCGTCCAATTCCCATCAAGTATGTCAATGAGCGTCGTAGAGAGCACACATTTCCTGGACTAAGTGTGTTACGTTTGTTGTTGTAAGTCCGCAGGATTACTGGCGCGTCTCCATCTGCTGACCTCCCTCGTGCCCTATAGCCAGATTGTCCTGTGCTGAGGTAGATGATCAGGCCGCATTCTCATGAGATGACCGAAACAATTTTATGTTATATTCACTATTGTAATCAACACAAGGCTAAATTCCAATCAAATGTATAATGCACTCATTTCTCATGTCTTCTCATTTCTCTCTTTGTCTCTCTCTCTATCTATCTATGTCTGTCTCTCTCTCTATCTATCTATGTCTGTCTCTCTCTCTATCTATCTATGCCTGTCTCTCTCTCTCTATCTATCTATGTCTGTCTCTCTCTCTATCTATCTATGTCTGTCTCTCTCTCTATCTATCTATGTCTGTCTCTCTCTCTATCTATCTATGTCTGTCTCTCTCTCTCTATGTCTGTCTCTCTCTCTATCTATGTCTGTCTCTCTCTCTATCTATGTCTGTCTCTCTCTGCCTCTCTGTCTCTCTCTATCTATCTATGTCTGTCTCTCTCTATCTATCTATGTCTGTCTCTCTCTCTCTATCTATCTATGGCTGTCTCTCTCTGCCTCTCTGTCTCTCTCACTTGGTGACATCGATTGCATTTGGAGAACATTTCATCTTACACTCTGAAATGTTGCTCTCTTGTGTCTCAGATAAAGACCAAGTTTAATACTGACATCACAACGTTAGTCTACATACGATGTTTATCTGTTGTTGTCTACGAGACAAGCTGATGTTTGTCTGTTGTTTTGTTGTCTAGTAGACAAGCTGATGTTTGTCTGTTGTTGTCTAGTAGACAAGCTGATGTTTGGCTGTTGTTTTGTTGTCTAGTAGACAAGCTGATGTTTGGCTGTTGTTGTCTAGTAGACAAGCTGATGTTTGGCTGTTGTTTTGTTGTCTACTAGACAAGCTGATGTTTGGCTGTTATTGTCTAGTAAACAAGCTGATGTTTGGCTGTTGTTGTCTAGTAGACAAGCTGATGTTTGGCTGTTGTTTTGTTGTCTACTAGACAAGCTGATGTTTGGCTGTTGTTGTCTAGTAGACAAGCTGATGTTTGGCTGTTGTTGTCTAGTAGACAAGCTGATGTTTGTCTGTTGTTGTCTAGTAGACAAGCTGATGTTTGTCTGTTGTTGTCTAGTAGACAAGCTGATGTTTGTCTGTTGTTGTCTAGTAGACAAGCTGATGTTTGTCTGTTGTTGTCTAGTAGACAAGCTGATGTTTGTCTGTTGTTGTCTAGTAGACAAGGTGATGTTTGGCTGTTGTTGTCTAGTAGACAAGCTGATGTTTGTCTGTTGTTGTCTAGTAGACAAGCTGATGTTTGGCTGTTGTTTTGTTGTCTAGTAGACAAGCTGATGTTTGTCTGTTGTTGTCTAGTAGACAAGCTGATGTTTGTCTGTTGTTGTCTAGTAGACAAGCTGATGTTTGTCTGTTGTTGTCTAGTAGACAAGCTGATGTTTGTCTGTTGTTGTCTAGTAGACAAGCTGATGTTTGTCTGTTGTTGTCTAGTAGACAAGCTGATGTTTGGCTGTTGTTGTCTAATAGACAAGCTGATGTTTGTCTGTTGTTGTCTAGTAGACAAGCTGATGTTTGGCTGTTGTTTTGTTGTCTAGTAGACAAGCTGATGTTTGGCTGTTGTTGTCTAGTAGACAAGCTGATGTTTGGCTGTTGTTGGCTAGTAGACAAGCTGATGTTTGTCTGTTGTTGTCTAGTAGACAAGCTGATGTTTGGCTGTTTACTCGGTGGTGACAGTTGATAGATCACAGCAGCAGGTTTCTGACACCTAATTTCGATTTACATATCAAAAATTCCATCATTTGTAAAAATACTTCCCAGATTTTTGAACTGAATGGCCTGTCTGAGGATGACATTGTTGACATGCATGTTACCTGGGCATCAACGATGTCGTTGATTTGTTTATCTTATATATATATATATATATATATATATATATATATATATATATATTTCAAAGACTGTGTAAAGTGAGTTCACGTGATTCTGGAGTCTAACTTTCTCTTCAAACATTAGGCTTCGGTCGTCAGCAAAGAGTAGTTCATAAATTGAGTTGCATGCCCTTACTGGAGTTGCAAGTATTCTGACTTCTGTTTTTATTTTGTCATGCAAATGTTGAACAGCATTGCTGAAAGCACACACCCCTGTCACACCTCTGTGGTTATTTCAAAGTCGTCCGTTACGCCGTCGAGTCTTCTTATTACATTTTTATTCATCCGGTACAACCGTCTCACATTCATTTGATAGTTATCTTTGTATTCCGCAGTCCTCCAATATTGTCCACAGTTTAGTCTTATTTACTTAATCTAAATTTTTCTTTATTAATGAACTATTCTATCATCTGCCGCCAGTGTGGTATTACATATATTGGGGAAACGGGTATGGAGCGTTTCCGCCAACACCTCAACGATATTCGCAACCGCACTGGTTCCCCAATTGCCAGCCACTTCAATGGTCCTGAGCACCGGGATAAGGCTGACTTTAGTGTCACTGGTCTAGTTTCTTGTTTCTCTGACGATCGTCGTCGATTCGCCCTTGAGAATAGACTTATCTCCAGCATAGTTTGTCTTCAACCGCATGGCATTAATATCTTCCATACTTTTTCTTAAAACCTCACACTGGCCCCCATCTATTTGTCTTCCTCTGCCCCCTCCCCCCACCCATTTCGTTTATCAGTTTTCGCCCCCCCCCTCTCTTATGTTAATCTCACGCCCTCCCGGCTTATATCACCTTCTCTTTGTTCTTCCACCTGGACCACTATTTGGCCACCATGGGCTTATCCGGCGCATTCCCCTACACTTCTTACGCTCTTCTGGCCACCTTATGTATGACCGCTCCGTTTTTAATCCAGTCAGCATCTGGCCCAACCGGTCGCTTAGACAGACTGGGTCCATGATCAGCTAAGTTGACATGTTTTCCTTATATGTTCATTTGTTAGTTCAGTATTGTTGTCCCTGATGAAGGCCTATTGGTCGTAGGTTTTGTTTGTGTTCTCGTCGTATCTGACCATACCCATTTTACAATTTTGATTAAACTCAACCTTAATAAACTTTTACATTTTTTTTCATGTTTTTTTCCTTTATTAATGAACGTAATGTTAACGTTTTTGTCATATTTCATTGTCCACCTGCTTATTTGCATTATGACGAATAAGACGTCAGTGCAACCAATACCATTACGAAATCCAAACTGATTTGCTCTCGGCTCTAGTTCTACTTATAGGCACTATTTTTTGTCCAAATATTTTCGTCGATTGACTTAGTACATCTGTAAATATCAATGTTTCTTTAATTGTATTTTGTCTTCCAAACTGACACAATCGTAACATGCCTCAGTATCGCTTAGAACTCTTCTTTCATTTCATGGCCGTGTAAAGATTATATTTAGCGACATCAGTCATGTCTTCCCACAAGCTTCAGTTGCCTCAGTTGTTATGACGTCTGTACAGGGGACGTATTTCTAGAACTTCTTTAAAACACTTTCTATTTCTGGAACTGTCCTTTAAAACACTTTCTATTTCTGGAACTGTCCTTTAAAACACTTTCTATTTCTGGAACTGTCCTTTAAAACACTTTCTATTTCTGGAACTGTCCTTTAAAACACTTTCTATTTCTGGAATTGTTCTTTAAAACACTTTCTATTTCTGGAACTGTCCTTTAAAACACTTTCTATTTCTGGAACTGTCCTTTAAAACACTTTCTATTTCTGGAACTGTCCTTTAAAACACTTTCTATTTCTGGAACTGTCCTTTAAAACACTTTCTATTTCTGGAACTGTCCTTTAAAACACTTTCTATTTCTGGAATTGTTCTTTAAAACACTTTCTATTTCTGGAACTGTCCTTTAAAACACTTTCTATTTCTGGAATTGTTCTTTAAAACACTTTCTATTTCTGGAACTGTCCTTTAAAACACTTTCTATTTCTGGAACTGTCCTTTAAAACACTTTCTATTTCTGGAACTGTCCTTTAAAACACTTTCTATTTCTGGAATTGTTCTTTAAAACACTTTCTATTTCTGGAACTGTCCTTTAAAACACATTCTATTTCTGGAACTGTCCTTTAAAACACTTTCTATTTCTGGAACTGTCCTTTAAAACACTTTCTATTTCTGGAACTGTCCTTTAAAACACTTTCTATTTCTGGAATTGTTCTTTAAAACACTTTCTATTTCTAGAACCGTTCTTTAAAACATTTTCTATTTCTGGAACAAATCCAGTTTCAGATGATCCATGTTTCTTGGGATGAATGATGGATGCTCTGTTAGGTTGAAAACTTCATAGAAGTACTTTTTCTAACTATGTCGTCGGTCCTGCTCGCTAAATATTGGTGATTCATTTTTGTAATTAATGATTGTTGTGGGATTGAAACTCTCGTCTCTTAACTGCATTACTTTAATACTTTTATAAAAAATCTTTACGGCGATTTTTAAATATGAATGTTAGTAGTTAATCATATGTTTCCCATGATTTTTCCCAAACTATTTGCATTACTTGTTTGGTATTTTGCTCTGCCGTGTGGTAAGAACTCTAATCGATGAGCGTTTTATTTCTTTGCCATGATGTACGTGTCTTGCGCCACAATTCATTTTAAGTGTAGCCATCAGAGCTGTTTCAATTCAATCGATATTTATGTCTGCAGTTTCTTCACTTAGTGTCTCACATTTCTCGGCATGGTTCAGTTCTGTTATCTCCTTTCCCTCTTCTAATTAAAAAAAAAATATTTGTGGCGCTTTTTGATTTTTTATTTATTTTTGAAGTTGTCTCTGATGTGTTGTTTGCATCGATACAACTGGCAAGTGATCTGAATCGATACAACTGGCAAGTGATATGAATCGATACAACTGGCAAGTGATCTGAATCAATACAACTGGCAAGTGATCTGAATCGATACAACTGGCAAGTGATCTGAATCGATACAAGTGGCAAGTGATCTGAATCGATACAACTGGCAAGTGATCTGAATCGATACAACTGGCAAGTGATCTGAATCGATACAAGTGGCAAGTGATCTGAATCGATACAACTGGCAAGTGATCTGAATCGATACAACTGGCAAGTTATCTGAATCGATACAAGTGGCAAGTGATCTGAATCGATACAACTGGCAAGTGATCTGAATCGATACAACTGGCAAGTGATCTGAATCGATACAACTGGCAAATGAACTGAATCGATACAGATGTAGTGGATGACTCTGGAGTCTGTTATAGGTCTCCTTTGTCCATGTCTTATTACTATCCAATCAATTTGAGATGCGACACTTATGTTGTTCTACCTGTACCATATTTTGATATGACTTTTCAGTGTTGGAAGATGGTGCCTGTTTATATTAGTCCATTTTCTGTTTATTAAATAATAAGCTCTTCTCCATTACTGTTCCGCTCTAACGAGGTGTCAATGAACATTCCTAATCAGGATTTGTATGTCGACCGTTTTTCCTCTTCCCCTATTACAACGGCCGCTTACAATCCAATCATCCTTTTAATTGACCATATAGATAACGTCTGATAAACACAACAATCTGTGTGTGGGCACGGGATATGGCTGTGTGTGTGTTTTTTAAAACTTGTTTCGATTTTTTTACCTTGAAGTACCATGTTGGGCCAAAGGCTTTGATGAAGCTGTTTCTGTCTCTCTTTGGAGAAAGTCCAGTTGAACGCTTAAAGTTGTTGGGCCTGCAGCGTGATAGTTGTAGGGCCTGCAGCGTCATAGTTGTAGGACCTGCAGCGTCATAGTTTTAGGGCCTACAGCGTCATAGTTGTAGGGCCTGCAGCGTCATAGCCAGCGTCAGCGCCAGCAGACCAGAGCTGCCAAGACCCTTCAACGTCCGATATCCTGGATAACCGGCTGCAGCAGAGCACACTAAAGAAAAGGGATCGAAGAGGAGAGGCTAACCCGGTACTCAAAAATGCCTGCTGAAGTCGGATGTGTTGGACAAAAAGGTGCAAGTATCGCAGTCAAGCTGAAAACTACAAAAGAACGCATCCCGTTTTCCGGCCAACATCCTAGTACTTGCAAAGCCCTTTTCATGGCTTCGTAGCGGGATGTTGGGAACGGACGAAGAAGAAGATAAAGAAAAGAAGAAGAAGATAAAGAAAAAAAGGAGATACCTCAGACTGACGAAGAACGTGGCTTAACATGCGCGACACGTGGTCACATCGTTGTGTTCGCCATTTGTGATGCATAATGTTGAAACACAACATGGGGCTGAGTTGAAAGGAGGCCACCATTTTGAACCGGGTGTATATTTACAAGGCTGCTAAGAAAGCAATTATTGATGTATCTGTTTATTGAAAATGTATGCAATAACTGAATATTTCCTTTACACATTCAATTTGTTCACATAATCTCCGCCAACACCTGCGGCCTTACGCTAGTGTGTTACAATGGCACGCATGCCTTTCCGTAACCAGCTGATTTTCATTTTCACGTAGATACGTTCACACAGCCCAAATCCCGCCCTCGCGGAACCCATGGTTAAACAGTGTCCTCGCACGACTGTACTACTTCCATACACTGTACAAACATGTCTGTAGATGTTACCCACGATTTCTTTTTCGGCCATCCCGAATTCAATTACAGATCGGTGTTTGTAACGCGTCTCGCATACATACTCCATTTTTACTGACTACTACAGCAGCTCTATCCGCCGGAAGACCGTGTAATTACGCACATGAACGTGAGAAATATCAGTGTTGCAAATTGTAAATTTTTTATTTGTCATATTTATTTTTGGAAAAGGAAGATCAATATATATAAATGAGCAAATGTGACAAAATGCTCACCCTTGCAATTAGATCACCAATATCTGCTATCTGTTTCTGGATCACTCATTCTTCCATATTACCCAAAAGTGGGGGGAGGAAGACTAACGTCTGGTCAGGTAAAATATACTGATTAGACATGTTAGTCAGGGTCAGGCAAAACATACTGATCAGGCATGTTAGTCAGGGTCAGGCAAAACATACTGATCAGACATGTTAGTCACGGTCTGACAAAACATACTGGCCAAGGTCCTCACCTCGGCTTCCTAGTAACCCTCCTTTGAAACGAGCTGTTTTCTTGACAGCCTGGCTAATGAGATGAGGAATTGATGTGATCCCCTTGGTAGTGAGTGACACGCAGATGACGCCAAGCATAGCATAACCGCCTGGATGGCACCTTCATTAACACGCTCGGGATGTGAGCAAAGCTACTGCAACCCGCCACTTAACGTCCTTTTCAGGGCGCACAAAAGAGTAAGCTATTGATTGTGGGCATTCGCAAATAACAACCGAAAAGTGCAGTTTTTACTATTATGTTTACTTTTAGGAATTATGAACCTACAATTATTTTGAGCTAGCTTGATATTTTCCGGCAGTCACAAAAAAGCCAAGAAATGGTAATGCCGGGTAAAAACGACCCAACTTCACACAACGTCTTGGAAAGGACATCTTGAAGTGTTTCTACAGTTTGTTTGTTGTGTGTTTTGTTTGTTTGTTTGTTTGTTCTTGAAGCTGCTCGTGTCTGAGTCATTGTTGATGAATTGTTTCCGGTATCGGTCTGTGGGGGCTCGTTTTACATCTTGTGGCGTACTTGAGAAACTGGGCTCTAGGTCTGCTGGCTGTAGTGCAATTAAAGACTATTAGGCTAGCGCATTATTACAAAGATCAATGTATTGTAGAGTGAAAAGTAACGTCAAAGGCTGAGCAACCTACTGATAGAGCCCACAACCTCACGTCTTGGACGGGCTTCCTGGAAACAGGATATGTCACAACAGCTAGACAAACAAGGTACGGAACGACACTGTAATCGTAGTAATGATTAACTTACTGAAGAGCCACGCATTGCACTACAGCCAGGATGACCCACTCCACTTTCTCAAGCACGCCTCGGGATGTAAGAAAAGCCAATGTAACCCGCCACTAAAGAAACGTCATCAAGAGTTGAAATAGGTCAGAACGAATCGCCACCTCATTGGCCAAGCGGATGTCACGTGATATGCTTTCAGGTACATGGTGGGGACTTGGGGTGGGATATGGGTCACTGAGTTCTATCTTGTGTTTGTACTCTAGGTGGGGACTTGGGGTGGGATATCGGTCATTGAGTTCTATCTTGTATTTGTACTCTTCTCGCCAATTCTAGCGGTTTAAATCCATATAGCACTTTAAAAAGTACCTCGCTGTCTCCCCTGCGTCAGTGACTTTATATTACCAATTTCTGTCGCTTAAATAAGCATAAATGCACTGATGGAATCTGAAACATCATTAGTAGATTTGTTACGACAGTCTTGCATAATAGTCTGAAAATCTTCAATATTTGTACCACGAGGTTGGCTGATTGACCTATTTAGCCGTGTGTTCAGTTAATGGTGGTTTCGTCTGCAACGGTGCATTTCAAGGCAAGAAACTCGGTTCTACAGTCTGGTAAAACATGATGCATCATGTTTTTCTAGTTACAACATGAATAGTTGAATGAGAAAATATAATTTCTTCTTCGTCATTCGTTTTCATTCTCCTACTACCAAGCCCTGAATTGGGCTTTGCAAGTAGCACGGTGTAGTCCAGAGAACGGAATGCGATGCGTCGTAGTTTACAGCTTGACTGCGAAATTTCACGTTTTGGTACGACACATCCGACCTCAGGTGGAATTTGTTTGTACTTGGTTAGCCTTCCCTCTTCGATTCCTTCTCTTTAGCGAGTCTGCTCTGTTGCAGCTTGTTAACCAGGATCACCACCTGGATGTATAGAAGGATCTTGTCAGCTTTGGGTAGCTGGCCCTGACGCTAGCACTCAGCTCTGGGTCTCTGGCCCTGACGCTAGCAGCCAGCTCTGGCACTCTGGCCCTGACGCTAGCATTCAGCTCTGGCTCGCTGGCCCTGACGCTAGTATTCAGCTTTGTGTCACTGACAACTGCAGCTCATCCACTGCTCGGCGTTTGATCCCAGAAAGAAATATGAGATTAACAGACGACGTGCGGCCTTTTACTCGATTAAAATAACAAGAGAAGCAATAAAAGGCACTAGATGAAGTAAGACCTTTTTGACTAGATAGTCCTACTAGTACTCGGCTGCGGGAGCAAGACGGGGGTGATAACGAGATCATTTGACGAGGATGATAACGAGATCATTTAGAGAACTAAGAGCAACAATTGCAGCAATCGAGCGACGCCTTATGGGATAAACAAGATTGGCTCTTACATGAAATAAAATAAAACATCGGATTGACGTTCACAGATTTGAAACGCAGTCTCCTTTGTGGGCCTCGCCGTGCTAGAAGCATGGTTTCAGTGGATCGAAGAAGAAGAAGAAGAAATAGAAGATGATGAAGAAGTAGAACAAGAACAAGAAGACGTATTGGGTTCATTTTGTCTGACTCACCGTAAAACGGAACGCTGGATTGAATTATACTTTATACTGTTGATGAACATTCGACCGTATCAGTGTCCAGGCTGCTCAAAATGCTTGTTTCTCACAGGAAATGTACCTGGCTATATCTCCAGTTTCGACTCTCCTCACTAGTCAACACAGCTTTAGATTATTACTTGAATTAGTTAGGCAATGCAAACAGCGAGATGGGAACTTGTCATCTTACATACAATATGTGAGACATAGTACAAGAAATAAGTAGCTGAGACCTAGTGCAAGAAGTAGATGGAACATAATACCACAAATAATAGAGAATGAAGGCAACAAATAGATGGAATCTAACACAAGAAATAGATGTGACACAATACCAGAATTTGTGGAGATCTTGCACAAAAAATAACTGGAACCTAGTACAAAAACTAACGGGGACCTAGTACAAAAACTAACTGGGACCTAGTACAAAAACTAACTGGGACCTAGTACAAAAACTAACGGGGACCTAGTACAAAAACTAACTGGGACCTAGTACAAAAACTAACTGGGACCTAGTACAAAAACTAACTGGGACCTAGTACAAAAACTAACTGGGACCTAGTACAAAAACTAACTGGGACCTAATACAAAAACTAACTGGGACCTAGTACAAAAACTAACTGGGACCCAGTACAAAAACTAACTGGGACCTAGTACAAAAACTAACTGGGACCTAGTACAATAAATAGCTGGGACCTAGTACAAGAAATAGCTGGGACTTAGTACATGAAATAGCTGGGACTTAGTTTAAGAAATAACTGACACACAGTATAAAAAATAGCTGCGACCTAGTACAAGAAATAGCTGGGATCTAGTACATGAAATAGCTGGGACTTAGTTCAAGAAATAACTGACACACAGTATAAAAAGTAGCTGCGACCTAGTACAAGAAATAGCTGGGACTTAGTACAAGAAATAGCTGGGACCTAGTACAAGAAATAGCTGTGACTCAGTACAAGAATTAGGTGAGATCTTGTACACAAAATAAATCGGAACTAATACAAAAAACAATTGGGACCTAGTTCAAGAAATAAATTTCACGTGGCACAAGAAATAGCTGGGACCTAGTACAAGAAATAGCTGGGACCTAGTACAAGAAATAGCTGGGACCTAGTACAAGAAATAGCTGGGACCTAGTACAAGAAATAGCTGGGACCTAGTACTAGAAATAGCTGGGACCTAATACAAGAAATAGCTGGGACCTAATACAAGAAATAGCTGGGACCTAGTACAAGAAATAGCTGGGACCTAATACAAGAAATAGCTGGGACCTAGTACAAGAAATAGCTGGGACCTAATACAAGAAATAGCTGGGACCTAATACAAGAAATAGCTGGGACCTAATACAAGAAATAGCTGGGACCTAGTAGAAGAAATAGCTGTGACACAATACAAGAATTAGGTGAAATCTTGAAGAAAAAAATAACAGAGACCTAGTACAAGAAATAAATTGGACCTAGTTAAAGACATAAATGGCACGTGGTACAAGAAATAGCTGGGACCTAGTCCAAGAAATAGGTGAGACTTCGTTTAATAGGCGAGAACTAGTCAAAAGAAGTCTCTAAATAACACTTCATATCTAATGACAATATCTGATAAGTAAACAACTATTACTTAATTTCTCTGATCGGACATGTTGCCTATCGGTTAGGGCGAGCTGACGTTTTCTCTTCCCGAAGCAAATGTGTGTAAGAGTTAGTCGTAAGCCAGCATTGTTTTCGAGTTTACAATATGTCATCCTTCCATCTACAACGCTTCTTAGGACATAGGCACGCAGTGAGAGTTGATGATATAACCAAACATATTATTTTCTCTTGTTCTGTGTCCTCTGCGAAATGTATCATGTCATCGCTTCTCGTGAAGTTAACTTAAACTCACGTCTTTATACTGATTTAGAAGACTGTGCAGAATCTGTATATTGTATATCTCCATTTGTGACATTGATGACATTTCTCAGACACTTCGCTTCAAATTTTAAAATTTTCCACACATACACGTTACCAGAGAAGTGGTTAAATAATATACTATTAATTGGTTTTCGTTTAGTTCAGATGCCGATGTTGCGGTATTTAAGTAGTAGTGTCTTTTGATGAGTCACTCTTGAAATGTTTTGGCTAATAGTTTCAGTATCCCTATCAAATCCTTCCGCCTTCCGTTAAAGTACTTGAACTCCAGAACATGTTTAAGATTGGTACTGTTTACATGTATGTTATGTGGACTGGGATGTGCTCGTCATCCTATCTTCCACCTTTGATGTGTTCATCTTCATGTTGCATATTTCAATGGTTGCGTGTGTTTGTGAAGTGTTGCAGGTTGTCATTAACCTCGAATGCAAGGCTTTGGTCACCTACAAAGTGTTGCCCATGCAAGCTATCTTCAGGAAAATATGCTAGACTCGGGTCATCTACAGAGTGTTGTCCATGCAAGTTATCTTCAACCAAGTATGCTAGACTTGTGTCATCTACAGAGTGTTGCCCATGCAAGCTATCTTCAACCAAGTATGCTAGACTTGCGTCATCTACAGAGTGTTGCCCGTGCAAGCTATCTTCAACCAAGTATGCTTAGATAGTTGCCCATCGCAAGCGATGTTTACAACATCCTCAGACGGTTTGGTTTTGATTGTTTAACTTGAGATGGATTTGGATTATAGTGAAGAAGAAACTGTTCTGGTCATAAGCCTCACTCTCTGGTCCCAAACTACATTGAACCAGTGACAAGACATAAGTCAAGACGACTGGAGGTAACTCAGAAAGTAGGTACTCTGATCCTTTCTCCCGTGAGGCCAGGGGTCGTTTGAAACATGCCGGATTCGATCGCAACCGTTTTCGTTCATCGCCTTGAGAGGCGAGTTCCTTACAACTCTCGACCACAGCAACACACGCAAATGTTGATTTGGTTTTTTGTTGGATTCAACTAATAGTTTTGAATGTATGTTTCATAATACTGAGCGGGGACGGCGTGGGCTAATGGTTAAGTGGCACGGCTCACAAACCGAAGGTGCTTGGTTCGATCCCCATCACAGCATCGACCGTTACCCCGGGGAAGCAAACCCTTAGAAAATGCAGGAGGAAGCAGACCCTTACATAAAATGAATACTGAAGTTGGATTCACTGGGCGGACAGGCGTAAAATAAAAACCACAGTGCAACTCACACCGCCTTGGAGAATAGATAAATAAGACGACGCAAAAAAAAATAAAATAATACTGTGCAACATGATGCTCTGACAACCTCTTAGGCTAAAAGTCACTTAGTGAATGCCGATAACCAATAGTCATGTCTGTTTCGGGTATTTTCACTTTGAGTAGCAAAACTAAATATGAAACTTGCAGTGGCGTGCCCTTCAAATCGCCGCCAAGGAGAAATTCACATCCAGTGGTTTTCTGATGTTCGGGGTTAAAAACCAGCATGATGTGGCATATACACTAACAACCGAACACATACAGTGTGTATTTATTCCCCTGTACAGGAGCGGTTATTTCATTTTCGCGGATTATCAACGTTGAAAGCACATAACTGAATATACACTAATTACGTTTGCTGTTGTTTGTTGTTTGCGAATGCCCACAATGAGTAGGTTACGCTTTTGTGCGCCCTGAAAAGGACGTTAAGTGGCGGGTTGCAGTAGCTTTACTCACATCTCGAGCGTGCTAATGAACGTGGACCGGAGTCCTCCAGGCGGTTGTGCTATGCTTGGCTTCATCTGCGTGTCACTCACTACTACTGAGATCACGTCGATCTCTCACCTCGTTAGCCAGGCTGCCATGAAAACAGCTCGTTTGCAGGGAGGGCTACTAAGAAGCCGAGGTGAGGGTCTTGGCCAGTGTGTTTTGCTTGACACTAAATATCATGTATGATCTGTATATTTTGCCTGACTAGACATTAGTCTTCCTCCCCCATTAAGTGTGCAAACATAGCACTAATACTGTACCCAAAATAAATAATAGTAGATGATACTTACAAATATTTCTTCTTGGTTTTAATTTTGTGATACGTTCCACAATTGCACAATAAAGCAACATCCCTCCTATAATCATTAGGAAGTCCACAGACAACCCTACACAAATCTTTTCTGTAAGCGAATCGGTTATAATCGTCATGCATCAGCTCACACAATTTCTTGTATGTCTGCACAAACCTAATGACGCCAGACATGTCTTGCCCGTTTGCCAGCTTTATTTGCTGTTCGTATTAATTCATGCTGTATACGTTTGTTCTGTATATTCCTTGCCTACATGTACTATCGTCTGTATATTTGATTGCAAAATCCTTGTTGACTATTTAAATTTAGTTTCTAGCATCAGCTGTTCTCTGCCTTTGCAAACGTTCTCACACAACTTACACGAGAGTCCTTTGATGTGTCTGTCGAAACTTTTTATCATTAGTGGATGGATTTGTTTGAAGTTCACGTGGGTCGGCTGATGTGTTTGTTTGAAGTTTATGTGGGTAGGTTGATGTGTTTGTTTGAAGTTTATGTGGGTCGATTGATGTGTTTGTTTGAAGTTGATGTGGGTAGGTTGATGTGTTTGTTTGAAGTTTATGTGGGTAGGTTGATGTGTTTGTTTGAAGTTTATTTTGGTCGGTTGATGTGTTTGTTTGAAGTTCATGTGGGTCGGTTGATGTGTTTGTTTGAAGTTTATGTGGGTCGGTTGATGTGTTTGTTTGAAGTTTATGTGGGTCGGTTGATGTGTTTGTTTGGAGTTTATATGGGTCGGCTGATGTGTCTGTTTGAAGTTCATGTGGGTCGGTTGATGTGTTTATTTGAAGTTTATGTGGGTCGGTTGATGTGTTTGTTTGAAGTTCATGTGGGTCGGTTGATGTGTTTGTTTGAAGTTTATGTGAATGTGTTGATGTGTCTGTTTGAAGTTTATGTGGGTGGATTGAAGTTTATGTGGGTCGGTTGATGTGTCTGTTTGAAGTTTATGTGGGTGGATTGAAGTTCAAGAGCGTCGGTTCAAGTGTCTGTAACATTATCTATGAAATTGTTGAGAAGACGAATTGACGATTTCCTGGGGCTTATGTTGATTATATTTCAATGTTGTATTTTGGTAATGTTTTATTAAATATATGTTTTGTACTGATCGTTCCAAGTGGTAATACACATGATAAAGCGATTGATATTTCTCGTGCATTTGTTAAATGTCTTTTTTATGTTCCTTGTAGATGAGCAACAGACGAAATGACAGCTTTCGCCTGGCTGTAGAAAGCAGAGAACAGGATCCGTGGGGAAGACCGTTGTGTCTTACTGATGCCACATACTTGACGTGCTTCCAGAAAATGGTATATTTCTGGTTTCTGTTATCGTTTCAGTTGTTTTTTGGTTGTGGCTTTAGCGGTTGTGTTGAGTAAATTTGTTACAATAAAGATGGAAAGGTGTGTGTTAGAATAATGGAATTGGTACCTGTCAAGTTTTAAAAAGCTAACCAGTATTTTAAAAAGCTAATAGTGGTTTGGATACCGATGTTGATATTTAATCCTGCTGGCTGTGATGTAGCAATTTTATGTTTGAAAGAAATCAATAATACCTACCTGATTGGGGATACACCGACCCATGAATGAATAACTCCGATTTCCGAGGATAAGTCGAATAACATAAGATTATAGATAAGAGGTAGTGGTGTAGGCGATATAGAAGTTGGTAGCTTGAAATGACTGACTGTGGAAATCTTGTTCGTGGTTGTGATAAAACTAAATATGATTGCCGAGGAATAGTTCTGATGTTTACATTTCCCAGAATAAACCCAAGGAAAGTGGGTGGAAAAGGGGGTGGGGGGGGGGGAGGGGGGTAGATAAACAATAGATACACTACATCTCCTTGGATGTCTGAAATGGATAGACTATTTTATTTAGCCTGATAGTCTGGTGTATTTTATTTAGCCTGATAGTCTGATGTATTTTATTTAGCCTGATAGTCTGATGTATTTTATTTAGCCTGATAGTCTGATGTATTTTATTTAGCCTGATAGTCTGATGTATTTTATTTAGCCTGATAGTCTGATGTATTTTATGTTTTTATTAAGCCTGAAAGGCTGATTTATGGCTTTATTTAGCCTGAAAGGCTGATTTATGTCTTTATTTAGCCTGAAAGGCTGATTTATGTCTTCATTTAGCCTGATAGTCTGATGTATTTTATGTTTTTATTAAGCCTAAAAGGCTGACTTATGTCTTTATTTAGCCTGAAAGGCTGATTTATGTCTTTATTAAGCCTGAAAGGCTGATTTATGTCTTTATTTAGCCTGATATTCAAAACGAAATGCTACAGAAGAATTCTAAAAATATTTTTTGAGTAAGAAAAATAAGAAATCAAATCATCCTGAATGTCGGAGCGAACTGAATTATAAACCACGTTATGCTTCATAAACTGATGTCACATCGTATGTCTATATTCGACCTCATATTGTGATGGATCATATGTCTATATTCGACCTCATATTGTGATGGATCATATGTCTGTATTCAACCTCATATTCTGATGGATCGTGTGTCTATATTCAACCTCATATTCTGATGGATCGTATGTCTACATTTGAAATTATATATTTATTAATCGTATGTCTATATTCGACCACACATTATGATGGATCGTATGTCTATATTCGACCTCATATTATGATGGATCGTATGTCTATATTCGACCACATATTATGATGGATCGTATGTCTATATTCGACCACATATTATGATGGATCGTATGTCTATATTCGACTACATATTATGATGGATCGTATGTCTATATTCGACCTCATATTCGGATATATTGCATGTATTATTTGGACCTTATATCTGTATGTATCGTATATCTATATTCGACCTTTTTTTTCTGATGGATCGTATGTCAATAATGGACCACATATTCTGATGGATCTTATGTCTGACTATATTTGACCTTATATTCAAATGGACCTTATATTGTTGTTTTATGTTCTTGTCCTTTAGATTGATCTTAGTTTTGTGAGTTTTGTTTTTCTTTGTGGGACCCTTGCTCTTAGTTATATTTCTTCCCTCTCTCCCTCGTGGTTGTGGACATAAACTAAAAAACTCAGGATCCTAGATGTGTTTTTATTTCAAAATGACAGGTCGTAATGGCAAGTATAAAATGTCGACTGACACACCTTTATCTCAATCTGCACCAGTTAATCTGCTCAATTCAATCAATAATCTCCAGGTTCGACGAATCGCCAGGGAGTTTTTGACGGACGAGACAGATCGTCAGTTTTATGCCAACAGATATACATGTTGTCCACCGCCATTGTTTATACCTATCATTACACTAATAGAGGTACGTATATGCTTGTGTTAGTTGTTGTTGCGTGGTTGTTTGTTTTTTGCAAATTTATTTACGGGTATGTTAATATAGTTATTGTGCACGTTTCGTGCTTGGATGGGCTCGTATGTATGTACATGTACCATATTCTTCGTGTATGTGTATTGCATGTGTGTATGTATCCATGTTGATAGCTCTATGAATTCATCACTAAAAATGGCTACCTATTAACTAATTTATCTGTCTGTCTGTCGGCATGTCTGTCTGGCTGTTCGTCCATCCATCCATATGCTTTTCTATTAATTCATCGTTTCATTTCTTCATAATTCAATCTATTCAACTGGCTATCTATCTGTCTGTCTATCTGTCTGACTGTCTGTCACCTGTCTGTCTGCCTGCCTGTGTGCCTCACTGTATGTCTGTTTGTCTATCTGTCTATATATATATATATATATATATATATATATATATATATATATATATATATATATATATATATATATAGCTAGTGGAGGCGGGGACAATTACTACATTCAAGAAAAAAGTTTTTAGATCCAGGAAATGTAAAAGAAACTGGTTGTATACATCTTCTAAAGCAGGGTAAAGACGCTACGTTAAGTTACTATTTGACAATGCCAATTCCTTCAAAAACACTTCTAGCGGCTTTTTTAATATGTATGTCTCTCTCTGTCTATCTTTGTTTCTATCATGAACTTATCTATGAATTATTCTAATCATCAAGCGTGGGCCAGTGACATGTCTACTTATAACATGTTGTTTCTGCCCCTCAATATGTCTGCCTAATTAAGCATGTGTTTGCCCTATTTGAATAACTAAATACGCGTCCGCCTATTAAATTACTGTCCGTGTCTTTTTCTTCACCGTACGCTGTTTACAGCGATATTTACGTTGCACTGTTTTATTTTGTTAAGCCTGTGGCTCAGTGCATCCGATTTCAACAGGCGTTTCTGTAGGGATGCCCTCCTTAGCCTTTGGCTGTCCCCATCCTATCTGCAAGGCAGCAGTTGTTTTTGGTCAGAGTTGTCTCTCTTAGGGAAGTTGTCTTGCAGGACTAACGAGTCTTCCCCACTCGTGTCTGTAGGGTTTGGCAATGATATGATGGACTATGTACTAGTTTGTACTATCCCCGAAGAGAGGCAGCCCAGTGTGACTGTGTCTCAGGATCGTCACGTCCTGCCAGAAACGTAGCATATGCATATGAGTGAGGTATCTCTTTGCTCTGTCCGTGTCTAAACTTATGTAGATAAACACTTACGACAGCACCTATGTATGTGTGTGTGTGTGCGATCGTGCATGCGTGTGTGTGTGTGTGTGTGTGTGTGCGTGCGAGCGCGCACGCTCTAAAATACCACCTTTCACACACGCGCACTAAAAACCCACCTTCCACATACGCGCACTACAATCCCACCTTCCACACACGTGCACTAAAAACCCACCTTCCACACACCTGCACTGAAAGACCACATTAAAAAAAACCTGCACTTAATGGTCACTTTACACAAACGAACGAACTAAAATCACTGTCTCAACACCCACTTTCCACACATAAACACTAAACAGTCACTTAACCCAAACGTACACACTAAACTCTTAACCTCGCCTACCCCCAATTGTCCACACAAGTGCATACTAAAATGAGTTAGCTGCCCATCGCAAGCAATGATGGCGACATCGTCAGGCGGTTGTGTCTTGATGGTGTAACTTGTGCTGTATTTGGATTATAGTGAGGAAGAAACTGTGCTGGCCATCAACCTCACTCTTTGGTTCCGAGCTACCTTGGGCCAGTAGCAAGACGACAGGAGGTAATTCTTGATGCAGGCACTCTGGTCCCATCTCCTTTGAGACCAGGGGTCGCTTGAAACATGCGGGATTCTAAAATTACAGCCAAAGCGGCCGTTTGTCCGCAGCGGTTTTTTTTACAAACGAATACATACGTTCTCTATTGTCGGAATGAACAGTCAATAGTTGTCTCTGTTTTCAACGGTCTCTTTAGTCTACTTATTGAGATGCCTCTCTTTTCAACGTCTCTCCAGTCTACTTATTGAGATGCCTCTCTTTTCAACGGTCTCTCCAGTCTACTTTTTGAGATGCCTCTATTTTCAACGGTCTCTTTAGTCTACTTATTGAGATGCCTCTCTTTTCAACGTCTCTCCAGTCTACTTATTGAGATGTCTCTCTTTTCAACGTCTCTCCAGTCTACTATTTGATATGCCTCTCTTTTCAACGTCTCTCCAGTTTACTTATTGAGATGCCTCTCTTTTCAACGGTCTCTTCAGTCTACTTATTCAGGTGTCTCTCTTTTCATTGTCTTTCTTTTTTAAACAGAATATGGTTTCACTTCTCTACCGGTTAACGTTACCCTATTCCTCTATATGTGTGCTGTTAATTACTAGCTGGAAGTCTACCATTATCGGCTTATCCTATTTGCCACTACAGTTGAAGTTGCTGACCACTACTACAGTTTACCTCCTTTAGGAAGAATTCGACAACGCGCTTTTCGTGCTTTTGTAGTGGCGGCTTATGTAGTAGTTTGTTTTACACGATGTGGTCGCTAGTCCTATGCACAACTTTCCGTAGTATACTTTTACAATATGCATACAAGTGTGGTGTGTTTTTCCAGCCCAATATGGCCACTTTGAATCCACTGAAGAAATTATGTGAGCTAAAACAAGTACTTACTATTTTTTTTTAACATATCGATTTGATGGGTTTCATGCAGGAAAGACGCGAGAACATAAAACTGGAACATTGAATCCTATATACATAATTATTGCTGTTTGTCCGAGAGTCAGGCACCATACCAGAAATAGCTCTTTAACATCTGTCGAATGACGTCACTTACCTAAACAAATTATTATTTCAATAAATTTGTTACCAGCGATATGTCAACTGACAAAAGCCATGTAATGGAAGATTCTAGAGAATGATGTTGATTTGAATCTAGAAGGAGTCCATTTTTTATTTTATTTTGTAACCTTAATTAAAAACGTGAATTTTAATTTTCATTATCAAAATTTAATTTGTATACACTGAATATTAAACGCAGCAATATTTTTATTTCGATTTTGTTGAAGTCAGTGAATTGTGCAACACAAATTGAATGAGAGTAATATGTTAAACTAATCATTGAGTGTTAATATTAAACAGGTGTTTTTACTTTTTTTTCAAATTGTAAAGATAAAAACCTTTTCTATTAAAAAATTGTTATTTTGATTGACATCTAAAAATGTCCGTCATTACTGACAGGTTAAACACTAGTATTATTTCATTCTGCATGCATAACACGTGTACTGTGTGATTACCTGCATTGCCAATAATCATTCCTTACATGAAACTTCTGTCATATCTTGGATTTCACGGATGAATATATCTAGCATTAGGCTAACAAGAATTGAGAAAAGATCGCTCGTATTGAAAGACCTTACCCTCACAGACAAATGTAACCAAGTATACATGCTAGAAATGCATAGTGGTGCTTCGGTTACTGTTAATTTGATCAATTACAGTAACAACTTGGACAACTTTACTGTTCTGTTACAACATCATTGCTCTCCGGGCATACCCATTGGTGCTCAGTCCATCTCAATAAATGGTGAGGAGTTCAGAAACTCATGGTTCATGCAGCTCTCTAGTTGTACACACCCCTGCTCCATTGTCTTATGCACCTTTCTGTGCTGGACCTTCGCATGATACATATAAGACAAGCTGGCTTCAAAGGTCACTCGCAGATACCTCAAGCGTCCACGTCTCTCAATAGTACATCTATCAAGGGTTGTGTTAGGGAAGTCAACTTTTACTATTACCTTGTTCCAGGAGCACTACATCACACAGGTCTTGTCGGAATTTATCCGGGAGCTGGACTCCCATTACGACTGTGAGATTGCCTGTGCCGTCTCTTCCTTGCTCTTGACAATCAGATGCCGATTAGAGCAGTATGTGAGGATGTCATCTGGAGACGTCGACGTACGTCCTGTGCATGTAGCTTGAATGTTGGCCATTTTCATTGTCTAGACATTGACAGCAAAGGTAATAGAGGTAACCCTGGAAATATTGGCGTATTCTCTGATGTCCGTGATTCCAAGCGAAGTGTAATTGTTCATTCCATTAGAGCGCTATATAATTCACCAGCCATGGACTGATTCCACATTCCGTCAAACAGAGCGTCAGTGTCAAGTAGTCAAAACGGTTATAGGCGTTGTCCAGGTCAAGGATCACAGCGACTGTTTCTTGCTTGAACTGAAAACCTTCAGAAGCAAATGTCCCAACATGCCCCTATGTCTCGATCACTGGTCTGTAACTACCCAGATGTCAGGCAAGATGTGTTAATTCCCTAAAACTTTACAGGAAGATGAAAAATTATGAAGTTCTAATCAACATCTAAAGCAGTAATCGACAAACTGCTTCCTCATATGGGTGAGGGGTTGATGGGCCACATTCGTCTTGTAGCTCCTAAACTAAAATATGGTAGTAATAACAGAAAGTAAAGGGTGACCGAGCGGTTTCCGTGCTGTCCCCCCTGGTCATTATCATATAAAACAAAGTTAGTGAATAAAATTATATTTTGCTTTGAAAAAGTGATAATGTTCCTCGCGTATAGAGACTTTAGGACCATCCTTTATTTCTTGGTCTACGGCTGTCCACCTAATCAATATGTCTCCTAGTAATATTTATCAACTTTTCTAGGATTACTTAATTTATGGGCTAGTAAAATATATTTATTTCTCTTGAACTCTCTACCTAATGTATGTGCAGTAATAAATATATATTTCCCACCTACGGTTTACCTAATGCGAGTTCTAATATTGACGATATATTTCTCATATTCAACAGATTGGATGCTTTGTGTATTACTGTTTGGAGTCCCGGATGTTTACTTTTAACGGCCCTATTCCGGTGGCCAGCATCTTCATCTACAGGCCTGACCGACGACTGGAACTCTGGAGATTTGTGTTGTACATGCTAGTGCATGCTGGGTACGGTCAGCTCTTTGTGGTTATGACAGAAACATATGTGTCTCACTTTTAGTTTATGAAAATTAAAAATAGTAATTTTGTTTTAACTACACTTCTTCTTCTTCTTACGCTGTCAGACGTCGACCTTTATTTTTTCGAAAAAAGCAGCGGTCATCCTGAGGCTGTCGACACTGCCGTAGAGCTTGTCTAGTGTTGCCACTGGTGATGGCCACATCTGCTCTCTCTGATCCTCGTATGTCGGGCAGTTTTGCAGCAAATGTTCAGCGGTCATTTTCCCGGTACCACACGTGCATTCGTCGGTGCCACCTATCTTCAATTTGTTGAATAGATGGTACCTCAGTCTACTGTGGCCAGTGCGAAGTCTGAAGACCACGACCTGCTCTCTTCTGTTCAACTGGTAATAGGCATCGTTTTTTGTGTAACCAGTATGTTCTGTTTCCCATTTGGTCATGTATCTAGCTCTAATAAGCCGTTTTGACTCTTCGTATGTCACACTGGTATCTGGTTGTGGTAGTCTTGCACCTTCTTTTGCCAGTCTGTCTGCCTCCTCGTTGCCTTGGATGTTGCAGTGGGATGGAACCCACTGCACCACTACCCTTTTTGGTGCGGACTGCTGGCATAGTTGACAGAGTACTGCTCTTAAATCATTAAGTTCAGTATTTTTCTGGCTTTTTAGTGCTGTGACTACGGCCAGTGCATCTGTAAGCAGGACTATATGGCTTTCATTCCTTTTACCTGTCACCATTTCTTCCACTGCCGCCCTCAGTGCCTCTGCCTCTGCTCTGAAATTGCTTGTGTATTTTCCAGTTGCCAATGACAGGGTTATTTTCCTGCCATTTGGTAGGATCAGGAATGCCCCTGCCCCTCCGTTCTGTGTTGTGTTGGTTACAGAGCCGTCGGTGTATGCATGGGTCCATTCCATGCTTGGATAGTTTTATGTACCTCAGGGTTGTATCTCTTCTTTCTTTTTCAGTCTGGCACTTTTTTTTCTCCAATACCTGGTACATTTTCTACCACCTTTGGAAATATATGCTGCCTCCAGGTAGGTTTTCGTACAGTACGGATGGGCGTTGGTGTTGTTAGTGCGTTCATAGGGTCTTCGTTCATCTTTGCTTTGGCTATCTCTGCAAAGTTTCTCCGCTTTAGTTTCCCATTTCCAAAATTGTTTAGTCTCTGGTGCATTGGATGGTCAGTCGGTCTTCTGAGTTTCTCTGCTTGCTGATGGGCTCTGCAGTCTCTTCTGTCGGTCATGGATTGCAGTTTTGTAATCTTTTCAAGTTCTACAATTGGCGTTGACTTCATGCTTCCTGTTATAACTCTCATGGCTTGGTTTTGGAGTTTGCTAATTTTATTGAAGTTCGCCTTTGCTGCTGTTGTCCATGCCGCAATGCCATACTCGAGAACTGGTCTCACTCTTCCAGTGTACAGTTTCTTTAGTATACTTTCGTCTGCTCCCCAGCTTGTGCCAGCAAGTTTCTTCATGATTGCCATTCTTTCTCTGGCTCTCACTTGGTTTCTCTCGATCTGACTTTTCCATGTCATGCGCCGATCAAATGTGACTCCCAGGTAGTTTTGGTTGTCGTTTGGCTGCAGGTATTTGCGTTAAGACTTAATTTGGTGTTTTGGGATTTGTTTGATAGGTTTTAACTACACTTATAAAAGTGCATGAAAGAGTATGTACAACTGAAAATCTTATTTTAAGACACAAACTAGCTCTTTAGTAATACTCCATTTAGGGTTAGTTTAAATTGAACAATATGCGCATGCACAATATAATATACAACCAACCGCTCCACTGTTGACTTTCACTATGGAAGAACAGCGAGGCGTTGTTCATTGTTTGTGGTCGGAGAGTGTGAAACCTTCTGGAATCTACAGAAGGTTAAAGGTTCAGTATGAAGACAATGGTTTGAGTCAAAGGAGAGTGTATAAATGAGGTAAATGTATTTCAAAATGGAAGACAAAACGTTATTGATGAACGGCGGTATGGGAGACCAGTAAACACATAACTAACACAGTGACACAATAGATCGGCCAGCTAGTTCGTGTCAAAGAGGCTAGTCACTATTGATGAAATAGCCGTAGATTTCAACATGAGTCACAGAGCTGCGCACACAATTGTCCAAAATGACCTCTGTTATAGGAACGTGTGTAGCAGATGGTCTAAAGTCAACTGTTCGATGATCACAAGCGTGCACGGCAGACAATTTGTCACGAGTATTTGAACTACGCCATGCTCGTGAAGAAGATGTCTTTCTCCGTCAAATTGTAACAAGAGACGAGTCCAGGGTGCACCGTTGTAAGTAAGAGACGGTTGATGCAGTGGAAGAACCAGCTGTCTCCGGTTAAGGAACAATTCAAAACCTCAGGCTGCCGCTGGGAAAGTCATGATGACTATCTTTTGGGATGTTAATGGTCCTATATTGGTGCATGTTCAGAAAATGGGTGAAACAGTGAGTAGAATTCAATACATTCGGCTTGCTAGTGAACATGGTTGAAGCCCGCGATACAATCCAAATGCTGTGACTTCTCTCAAAAGTAGTATTGCTGCGGAACGACAACGCCCGCCCAGATGCGCATACAATAGATATAGTGTCACTCTGGAATTTGAGGTCTTGATACATCCACTATACAGTCCTGACTTGGTGCCATCGGACTTTAACATGTATGGACCCTTGAAACAACAATTGCGGGGGCAGAGGTTCGCAGATGATTACAAGGTAATGAGGTGGTGCAACATTGGTTAAAAGTTCCCCCAAAAGACTTTTGTTTTTAGAGATCAACCACAAGTTAGTGGACGGGAAGGAAGACTAACATCTGGTCAGGCAAAACATACTAGCCAAGACCCTCTCCTTGACTTCCCTGACGCCTTCCTTGGAAACGGGCTATTTTTATGGCAGCCTGGCTTACAATGTAAGGAATCGACATGATCCCCGTGGTAGTGAGCGACACGCAGATGAAGCCAACCATAGCACAACCGCCTGGAGGACCCCGGTCCACCTTCATCAGCACGCTCTAGATGTTAGGAAAGCCCGCGACAACCCGCCACTGAACGTCCTTTTCAGGGAGCGCTAAAGAGTAATCATACTCATTGTTGGCATCAAACATCAACAAGCTAATAGACAGGTGGGCAAGGTATGTTCCCAGTTACTGGGACTATGGCGGAAAATAAGACCCTCAAGAATGTCTGGTTCGCTCTATTGTAAAAATGTTATTAATAAAATTGCTGTTACTTAAGGACTATCATTCGTACCTGAAGAAATAATAAAATGTGCTTGTGTTTTGACGATATTTAGAAATGTGAAAAGTCTGATGGGCTCTCGTTGTGGTATGACGATATTTAGAAATGTGAAAAGTCTGGTGGACTCTCGTTGTGTTTTGATAATATTAGAAATGTGAAAAGTCTGATAGCCTGTCGCTGTGTTTTGACGATGTCAGAAATGTGAAAAGTCTGATGGCCTCTCATTGTGTTTCAGTTACGTGCACCTGCTGTTCAATATCATAGTGCAAGTTATGGTTGGGACACCACTTGAAATGGTGCATGGTCCCTTCAGGATAGCCTTGGTCTACATGGCCGGCATTCTAGCAGGTAAGATTTGTAAGCAGTAGTTTGGAAAAGTTATCTGAGGCCTTAGAGTTAAATTAGGTATGAGGTGGTGTGAGTTGTATGAGGTGGTGTGAGTTGTATGAGGTGGTGGGAGATATGTGAGGTGGTGGGGGTTATGTGAGGTGGTGGAAATTGTATGAGGTGGTGGGAGATATGTGAGGTGGTGGGAGATATGTGAGGTGGTGGGAGATATGTGAGGTGGTGGGAGATATGTGAGGTGGTGGGAGATATGTGAGGTGGTGGGAGATATGTGAGGTGGTGGGAGATATGTGAGGTGGTGGGAGATATGTGAGGTGGTGGGAGATATGTGAGGTGGTGGGAGATATGTGAGGTGGTGGGAGATATGTGAGGTGGTGGGAGATATGTGAGGTGGTGGGAGATATGTGAGGTGGTGGGGGTTATGTGAGGTGGTGGGGGTTATGTGAGGTGGTGGGGGTTATGTGAGGTGGTGGGGGTTATGTGAGGTGGTGGAAATTGTATGAGGTGGTGGGAGATATGTGACGTGGTGGGAGATATGTGAGGTGGTGGGAGATATGTGAGGTGGTGGGAGATATGTGAGATGGTGGGAGATATGTGAGGTGGTGGGGGTTATGTGAGGTGGTGGGGGTTATGTGAGGTGGTGGGGGTTATGTGAGGTGGTGGGGGTTATGTGAGGTGGTGGAAATTGTATGAGGTGGTGGGAGATATGTGAGGTGGTGGGAGATATGTGAGGTGGTGGGAGATATGTGAGGTGGTGGGAGATACGTGAGGTGGTGGGAGATATGTGAGGTGGTGGGGGTTATGTGAGGTGGTGGGGGTTATGTGAGGTGGTGGGGGTTATGTGAGGTGGTGGGGGTTATGTGAGGTGGTGGGGGTTATGTGAGGTGGTGGGGGTTATATGAGGTAGTGGGGGTTATATGAGACATACAACAATGGGATAGAAAGATGATATAGAGAAGAAACACACACCCAAATAAAAAACTACACTAGTTCAGTTTAGGGGCTGAGACAGGAAGCAGAACAAAGAAAACCAAAGGGAACAATAAAGTATCATGTTCTTTATAAGGCATTGAACAGAGAAAACCAAAGGGAACAATAAGGTATCATGTTCTTTTAAAGGCATTGAACAGAGAAAAACAACGATAGAGATACAATATATAACAACAATGGGACACATTAAATGCCGGCCTTTCTTTCGTGCTTTTCTCAAGAGTGGCTTATATATCATGATTTTTATTTATGTCTGCCAACCTCTGATACACATTGCTGACCTCATGACCTAATTAGATGTCGCCCAGTTAATCCCTAATGTCTTCTCCACCTTAGGTTCTCTGGGGACCTCAGTGTTTGACAAGGATGCCTATCTGGTCGGTTCTTCAGGAGGAGTCTATGCCTTGCTGGCAGCACATTTAGCTAATGTATTGTTGGTTCGTAATTATTTCGTGTGATAGGCTCCATTCAAAATTTGTATATATTAAGGAGTTCGAAAATTAGGATGCATTTTTGTACAGTTAAATATAATAAGATTTATATATTTGTTTCATCTGGTTTCGTTTTCTTTCAAATAAAATAAAAGAAATGTAACGCTAAAACTATGTTGCATACTATATTTTGAAAAAACTGCGTGATTCAGTCCACTTCTGTTAAGATTGTTCAGTGGTGCACATTATTATAACCAGACAAGTGTTGCACCTACCAATCTTTGTTTCAGTGTTATCTTATAGTTATTCCCTAGACAGGCTTTCTTTTCTTTTTGTTTCAGAATTATCCAACTACACACACTCTTCTCTCTCTCTCTCTCTCTCTCTCTCTCTCTCTCTCTCTCTCTCTCTCTCTCTCTCTGTATCTCTATCTCTCTTATTCCCCTTCTCTCTCTCTCTCTCTCTCTCTCTCTCTCTCTCTCTTTCAATATATATATATATATATATATATATATCATCAACCAAATTGTTTTGCTTTAATCTGTTTAATTTTTACCTCTCATTTTGCTTTAATTGAATTACACTTCTAGCTATGTATGACTCTTCTGTTGTCAATATCTTCTTATGTTCCAATATCACACATCTATTTCTATCTTTCTTTTTTATATTGTAACCCTCTCCTTCTCTCTGTATCTCCTGTTATATATCAATACATCTGTTATTTCTTTTTTATCTCTTTTCATTCTCTACCTCCTAACCTCTCCTGCTGTATCTATTTTTTGCTACATGGCTCTTTTACCTTTCTTTCTTTAAACCAGTCCTTTCTGTTTACTTCATTTGCTTTTATCACTTCCCTTCCTCGTCATCTATTTTTCTCCATTATTGTTTCATTATTTATCACTCTCTATACATGCTGTCGTATTATTTTAGAATTACTCACACATGGAGCTGGGGATACTAAAGCTGGCAGCAGTTCTCATAGTTGGTAAGTCGTTTTCTCATAATGCATTTAATGACAACAATGTGTTAGAACCTGCTTCTGTAACTTCACAAATTTGCATTTCTATACACTTTCTTCACTGTCCTTTGTATTTCATTATTGATTAGAAATAAAACTTATCAAATATATTCATAACAAATAATAGGTAATGTTCAAATACATAAATTGAATAATTTCAAGAAGAAAAACTATTTTAGGCAGTTCAAACTTGTTATACATTCTATTTATGGTCATTTTTATTGTTATTGTGCAAACAATCATAGTCGAAACCAAAGCAAACACATTTTCATTTTGACTATGATCACACAAACTCAAATATGTGAAACAATTGAGTGTAACTGCCAACTAGGATAATTAAAGAAATTAAATTGTTAAAACATTTTTAAGAGTGTTGAAAAATAAAAACACATATTTTTATATTTTGAGGATTTCAACCAAAGTATTCAGCAGTAAAGAACACAGAAATGAACAAGAACTAAGAATTTGTCATGATCTATAATGAACATATAAATTAATAAGAATGAAAGAATTTATCAAGGTAAATAATGAGCTTGGAATGGAACAAGAATTAAAGAATGTACTGTAGTAAATAATGAACACAGAAAGAAACACAAATGAAGAATGTATCAAGGTAAAACTTGACCGGCTGTGTGTATCAATTTAGTTATTCCTCTACTACCTCAGGGTTTAGTGGGTTCACATGTTCTAAATGGATACATTTATGTATAATATCATTGTCTCAGTTACATTCATTTGGTATATAAAATAAAGAAAGTGTTAAAATTACATTACATATTGTAATTGTGTACCATGTAATTGTTTCAGTTATTTTTCGTGTTTAAAACAAAATCTCAAACAATCACATTTCAATATTATCTATTATAGAGTTTCATGATTATATTGCTTATTGTTTATTCCTTCTTTTTTTCTTCTGCATTCATCCTGAAAAGGATGTTTTGTAGCAGATGTTTTGCACTTTACAGCAACTCTGTCCTTTCCGTGCCTTTCAACCTGTCACATGTGGTTTCAGCACAGCATTTTTGGTGCTGGGTTTGCTTTCCCTTTTAGATCTCTATTCTCTCAGCTATCAACCAAGCTGAACAGGGGCAACCTGTTTACACATCTGCCACTTGGAGGCGGAATAAGGTCTTGATCAGCTCTGATAAACTGACACCGACACAAGCAGTGTCAGCGCCTTCACTGAGTCTTCAACCTCATTTTTTTATTTAAGCTTTATAAAGAAGAATATTGCTATTTTGTAAACAATTTGTATGTCTCTTTCCTTGTGAGCATAAAATAACATCTATAATGGTCTTTTCCAGCAAGTGCAGATGTCGGCTTTGCAGTCTGGAATCGTTATTCACACAAGGAACCAACACCTCCCATTGGCTATACAGCTCACCTGACAGGGGCCCTGGCAGGCCTCACTGTGGGACTGGCTGTCCTCAAGAACTTTCAGCAGAAGCTGCACCAACAGTACATGTGCTGGGTGGCGATGGCAGTGTACCTAGGCTGTGTAGGGTTTGCCATTTTCTGGAATGTTTTCTACTACTGAAGTTCATATCACACACGGCACTAGTTGTTTAGCCAGAGGTGTATGGATATTCAAAAGTGCGATCTTATAATGTCTATGACATAAACATACAAACAATGGTTTTTTTATGGCCAAAGATATGGATTTCACTTATATGTTTGTTTTAGTACAAGTGAACAAACAAAACAGTTTACAAAAAAAAAAGGTGACTTGCGTTTACTTTATCAATTCTCTTGTGCCAAGGGGTGTGTAGGTCTTTTCTTTTTCTTGTGGTTGATTGTTTCTACTAGATGAGGTAACAGTCCTGATGATAAACTCTCTTTATGCCATGACTGGCATGTTGCAGTATTACTTTTCTGTGCTTACCAATCAGACCTGTCATAGCACATAGGCAGAAACTGAGGTGCTAACTGGAATTTATCAGCTGAGTGAAAGTAATGAGCAGGATAAAGTTGAACTGCAAAAATAATAAGGATGAGTAGCAAAAAATAAATAATTTGTTCTTCTTCATCATTATCCATCCTATAAAAGGAATTTTGTTACATTGGGTCATAGTTTACAGTGAGGCTGCAAAATCTTTGCTTTTGGTGCATCACATTCTGTTTTAGAACAACACATTTTTGGAACCTGGTTTGCCTTTCCTCTTCAATCCATATTTTATTAGTTAGGCTGTATGGATGCAGCCTGTATCCATGGCCACTACTTGGAGGCAGAATGGTTCACTAAACCTAATACAAGCAGCTAACTATGATATATTGACTGCTTTCATCTCGTCCACTGCGTTTTCAGCTCCAGAGACAAGTTTAGTTACCTGTATTTATTTTGTTGCTAGGAGTTGCACTTAAGAATGCACAAAATAAAATCAAATGAATTGTTCTATTTTCCTGTCTGGCATGCTATGTGCATTTAACTAGTTGATGTCAGATTTGAATATTCTACAGCTCCTTTCAATATACTTGTCAGTCCTACAGAACATGATAATAAAATTAAGTGAATTGATATCTTCATTTGACGTCTCCTGCTTTATTATCATTCAATTTGTCAGTTGAGCAAAATAGTGTCACAAGCTATGGTAACCACTTTCACATATTAATTTTGTTCAAAATGGCAAAGGCATTTGAATTCTACCTTAAAAATTATTATTGGTTAATTGCGCTACAGGTGAAGGATAATTTAGCTTTGATGATCTAATTGTGGACTAATAATTTATAGGACCTTATTAAAGTTTCCCAACACATAGCTTTTAGAGAAAGGAAATGTAAAAGAAACGGGTTGTTTACAGACTCTGCAGAGTCTTCTAGACCAGTATATAAGCGTTAAGTTAAGTTAAGTTAAGTTATGTTCCAGCCACTATTTGTGTTATTATTTGATGTGGAGAACCTGAGAGATTACTTCATTAAATTATGTTGTCAGTTTTTAAACTACCTAACTTTTGGTTTTCAGACATTGTTTGTGCTGTGTCCTTGTTTGACAAGTAAATGTCACATTACTTCATTAATTTTTGTTGACAGTTTTAAATTACCTTGGATTCCAGTGGTTGTTTATGTTGTGGTCAAACTCACAGATTACTTCATTAAATATATTGTAAATCCCACTAATAAATTCTGATCCAAATATAAAGCTGAGATTCAAGCAGCTAATATGATGGCATCTGATGAAATTCAACTGTCACCTTACCTAATTCGACTGTCACCTTACCTAATTCAACTGTCACCTTACCTAATTCGGCTGTCACCTTACCTAATTCGACTGTCACCTTACCTAATTCGACTGTCACCTTACCTAATTCGACTGTCACCTTACCTAATTCGACTGTCACCTTACCTTAATTGACATATCTGTATTGCATGCCCTCAAGGGAGGTAAGCTCCCACATGAATTCAGTGGGGCAGCTGCCAGTAAACAAACCGTATTTCAGTGGATACCATTCCATTGTGTGAAAATGCAGACAGGCTTGCAAAATGTGGACAAGAAATGGAACAGGAAGACAGTGAAATCATGTACGTTGGGAAATACGAGCTGTTCAGTGTTAGAAGAGACCAGAAACAACATGTCGATGATTACCACACTTGTGACCAGTAGAAGTAGATCACTATTTTTCACTTTAGGACAGCACATAGCAGACTAAATAAAAACATTTACTGGATTTGTCTGTCTACATCACCACTGTTCACATGTGAATTGTTCGAACTGTAGAGCATATTTTACAGGCCTACCCTCTGTACAGCCGGCTAATTTATTTCTCTTGTACACAAAAAAATTATATCTATAGACAATCAAATAAAAAGGTTACAGGATCTCAAAGTCAACAACTATAGAAATATGTGACAGCTGACAAATAATGCAGCTGTAGGGAAAATTACGTCAATTTTCAATGGGATGTATTTAAGGTGGAAAACGCAATGGCCAAATGGCTCAACATTGAACTCAAAGTTCTAAGGGTATAAAGGGGAGCCCCAGGCAATGGTCGAACTTGTCTGATGGTGTAAAACTCAATGAGGGAGCACAAGAAGATTACGAAAAGTAGTGTTTATAAAAAAAAACTAATCTTAGGTTTCCAGTGATTATTTGAGTTCTTTTTCAATGTGGAAGAACTGAGAGATTACTTCATTAATTTGGTTGCCAGTTTTTAAATTATCTAACATTTGGCTTTCCACCATTGCTTGTGTTCCAAACATTTAACCAACAGGGGCAGAGTGCAGATTATCATTTGAAGATGACATCCCAGCATACAGGACTGGCTCAGATAGGTATGAGATGGTTAGAGACATTCAGAAGACTTTGTAGGCAGTTTCACCATAGTGTTGAGATCTCAGCTCCCAGATCAATCTTTGATCAACTCTATAGTGAGGGATTATCTCCCAGGCATTACCTTTGATGGAAGTGTTCCTCACAGGTCGGACAGGCTGAAATACCTCAGACTAACATTTGATTGCAGTCTGTCATATAGATCCCATAGGTACCGTGTTGACCAATCCATACAAAGTAAGGGCTGGGAGCAGTCAAGACAATAGCAGTTACAAACTTGGAACAGCAACTCCTTGTCATTCCCCCTCAGTTGTTGATAATGGACTGGCTATCCTCAGCCAATCAAGATTACAGTGTGAATGTCTGGAACACATCTAGAATAAATAAATGCAACTGGTACTGGGTTGCACTAGAGAGGCCCTGATTATAAAGATGAGGTACAAGCCAGGATTTCTGTCTGTGACATCCAGATATGAGCTGGCACAAGCCAAAGCCGATGTGCAAGTTACCGCAGACACGAGGCACTCGCTGTACAATACTACTTTAGATATCAAGGGAACAAGATTCAAGAAAGAAATGCTGTTGATGGCAAAGGCAGAGAGTACCATTGGACAAGTGACTGCAGTTGAGTTGATAGTCAAGGGAGAAAAACTGATTATAGAATAACAGATTACCATTGAGTCATCATAACCTTGTGCATTGGGAAAGCAGACCTCAAGATCAACCAGCGGGTAAGTGCTAACACTCAGGAGAGTGATTCAGTCATACATACCGGTGGATCAATGACATTCAGTGGGAAATAAAGTTGGGGCTTGTCTGCTAAAGTGAAAGGTCATGTTGTTGCTGAGCAGAGGAGGGCATACAGAACAACATTCAGTATGAGAATGGAGATGGAGGCAGTGACCTCGGCTCTGGGAGGGCTATCTGAGACTTTTTAATGTCATTGTGTCAGACTTCCAATCCTTACGTCAGAAGGTATAGAAAGGCTAGCTAAGACTTCAGTGAATAGCAGCTATAAATGGAAATAAAAGCTCAAACCTCTTGCAACTAATGTGGATCTAATGTCCTGGTCATGCTGAGGGTCTGGGCAGCAGATAAGCTGACATTCAGGTTTTGCAAGCATCCATTATGGACACATTCGATATGGATAGAGGTGACATTTTTTAAACCTATCAATGACTGCCTAATGGATGATGATATTGCATTAGAGAAATCAAACAAGTTAAGCAGATTTCGGAGCATGAGAAGATGGATCAGGCAATGTGTACAACCAGCGAGTTACAGGAACCACCAGTATTTTTACCCTTTGCCGTTTGCAGAGACGTGTTTGACCGGAGTGCAAGGAAGTCGATTCTTAAGAAAGTAAAAATGAATTATCAAAACCTTTGTTTCCAGCCATTGTTTATGTTTTATCGTATGTGTAATAACTTAATAACTAAGAGTTTACTTCATTAATTGGGTTATAATTTTATTTATTACCTAATCTTTGGTTTGCAACTATTGTTTGTGTTTCTAGTTGATGTGTTGAAACCTAGAGATTACTTCATTAATTGAGTTGTAAGTTTTAAAATGATCTAACCTTTGGTTTGCAACCAATGTTTGTTTCCATTTGATGTGTTGGAACTGAGAGATTGCTTCATTAATTGGGTTCTAATTCATGCATGTACACATCTGGATTGAGTCACTTTTGTTACAAACCTCAGGTGCAAGAACCTGTCAACGAAATAATGGTTTTAATATAATGCACTTTCTTATCAATTACTTGGACAATACCTGTGTCATGGAAGCTGTAAGGAATTGTGCAATTGTTCTTTGCTTGATAAAATGAAATTAGTGAAGAAAGTCATAATTTTATAGTACGTCGAGCAACATATTTCTTCATTCTAGTTTCCTGTTCAACTCTATACAGGCATATCCCACATATACATACATACTCGATTATTATAATCTACATACAGACTGGATGATTGAATAGCATTTATGAAATGTGAAAAATATACCTGAAGCAAATTATTACTTTATTTACATGTATCCATTCATGCAACACACTGTGATCATCATATACAGACACTTTGCCCAACATACGAGGACCAGAGAAAGCATATGTTGTCAACAATAGACAAACTCTATGGCAGTGTTGACAGCCTCAGGATGACTGTTGCTTTTTTTAAACAAATTCAAGTAGATGTATGACAGTGTTCAAAGAAGAAGATATTATACTGGCATATTATGCGGAAATAACAGCCATAACTAAAAATAGTAGACCTTGTTTTAAGGAGATATAATATGAATTTTCATGTACCTTTATTGAAGGCCTAGCTATGCCTACTTGCAGATAACATTCTACAGATGATGTATAAATACAACACAGACACTGATAGCCTTTTATCTGCTGTTATTAAACTATTTCGTAACATGAAAACAATCAAATACAATTATAAGCAGTTTAGTACTTATGTAATCACAGTGTAAAACAATAGTAAATTTTAAGATACTCAGTGATAATATTTGAGATACTCAATAGTAACACTGGAGATACTAAAAGATAACATTGGAGATACTCATTGATCAATGTTAGAAGAATAAACTGACAACAACAACAATGCAGGTATTAAATAATTTGAGACAAATTAAGCTGTCGTGTCATAGGAGAAGGCATAGAAGTGAGGGAAACAGCTTATGAAATGTGAGGAATGGGGTCAATGGACAAGGGAAAAATGAAGCAATCACTGCATATGGCATCAAACTGAAGCCTGATTCTGTGTTCTTGAAGTGGCAGTTTATTTAGCATGACGAGGCTGCTTTCTGCATGTACAACCATATTTATTTGTTTTTTAATACATTTTTAGAAGAGAGTCAGATTAGTGTAAAGGTAGAACACTCGCTCCAGTCAACCCAGATGTAAATAGGTACCTAACATGAAACTAGGGAAGAAAAAGGCAGCGAGAGAATGACCTGGCTACCGTTCCTCATTCAAGCTGTGGCTTATTATACTAAAGTCTCTAACAACTTCATTCCACGACAGTAGTGTAACAACTATTGGTTGGAGTGTTAGAAGCTTCATTGTGCTAGTTATCAATTTTTTTTGTCAGTGTGACCAGTTCCCTTCCTTGCTGCCTTGCAGCAATGTAAGTCAATTACTAATTTGCAGATGGCTATTTTGAATTTAGTATATTCCTTTTGTCATGATGTGCAACCACTCAAACTGCTCTACCAGTAAGATGCTCATAGAATACTCTAATGTTTCAGAATATTAGTACTTCTAGATTATTAGTTGCCGTGCTTGTTTGAAATGGTTAATTGGTTGGACAATTGTAGTTATTTTCACCTGAAGATGGATCACAGAGTTTATCATCTGACTAATAATTCGATATCAAGTATGATCATTTGGCTTCAGCATTTTGTAACAAATCAGGGTGATTGTTTGTGTATACGTTTTCGAAGTTCATCAGGAATATCTGAGATTTTCATTTCTCATGTGAGTTTTATCTATAAAAACACACATACATGGAATTTTATCTATAGAATTTAGACATACATTTCTCTTGTAAGTTTTATCTATAAGAATATAGACACAGGAGGTGTGTTCAAAAAGTATCCAACCTTTGTACCTTAAAATCACAATTATTCACCTTCATATTTGAGACACTAATCTCCTTTCAAATACTCTTAGGACTCCACACACTTCTCCCAGCCGTTCCGGACATTGTTGGAAGCATATTGAGAAGACCTCTTTGGAAATAGAGTACAGCTGGGTCGCCACATTTCGCATAATGTCCTCTCTTGATTGAAATCGGGTACCTTTCTGTGGAATTATTGCAAGAAGTCATGGAAAGTATATGAAGTCTGGGGAACCAGAGGATTGTTGTGTTTGGCCAACAAAGTCTGAATAAGAAAAATGGACGAGTGCATTGCTAAGATGGAACTGCCAAGTTATAGTTGTCCCGAGATCCAGTTGTTTGCATCGAACAGCATCATGAACGCAACGAATGATCTCCAGGTAATGTTTTGACCTTGTGGTGTGTACTCGTGATGCACAACCCCACGGCAGAGTCAAATAAAACGGTCAACATGACTTTGACATCGTGTCATTTTGTGGTGAATGAAAACCCGACGAGTGCTTACTACACACAACACTGACAGGCTGACTACCACCACCAGCAACTGACGCAATCTGTGGGTGGGAAAAAATTCACGTATGCTAAATGATAACACCAATACTTCATTTGTTTCCACGGAAAAAAATTAAGGTCGGATACTTATTGAACTTTTTAATGTGCGTATTTTCTATACGATATAGAAATACATTTCTCATGTGAGTTTTATCTTATAGGTGTGAATTTTATCTGCAGAATAACAATGAAAGTTGACTGTTATGGTTAGTTAACTTTTGTTGTAATGCATATGATACAGCAAAAACAGCTGAACAATGTTCCAGACATCTATTTTTGCATTCAATGTTTCCAGTATTACCAATTTTTCTCATTGGTATCTTATCAATCATATTCAAAGAACAATCCTCATTGTTTAGCTCACTGTATCTGCAAATTAGCTTCTTGCTTTCTTTAGTTTCAACGAGAATCTTCTTAATTGGGTTTTGGACTATCAATGGCACCACATCTTATTAAGAACCATATTTCTTTTGTTTTCTAATATTTAATGCAAATTTGTTATAGTACTTGTTCATGTCACAAACATAGAAGAAAATTCAATTATCACTGCTATTAATATACATTGTAAATTCTGCTCTTGCAAGATGACTGAAATTGTCTGTTTCTTTATATCATACCTGACAAATATCTGCAAGCTGTTTTTATATATTGCTTATTTAAAAATCGAGATATATAGAAACTAGAAAAGAGATAACTAGGAATAGAGAATGTTGAAAGTATTAATGATTGAGGCCTTCAACAGACAGGATATTGAGTGATTTGTTTTACTAAATAATCTTATCAAGGCCTCGACACGTAAGAACATAACACATAGATAATAGCCGATCAAGAAATTCAACATGAAAGTATGACAAATAGATAACTAAAGTAAATGGAAAATGTCAGATTAGAAGCTGAAAATATATAATCTGTAGAAATCGTTGCAAATTTCAGAAGTAAAAAGAATAAATAATGCCAGCAAAATGGGAAACCATTGTCAAACATAGAGGTGAACAAAATATAGGCAAAGGAGCGGAGGAAGAGAATAGGAATAAGAAAAACGAGGATGAACAAAATTGTTGAGACATAGGTGGGAATGTATTTACAGGTAAAAAAGGGCTCGAAGCAACCAATGACAAAGATGAAACGGTTTTGAAGAGAACATGTACTCACCATTACAAGAGAATAATAAGAACACATGGCAGCACACTACAGGCACTGGATTAGGATTAGTTAGTGCTTCAAGTGCATTAGCAGAAAGTTCATTCCTGCAGTTTGATTCATGTCACATTAGCAGAAAGTTCATTCCTGCAGTTTGATCCATGTCACATTAGCAGAAATTTTGTTCTTGCAGATAAACTGATTCATATCACATTAGCAGAACATTTATTCTTGCAGATTGACTGATTCCTGTCACATTAGCAGAAAGTTTATTCTTGCAGTTTGATTCATGTAACATTAGCAGAAAGTTTATTCCTGCAGTTTGATCCATGTCACATTAGCAGAAAGTTTATTTTTGCAGTTTGATTAGCAGAAAGTTTATTCTTGCAGATTAACTGATTCATATCACATTAGCAGAAAGTTTATTCTTGCAGATTGACTGATTCATGTCACATTAGCAGAAAGTTTATTCTTGCAGTTTGATTCATGTCACATTAGCAGAAAGGTTATTCTTGCACTTTGATTCATGTCACATTAGATTTTAAATGACCCACCTACTTGATTAAATCAGTATTGAACCAGTCTTAATGTACATTTTTTAAAATGACATATGTGAAAAATGGCACATGCACACTTACTTTATATATACTAATAACACTTTGCCATGTTGATGTATCCATGAGGATGCTGTATATAATGTTTTAATGAATTAAATATTTAAGTAAGGATGTTGATTATCAATGCTATCCATTAGATTCACATGTTCATCTGATTAATATTGATTCTAATATGGGAAAGAAATTGCTGAATCCTGGATAACATTTTAATAATACAATAATGGAAAACTGGTCAGGATCTTTTCTATTTCTTCATAGTCAGAATGATTTTTTCAAGTTTTGTCAATTATAATTGAACATAGGCTTATCGGTCAGTAATCATCAGTTTCTTGAGCTCCACATTTCTATTACATTTATGTTCTCATTCTGATCCTATATTTTGTCAGTAGTAATATTATTTTTGAATTCATATTTCTCTTCTGTTATGCTTTCTTGGTTTTTACAGTAAAGAATTGAACATAACACAACATTATTTTGCTGACCTTTATAAATAAAATCATTGTGTGAGTGCAGATGCCAATATAAGTGAGCTATAAATATTGATTACTTAGAATACTTGGAATCAATTCAAACATGTTAATGTTTATTGCCAGGTAGCCGAAGGCTATTGACTATCAGTAGTAGGTATTTTAAACATCCTGTGACTTACTAGGCAGGGTGGAAGGTACAAATAATTTGGGTAGATTTTTAACTTGAATTTTGAATTTTGTCCAGGCACTGGAAGCCTACTACTTTCAATTTCTAACTACCAAAGGGATTTTTAACATGCTCGACACTGAACACAGGAGTCCAATCTCACTCCCCAGAGATCAGGACAATTTTTAGCAGAAGATTTACGTGTAAAAATCTATGTCTCCACTGTGATTTGAATCTGCAACCTCCAACACCAGAGGTGGACACCTTACCTCGAGACCACTAAGCCCCCTTATCACCACTGCACACTGTGTGCAGTAATGGGTTGACTATTTGTTTTTGTAAATGTATGGTAGATCATTCAATGCTTTTTTTGTTTCAACTCACAATCTTGATTATTTTTCTTATCTTGGAGGAGTTTAGAGATGTCTGTTCGTATTAAACTTTTTGTATGCCAAGACATATTATTCGGTTAGACAAAGGGAAGACAATGTCTTCATTACATTTCTGTTATATACTGAGTATCTACAGAGTTATCTTACCCAATGTGAATTTTTGTATAAATATGTTTTCAAGTGAAGTTTTTTTATTATGTTTATGTGTAGTTGTGTACATTTGTGAAGTATTATGATAATGAGAAGATGTATATATTTGTGAAGTTTTTATGTATCTGTGAAGTTGTAAATTTGTGAAATGTTATGTTCTGTAACAAAGTTTGAAGTTGTTTGCATTTGTGGAGTTATATGCTTCTGTGAAGTTGATTGTTTAATGCCATTGCTTATGCATGTGAAATTATTACATGCAACTTGTTTATGTAAGTGGAATTATCTCAAATTTCGATTTTACCTCATGTGAATTTATATGTCGTTATGTGCCATCATTTGTTATTACATACACATATTTGTGAAGTTGTGTGTGCATGCAGGTCAGGTCTGTTTATTACCTTGCCTGTAAACATGTGAGTTTGTATGTCAGGCTATTTGTCCAGGATGGATGGAGAGTTTCAACTTCTGACTTCTTTACCCCTGGAGTGCAAATGTGGATAGTTAAGTTCACCAAAACAGGAAATTAAATATTGACTATGTTTTCTTTTTGTAAATGTTTCCTGTATGATCCCACTTCATTTCGTGGGAAAGCACACTTGACAATGGGAAAACACACATGATGTAGTGGAAAAGCGCACTTCACAATGGAAAAACATACTTGATGTAGTGGGAACGTGCACTTGACAATGGGAAAACACACTTGACAATGGGAAAGCACAATTGACAATGGGACAGCACACTTGATGTAGTGGGAAAGCACACTTGACAATGGGAAAACACACTTGATGTAGTGATATCATCCTTCTGGATCCCTGGGAAGCATAGGCTTGAAAACGATGCTCTCAGTGCTCGATTTATGAGATTTAATAATATATCACTCTTGTGAAAGAAGTAGATGAAATTTGTTTTAATTGTTTGTCACAGCTGTTTAAATCCTCAAACTAGATTTTATTAGTTTATCTGCAGTACTAGTCTGCATTTTAAATTCTTAAAACCAAATCGTTACTTTGTGCTATTTTGTTTATATTAATTTTACAAAGATTGAAATGGCTGTTTGAATACAATAATTACTTGAATTACAATACTGATCTTTATGTAAATTAGTTTTTTGATGTCTTTAAATAGTTTTGTGTGGATTGTTAAATTTAACATTTTTTTCTTAGTGTTGCATGATTTCATGAGTTTATATTTGTTGTTCGGTGTTTTATTAAAATAAAATTAGACTGGTGTGAGTGTTGTATGCACGTTTTATCCATATGTGATTATCCTGTTATATTACGTTTATGGATTGTCTTTATATTTGTTGTGACTTTTTTACATCTTGATGCTTCATTGTTGACACAACAAAATGAAGAATGTTCACTGACATCTAAAGTACAAATGTGAAAGAAATGAAGGGAGGTAAAAAGGAGATGAATGAAACAATAAGAGATGGATGTACAAGCATGAACAAATTTGAAATTAAATTTATATTTTGCATGCTTCATGATTTTGTTGATTTTCTGTGATGGTTTGGGAGAGACTTCATTTTGTCTTGAGCAAATAGCCATACTGAAAGAAAATGTATCAGAGCAGTGATTACAAGTGATTCCCCAGTTATTACTAATATACTGTGGCAGAGGTTCATCTTCTGAAGTCAAACAATGACATTTAATGCTTATATTGTGATCCAGATCTCTGCTCAGACATATGCATGTTTGTGTTAGCCTACCACAATTTTTGTGTGTGTGGCTACAATTTGCTGTGAGTGAACACAATTTCTTGTGTGTGAACACAGTTTGGTGTGTGTGACAAATTGTGTGTAAACACAATTTGTTGTGTGTGAATATGTGTTCTTTTTTTGTATAAACCGAACACAAAAAATAGTTTGTATGTGAGCATTACATTTGTGTGTGTGTGTATACAATAATTTGTTTGTGTGAAAACAATTTCTGAGTGAAAAGCACCATTTTTTTTCTTTTGTATATTTACAAAAATATGGTTTGCAGGTCAGAGATGGAGGTGTTTGACGATGAGATTTTGTTTAGCTCCAGGTCAGTTATTTCAGATGTTCTATATTTTAACATGTGCCTCTGTACTCACAATTTCAGGATGTGTAGTTGTTTAACTTGTGTCTCTGCACACACAATGTCAGAATGATTAGTTGTTAAATGTCTGCCTCTGTACACATAATGTTAGAATGTGTAGTTGTTTAATGTCTGCCTCTGTACACACAATGTTTAACATGTGTTTTTGTACACTTAATCTCAAGATGTGTGGTTATTTAACACCTGTTCCTGTACACTAATTATCAGGATGTGTGGTTGTTTAACATCTGTTTCTGAATGCTTATTGTCAGGATGGTTGGCTGTTTAACATGTTTCTGAACTTAACTTAACTTAACATCTTTATACTGGTTTTAGAAGACTCTGCAGAGTCTGAATAAAACCAGTTTCTAGTTTCTTTTACTTCACTTGATCTAAAAATAACTATATGCATCCAATCAATTCTTGAATTCATTAATTGACCCTGCCTACACTATTTCCTGTGGCAATGCCTTCCAAGCATTCACCACTCTTTGAGTAAAAAAAATATTTTCTAATATCTAAACTGAACCTTTCTTTAATTAATTTGTAGCTGTACTTTTGTTTGTGAAGGCGGCTGTACTTTGAAAAACTTGTTATAATTGAATGTATCCATCATCTTGATTATCTTATAAACCTGTATTAAATCTCCTCGAAATCTTCTCTTTTCTAAACACTGTAAGCCGGTTTTTCGGAGTCTATTCTCATAAATGTAATTCCAGAATACCCACTATCAGTTTTGTCGCTCTTCTTTGTATTCTTTCCAGCATATTTATATATTCTCTGTGATAAGGACATCACACCTGAACACAGTACTACAATGTAGGTCTAACTAATGCGTTATATAGTTTTACTATTACTTTCTTGCTCCTATGTTTAATACTTTGCTTTTTCATGCCTAACATTGCATTTGCCTTTTTCACTGCCACCAGAACTTGCTCACTCACTTTACCTGTATGATCTATTATAACCCCTAGGTCCCTTTTCTAATCTATCAGTCTTTTTTTTTTTTTTTTGCGTTCGCCTTATTTATCTATTCCCCAAGGCGTGTGTGCGTTACACTGTGGTTTTTATTTTGCGCCTGTCGGCCCAGTGCATCCGACTTCAACATGCATTTTATGTAAGGGTCTGCTTCCTCCTGCATTTTCTAAGGGTTTGCTTCCCCGGGGTAACGGCCGGTGCTGTGATGGGGATCGAACCCAGCACCTTCTGGTTGTGAGCCGTGCCACTTAACCACTAGGCCACGCCGTCCCCCTAATCTATCAGTCTAATATTGTTCTCTCCCATTCTGTAATTATATTCCATTTTGGATCTGCCCAAGTGGATTACTGTACATTTATCTACGTTAAACTTTATTTACCAGCTCTTGGACTACTACAGAATTTTATCTATAACTGACCTCAATATATCCACTTCTGCTTTAGATGAGGCACTACTGCATAGTTTTGTGTCATCAGCGAATTTTGCAATCCTGGATCTGATTTCAATGTCTAAATCCTAAAATACTTGTGTATCAAAAATAAAATTGGTCCCAAAAACCGAGCCCTCTGCCTTCTTCTAGCTAACCAATTTCCAATCTGTTTGAGAACTTTGTTACCTACTCCATATGTTTTCAACTTCCTTAATAACCTTTATTGAAGTAACCTATCAGAGGTCTTTACAAAATTAAGATAAATGACATCCACTGACTCCCGCCAAGTATAATTTTAGTAACCTCCTCCAAGAATTCTAATAGATTTGTTAAGCACAATCTCCCTTTAGTAAACCCATGCTCACTATTTCTGATTAGATTAAACTTGTCTAGATGCATTACAATGTTTTCTTTTATTATTGACTCTAACATTTTGCAGACTATGCTAGTTACCGGTCCATAATTTGCTGGATCTGATTTTTTTCTCACTTTTGGAACAAGGGAATCACCCCTGCATCTTTCCAATTCCCTGGAACAATCCCATTTGCAAGTGATTGAAAACATAATCTAGCCAATGGATTTTCTAATATGTCTCTAATGTCAAACAGCAATCTTGGAAGAATACCATCTTGATCTAGACATTTATTCACTTTCAACCCCCTCCAATCTTAAATACTATTTTTTCCATACTGCATATCATCTTAATTCCTTTGTATCCAAGTCCCTTATTGTCAGGAAGTGTGGTAGCTTAACATCTGTTTGTGTATGCTTTTCTCGGGCTGTGTGGTTGTTTAATGTCTGTTTTTGGTTTGCTTATTGTCTGGATGTGTGGTTGTTTAACATCATTTCTTGTACACTTATTCTCAGGTTGTGTGATTATTTAACACCTATTTCTGTATGCTTATTGTCAGGATGCACTAGTTTATGCGTCTTGATATCGCCCAATCGACTACCGTCTGTAGTGGAATAGGCTCGCCTCCGCCAATAGAAACTAGTGAGGCTAACGTCTAACAAACAAACAAACAAACAAATAACATACTACAGTTGTTCAAAGTCAGGTACTACTACAGGTGTTCAAAATAAATATACTACTTGGATATGTAAGTCAGGTACTACTCAAGTGTTCATAGTCAATATTTGGTGGTTATTCAACTTTTGTTTCTATAACTTCAGAATCAAGATATGGAGTTAATTAACACTTGTTTTCTGTAACTTCAGAATCAGGATATGGAATTCATTTACCCTTGTAAATTCAGAATAAGGATATAAAGTTAGCTAATTCGCACTTGTTTTCTGTTACTCTAGAATCAGGATTTGAAGTTAATTATTAAATTAACACTTGTTTTCTGAAATTTCAGAATCAGGATTTGAAGTTAATTACTGAATAACACGTGTGTTCTGTAACTTCGGAATAGGAATTTGAAGTTAATTACTAAATTAACACTTGTTTTCTGCAATTTCAGAATAATGACTTTGAGTCACGTACCACTTG